>OZ018393.1:50382769-50938769 GCA_963969525.1 Ontholestes murinus | reverse complement strand
GAAACCCTCCCAACTGTGTTGTTTTATTTCAATTTGTTATGGAGTTTCATCATGTATCCGCCTCGTCAATTCAATATATACCTGTTGGTTTACACTACGTTTTTTGTACCATCTTCGGCAGCCTACCTTCTCTTTAACTTGGCGAAAACATGTTTATTTTGTTCACGCTGGGCGATGGTTAAGTCGGTGCTAATTGTAATGTTGTTTCTTTTTATTTTGTAAAAGTTTCTTTACTTCGATTGCATTTGGAAGCGTGATTGGTCTAGGCCGTGAAGATTTCCTACCGAGTCGTATGTCTTATATCTAAAGATGTGTCAATTTTCTGCATTATGTTTTTTACATCCTGTACCACGTCGCTTGTTTGTCTAGTCGAGTTGCCTTCTTCAAGTTCTTCCGGAAAATGAAATAAGATAATATTGTTATCTCGTTTTTTTTTCGGTTCTCAATTTCCTGCAGAAAGTTTGCGGTGGTTGACAAGATATAAATATCTATCGGAATTGTGTTGACTTTTAATTTGTTTAAATATTCTGATTTAATCGTATCGACTCTGGATGAAATATTATTTAATATAGCCCGTAATTCTTTATTTTCATTTTGAATTTCGACTAATGATGCTACAGGTTGGCGTAGTTTTTTATTGGCTTCATCACCTGGAATTGAAACTAATTCTTGCAGTTTTTTTTATCATTGCACATACTTCTAATAGTCCCTTCTTCTAGAACTTTGTTTATATTATTACAATTTTAGTAAGTATTGGCATCAATGTGGTTTTGTTTTGTTTGTTGTCAAGTTTGATGAAACAATTTTTACCCTTTCTTGATATTGCGACTTCCATTGCTCTTAGTGTATTAACGATGACATCAAAGAGTTTCATAAAAATGTGTAAGAAGACTTTATGACTTCAATGATTACAAAACGAAATAAATTAATTAATTAGACGTTTAATATTTAAAAGTGACAGTTGCAACTGCAGTATATAACTCCTTATCAATATAATCTGCGTTGGTAACTTATACTAGAAAAATAGACTTTGTTAGTTTTTATTTGATAATTTTAACCATAGAGGTAAATTCATTTTACAAGTTGTATACGACGAAAATACGACAAGAGTGAACAACATTTTTCGAAATGAGACTTGAAAGAATGAGAAGTCAAACAATACCAAAAATACTGATTATTTCTAGTTATCTTCTCAAATATGATCTAGGCATTGAATTTGTTAGAGTTTTTATTGAATTTTGATAGCTATCATAAAAATGTTACAGCGATAATAATAATTAATCAATAGTAATTTCATTAGGTAATATAAGAAATGTGAACAAATTAACAAAATTATTTATGATTAAAATTATTAATAATACTCGAACTGAGTTTATTGATCGTTTTCCGAATTAATTATCGTAGAGATTATTAATTTAATTGGTGGAGTTGCCACTTAATATACTGACCTGATTAATTAATCAATTTATTGGCCGCGCTGGTAAATAAATAAAATGAAACGCGGACCACCGTACCGAGAAATTTAATATCAGCAATAATATTCCGATTAAAGTGGTTAATTAATAATGGCAAATAATTTGTGAACGGGCATACGATTAGAAATGAAAAATTTAAATTAAAATGTGAACGATAGTGTAAATTAATGTAAAATAATAATACATTTTTTTAAATTTTTAAAGTGTGTTATATTGAATGTAAAGGTTTAATAGCGGTAGACTTAGGCGTTTTTTTTTCAAAATATCTTAAAATTGAAAAATGTTAATGTGAATTTAAAATGGGATCTGTTATAAGCACTGATTTCTGCAAAACATTCCCCTTTTAACCATTGCTCTATCTCTTCTATTAACAGACATACCAATGATAAGGAAATAAAAAATGTAGCAAAACTGATTTTATTCAGAATTTATTGCAAAAAAAAGAAACTACAAATACAGGGTGACTGGCGAAAAACCTTTGGTGCTGTATCTCTCTTATTTTTGATCCGATTTGAATAAATAAAACATCAAATTAAATGATTTTTAAAAGACTTTAATATGAACTGTACTGATATTTTTTCTTGCATCCAGTTTTTGACAAAAGACGATCAACTTTTTTTTTCAAATTGCACTGTATATATATTTTGTACTGAACCGCAAGGAGATTTTTTTCTGAATCTAAATTTGTAAACGATTTTATCCATTCATCAAACCAAAGTCGAGAAAATGAGGATTAAAAAAAAATTAAAAATCAAATACCCATAGTAAACAATATACAGAGCCTATTCCAAATGTCAAAAGTGACAGTGTCAGTCATTGGTACAATACTGCAATGATTTTTAATAATTTCATAATAAAAATGTTGCAAGATTTCAAAAACTGAAAAACGATTTCTGTAGAAGCACAAAATTCTAGTACAGTGTTTGAAATATTGCAACATTTTAATTATGAAATAATTAAAAATCATTGCAGTATTGTATCAATGGCTGTCACTGTCACTTTTGACATTTAAAATAGGGTCTGTATATTGTTTACAATACTTGACTTTTTATTTATTTTTTTAATCCTCAATTTCTCGACTTAAGTTTGATGTATAGATAAATTTGTCTACAATTTTATATTTAGAAAAAAATCTCCTTGCGAATCAATAAAAACATATATACAGTGCAATTAAAAAAAAAATGTTGATCGTATTTTGTCAAAAACTGGGTGCGAGAAAAAATAACAGTTCAGATCCTATTAAAGTCTTTTAAAAATGGTTCAATTTGATGTTTTATTTATTAAAATCGGATAAAAAATAAGCGAGATACAGCACCAAAGGTTTTTCGTCAGTCACCCTGTATATACTTAATTAATATTAGATACAATGTAATGTTTTTTTTGCTCCTTCTTGATTTTCTTTCCCCTGTCTTCACCTTGGGATTTGCGGGCGTTGTTCCCATCCCAGGCTAATGGTATCGTGAGATCTCTTGGTTTTCTTCTATTCTATTTTTCTGTTAATTATATTTTGTTGTTTAATATTATGTTCTTAATTTTTAATTTGAAGGTAGTGTATTTTAAAGTTTTTACGTGGTTTTGCAATTTATTATACTGTGTTATAGCTTTGGTTGTTAAGGCTGCAGAGTATTTTGTTGTTTTATATTTTTCTGTTCTCAGTTCCGATTTTCTTCTTGTTGAGTATTCAGGAATTTCCTTATTTGTTTGTAATGCTATGTTGCTCTTTATAAGGTAATTTTTGATTATGTAGATCAGTAGTATGTTATTTAGTGTTACCATATTTGTTATGTTAAGTTCTTGAGTTTGGTTATATAGTTCTAAACTATGTGGTCTTCTTTCTAGATTGTACAATGTCTTTAATATTTTATTTTGTTGTATTTGTAGCTTATTTATATTTTTTTCGTTGTATTTCCCCAGGTGTTAACCAGGTAGTTGTTTTTTGAAGTGAATAGAGCATGGTATATCTGTCTTCTTGTTGAATCGTTAATGTAGTTTTTAATTTTATTTATTGCTGCTATTGTTTTTTCATTTTTGTGTACTAGTCGATTTATGTGTTCATCCCATTTGAGGTTGTCTTGTATCTTTAAGCCTAGGTACTCTACTTCCTTTATTCTTTTAATTGGTGTATTGTTGATTATTATTTGGAGTTCTATCGGTCGTTGTTTATGGCAATTTAAAAAAATCCCAAATCTCAATCATCCGAAACGATGAAATTAAGAAAATTTTGAACTTTGTGCAAAAATATAGCTCATAATTATGATGAAACTCCTCAGCTGATCCTAAAATTCATCTCTTTAGATACCCAATTATACATCATACGAATATATAACCATGTATAGCATGCTTAGTATTTTCAAATTTCCGATTTACCCGTTTTTTAGTTTTCTGCACAAACTTCGTAGGTCGTTTTCAATTAATTTTCTTCTGAGCAAGGTCTACGCCAATATGATCCCTTTTCTCCTATCTTATACAATCTACTAGTATATGATATCAACCTAACCCAAATATTTTAAGAAACCCTTCTCTCTTCTTTCTGAAATATCCACACTCCTAAACTTTCTAAAGACCTCACCAACACACCGTACATTATGGACACTTGGCAATCATTGTTTGTGAAATGGCGTATTTCTATCAATTTCAACCAATCTTAACTCCTACTTCCACATTAATTATGTCAGATAAACGATCATCTACTAGCTAGGTACCATAAGACAACATTGGCGCAATTTTATTTTGTTTATTTTGTAAATGACACTTTGAAATGTTGATTATTATTATTATTATTATTGCCAATATCTTTCTATGTAAGTTTTCTTTGAGTTAGATAATCTATCATTTAAGTTCTCGTTACTATTGCTTTACCTAAAACTATATTCACCTTTCTCTTTAATAGTTGTCTACGCAACGGCTCCTTTTAAAAGAAACTCCGCAGCTCATTTTTCAACTTATTTTCGCTTGAGCAAAGTCTGTCTCAAAAAGTCATACCCTTTCTCTAATCCTATACAATCTCCTGGTGCACGATATCTGCTATCCTAATGAAAAATATTTTAAAAAATCCGTCTATTCTATCGTCTAGGCCGCGATGTTGCTGCCTTAATTACAGACGCTTATATCATTCCCAAAAAGAAAAAAACTCCGAATCTTAAAATGCTCGGTAAGAAAAAATATAAAATTGTGACTTTGTAATATTAATGACACATATATTAGGGGGGTCGGAAAATAATGTCGTTTCTGCGCAGGTCGATATTTGATTGTCATTTGTCAGCTCATTGTGTATTTCGAAGGCGTACCAAAGTCATTTCAAGGTTACTGTGACTTGTTCACTTCTAAATAATTCAATTTTAAACTTTTTTTTTCAATTTGGGGTGAAATGGCTAGCCAAATACCAAAAGAGCATATCCGGAATTGTATGCTTTGGGAGTTTCGCAAGGGTAGTAACGCAACAGTTGCGACCAAAAACATTTGCGATCTTGCTCGTAAAGGTGGTTTTCCAAGTTTGAATCCGGTAATTTTGATATCTCTGACTCCTATCGATGAGAAAGACAAACAACAGTAGTCACAGAAATGTTAAGGGCAGAAGTGGAATCAAATCCATGTTAAACAATTGAGGAACTGTCAAACACCCTTAGCTAACCTTGGTCGACCATCCAAGAACATTTAAAGATTGGAAAAATAAACTGAGCAGGTGTTTGGGTCTCCAATAATCTGTCCGAAGAGACGAACGCCAACCGATTCATCACACGTAACGTATTGCTTCAAAGGCACCATACAAAACCGGTTTTTGATCGTTTGATTACTGGAGAGGAAAATGGGTCTTATATGACAATCCAAAACGAAAAAGGTGGAGCCGGTTTAACATATCAAAAATACGCTGAATTGTTGAAACCTGAACAAACTGTTAATACAGACCTTTATTGTAAACAATTAGATCGAGTGTACCTATCATCAATCCAAAAATATTCGGCGATTGTCAACAGAAAAGGCGTCATTCTGCAAATACGATAATGCAAGACTGAAATGTGCAAGATGAATACGGGAAAAAAATAATGAATTGTGGTGGGAGGTATTGCGTCATCCACCACAATCGTTGAATCCTCAGATTTTTGATTATTTCGATCATTTTCTTAGTAGCAAACATTTAAAAAAATTGGTTGATGTCTAAAATGCCATCTCGAGATATTTGACTCGGAAAGAAATTAATTTTTATCGGCCTGGAATTAAAAATCTGCATATTAGATGGCAAAAGGTTGTTGATAACGAGGATAATTCTACTACAGATTAAAGGAAGTTTTAATAGGTCAATGTGATCGCGGTATAAAAATACTCATAAAAGAACATTTGTGTTGTTTTTTTTGTTTAACACAAGTAAAGAAATCAACGTTTATAAAACTTCATATCAAGGAAAACAATTACTTTAAAGAATTTTGTCATATAACGCGCCACAAACTAAATATCGTAGAATCTGTCGAAATCCACAAAACTCGCGTTATTCGTTTTAATTTCATTCCTTAATGACCAGGTAGACCAAATATATTCTGAAACACACTAATAACTTTGTTTGTATAACACGTTTGTTTGTATAATTCGTGTTATCAAATAAAGTTATTAGTGTGTTTCATTTCTATTTAACATGTATAACGAAGTAGAAGCCTTCAACATTAACAACAAATATATTCTTTATTCTAGGCGTTGATTATAAATAATTCCATGTATACGTAGCTGTATATGTTTTGGTTTTATTTTAGTTTCATAATTCATTCTATTTAATGTACTAACAAAATATACCAAGTTGATTTAAGGGAATACAAATTACCTTCTTCTCTTGCTTAAAATAGTTTCGATGAGAATGCTGCCATTTAAAGTCTATTTGATTATATTCCATCATTGTATTGGCCCAAAATAGCTTATGTAGTTCCAATAGAAGATATAACAAGTGTTTTTCTTTACCAAAATTAAGGTATTTCAACAAGTATCAACGATATTTGTTACTGTTAGAGATAAGTCACGTGTTACTATTGTTTTGATAGTGATAAACTGAGATTACATAAGCATTTTTTGTATCTTGCTAAAAGTTCTATTCTGTAATTTGATTTTTTTCTAATGTTAGACATTGCTTCAAGTCAATTCTTCTCTGGGTTGTATGACCTTAAATACTTGGGAAAACTTCCTTTATACACTGTTTATTCAATTGATATATTTGCAAGTTTGTCCTAAGAATATTCAATTTTTAAGTCATTCATGTTAAGCTGAATCGAAAAATTCACCACGTGGTTAAAACATAATGAATTTGTCAATTCGGTGTAAATATGGATTACCACGTAGTAACGGTTGCAAACATTCTCTTTATTCATGTTAAGCTTCAGTAATTTTTGCTCTAATATATACAGACTACATTTCCTGATTCTTTTATGAAAATCTTTCTTAAGCATGAAGAAATCGGTGCCCTATTTTATATTTTTGTCTTCTGTAGACATTGTTAAATGTATTTCTTTATTTGATTTTTGTTTTGCAAATAGTATCTCTATTCTCATGTGTAGCTAAGTAAAAATCGAATTAAGTGGGTATGGTTTATAAAGAGTTTTAATACATTTAAGATATTTCACTTGGTTGAAATGAAATATATTCTGGAACTGCACTTCTTCTTCTCCGTTTTTCTTATTGGCGGCCAGCCTGGATATGATTAAGTTTTCAAGCCATGACATTCTTCTTCCTGACCCTCTTCTACCATAGACTTTCCCTTGGAGAACGGATTTTTAGAAGGCGATATTTGGTCCCGTTTTCATTATGTATGAAAGACTTCCTATTTATATTATTGGGTTTTGAGTCACGTGAAGAGAAATTTCAATTAATAAGACACGTTAGAATTCACTTTCTTCACAATTTATTTTGTATTTACTAGATGAATATTTCGAGCACAGCAGTTAGCAATTGATAATAAGCACTTAATGCTCGAAATATACATCTAGTAAATACAAAATAAATTGTGAAGAAAGTGTTTTACTAATTGAAAGGCTTTCTAGTTTTCTTGATGGTTTTCATTACTTCCAAGTTCTTCTCCATTCGTTCCATCAATTCATTGTTGGGCACTCTGTCTACCCAAGAGATCCTCAATATTCTCATGAATAGCCACATTTCGAAAGCCTCGTTTCTTCTTTGTGTTGCTTAGTTTATAATTTCATTCCATAAAAAGTATCGAGCAAATATAGCATCGAAGAAATCTGATTCTAAATCATTTGGTTAAAGTACTGTACTTATTTGAATATAATAAATAAGTAGTAAATACTTGTAAATAAATGTTTTAAATAGGACCAATCTTCTACATTATGAAAATTAAAGTGCTCATGATGATCATAAAGATTTTAGTAATTATTTTTTTTTCATAATTATTTAACACTGTATATAGTATCTATAGTCTTATTTTATAGTTTTATAATTATTATAATTGGGAATAATTTAAAAAAAAAAGATCTTTTTGATTGGAGGTATTATGAATCTAAAATTACCATTGAAATATAATAATTTAAATGTGCTCATTTATAATAAGCATATATATCACCATTCCAGTAACAAATGCTTTTCTAATGTATCTGCGGGTAGGAGCCTGTGTTGTGAATAACGTCTGGAGAATAGTCGCATAATAACGTTGATTAAATGGTCCATTGGGAATTTATATTAAGATTTCTCATACCTAGGGTAGTTCGAGGATTTACATAATGTAAAATCCAATGTAGATTATACGATTACTTTGTAGCGAGCTCCTTTGATTAATACGAAACTAGTTGTAATATCCTGTCCGAAACATATGCTTTATTATTAATAATTAATTTATTACATAGTTCCTTCAATGTCCATTATATCATATTATTGGATTAAATGAGACCTATGCAATATCATTTATATATTTGTACGTTGGATGAAAAAAATATATATTAGTGAAATATTTTAAGTATTTTTTATCTTGCGAGTAAATATACTTGTTAAACTCGACATGCCAGACCCTTTACCACAAATGGGTAGGGTAAGAATTCCAAGTTCGCTGTACAATGATTGACGTTGAAGATAATTTAAATGATATATTAAATTTCCGAAAAATATAATTATTAACAATAAAAAGTATGAAAGTTCTTTACGTTGTAAAAAGTTAACTCTTAATTAGAAAAATACTAAAACATTTCGTTAATATACGTAGATTTACGAAATATTTTCCTGTTTTTCTAATTTTATTAGATATTTATTTACCTGAAATAATTATAAGAATTGAAAAAATAGCAACTAATAGCAAGTAATTATATCATAACTAATAATGTAATAACTAATGTTTTCGAATTATATTTATATACTAGTATTATATTTGTTTTTAATTTATGATATATGAGGAATAATAGGAAAGTTGTATCCGTTTGCGTTATTTTTAATTTATTTATTTACGGATGACACCTTTTTACAAAATATAATTTTAAAAAAATACAATTTGCACTAAATATACTTAAAGATACAGAAACGAAAAAATTATTATCAACAAGAAATAAATATGTACAATAATCCAAATGAGGCGAGAATACTAAAATGTTGTAAATACATACATATACACAAATAAACAATACTATATACACATACAATAAATGTAATTAATCTAGAATTAAGTACAAATAGATAAATCAACAAACTTAAGGCTATATTTGAACAATTCAAAAGACAAACTATAAATAAGAAAGTTGGGATTGGTGCATAATTTACTGTAAAATTTCATTATCCCACTAATTGGATTATTACTTCCATAGTTCGTAGAATGAAGAGTAATTCGAAATGGAAAAGTATTACGGGTTATTCTTATCAGGGAAAAATGAAAATCTAGCGCCGAAAGCAAGTATGGACAATCTATTATACCATTTATTAATTTAAAACCAAAGCATAAATCAAGCATAACTCTTCTATAATGCAGAGATTTTAAATTTAAAGTTATTAACATTTCGGAATGGCTAAATTCAGATCGTAATTTTCCAAGCCTGAAAGATATCAAAATTAAAAATTTACTTTGGACCATTTCTATTTTATTAGATGTATTTTTATAATAAGGATTCCATACACCAATATTCTAATTTAGAACGTACTAATGTAAGATATAAAATTTTAAATGTGTCAATACTAAAACCACCGGAAAACCGTTTAATATAACCAAGAGCTTTAAGAGCTTTATTACAAATAATATTGATATGTGATATAAAAGTTAGTATCAAAAATAATACCTAAATCTTTAACTTCTGTTACCGATTTCAATTTAGAACCATTAATAAAGTATGAAAATTTTAGTAAATTACCACGAGAAAAAGAAATAGAACAGCACTTATTAATATTAAGGTCAAGATTATTATTTGTGCACCAACTTGAAAGGTTATTAATGTCATCATGTAAAGCATTACGATCATTCTCATTGCGAATTATTGAAAATAACTTTAAATCATCGGCAAACATCAAGAATTTTGAAGTATTAAAACATTTGCCTATCTGATTTATGAACAATAAAAATAGAATAGGTCCACAATGAGAACCTTGCGGGACGACAGAGGTTACATTTATAGAATCAGAAATATAATTATCAATTTTTACATATTGTTTGCGATCACATAAAAAACTACGAAATCAACATATAACTATATCACTGAAGCCATACGCAGTAAGCCTAGATAACAACGCACTATGGTTAACACGATCAAAAGCTTTCGAGAAATTAGTGTAAATTGCATCAACCTGATATCCACTCTCGAAAGCACGTAGAATAAAATGCTGATATGATAACAAATTAGTTATAGTAGATCTACCTTCAACAAAACCATGCTGCTCTTCATAAATACTGCGTTTGTACGTCCACATCACTTGCTTCGAAACTAAATAGTCCAGTTGTGTCAAACGCTGGCGAATTGAGTAGCGGCTGAATTCCTGCTAATATGTTCAGTTGTTTTTCAGCTCTCTGTGTGCAAAGTCACGTCTCTATGGTATTGACTCTTCTATTTATGTAAGTGTTTATATTGTTCAAAAAAAGAACGCTACCAGCTGTGAAGTTAGGGCTCTACTTAGATTTCTCAACTCAAGAAATGTGCTACCTTGCAATAATCATCATCAATTAACAGAAACTGTTATGGGTGAGGCATCTGTTCGGCGCTGGTGCCACAATTTTTACTTAGGAAGAGATAAAACTCATGATGATAAGAGTTTGGAAAGGACGTTAGTTATTACAAACGAACTTTCAAAAATCCACCATATAATCGAGACTTAGTTGCTTCAGATTGTCACATGTTTACAAAACTCAATGCTAGAGTATGCGGATGCTTTTGATGAGAGACTGGGAAGAGGTAAAAGAAATGATGGGGAGAGTGAACAGGTATATAGATAAAAGAAGATTTCAAGTGAATGCAAGGAAGACAATGTGAATGAGGGTGAGTGAGTTAGAATGGAAGAAGGATTAAGAGAGTGAAGTGACTTAAATTCATGGGCTTCATATTTAAATGTACAGATATATATAGTAAGTACCCCAAATGGGTACAGGGAAAAGACAGAAAAACTTAAGAAATGATGAGAACTAAGTGAGAAAAATGGTTTTCAAGCAACTTCCAATTGGCATGCAAGCTGTGGAATGCCTATGTAAAGCCTATTTTGCCATATGTTGTAAACATGAGGAATAAGGAAGTATGAATGCATTGAGAGAGAGAGAGCAGTTGTTGTTCCAGAAGCAGATTCTAGGGTTAAAAGATCAACGCGTGAGTACATTTTACCTTAGGAAACAAATAGAATGAGTGTGCATTGGGAGGTAATGAAGAGAGTGGTGAAGTATGAGATGAAGTTGTGACCGAGTATGGGAACAAGGTTGAGTAAGTAGAGGATGGAACGCATAAAGATGTATGAAAGGGCAGGAGTGTCCGAGAATTTTGTGAGTGAATCGTTAGAGAGTGGGATAAATATGCAGGCATGAATGAAATAGAAGTAAGGTTGAGATACAGGAGAAGCAAGAATGTATAGGGAGGAGCACATACAATTCGAGATATAAAAGGTGGTAGGTGTAAGGGAGGATGCCAGGGTTATTGGTCAAGTAATAGTGCCTTCTCAAATAAAGATAAGATTACTCTGGCGTGAGCAAGATGTAGTTTGGAAAGCGAAGAAGGAAGGTTCGGATAGGGGAAAGGTATGGTAGGTGTGTGCTGTGCACGAATAGAATGGATATTTTGAGTATTTTGTAAGAAGAATGTGAAGGAGTGTGTAAGAACTTGTTAGGGGAAACATGAGGGTACATAATGGATAAAAGAGGATGGCGCTAGTGTAATGGTTTTGGCGAGAATGAAGTGTGATTTATATGTCAAGTAAAATAGAATGTTTTTATATGTTGAAGTTTTTACGCCAATAAAGGTATTTTTTACAAAACTCACTGATTTTTTGGCAGGAAAGAAAAATTATGTATCTCAATATGATAACTATGTAGAGGAGTGTTTAAGGTATGGTTTTTAATAGTAGTGGATCAAAAATTGTTTATTATTTTAAACTTAAAAGCAATAAACTTTTTAAAAATAGTTTTTTAGTTTATATTTTTTAATTTTCTTTCTCATGTAATTATAATGATTTTTGTATATTCTATATAAAATGGAGATTTCCGTAATAAATATATATTATTATTATTATTATTATTATTAAATGTTCCTATACATTATATACTGATTCTTAAAAAAAATCCGTGGAGGTGTTTCTGATATTTAATACCTGAAACTATTGATTTTTCAGATTTTCTTCTCGATAAAGTTCTATTAAATTCTCGACTAATATTGACACTGTTTACAATGTTTATTTACTCAGCCTCTGTTATTAAGTCTGGCGTCGAAAAACAAGTGTCACTTCCAACGGGACTTTATGTGAGAGAATATATTACAATACAAACCAACTAAATGAATGGTGTTTGACCTAACTTAACGAAATGGTCATTCTTTTGACAGAATTTTCAATTAGATTAGATTTTGGCATAATTAATTTCATGAATAGTGCGTTTAATTTCTTCCTTGAGCTTAAATAGAATAATTAATTCAACAAAATGGCTGATAACGATGACCTTCTGGATTATGAAGACGAAGAACAGACTGAGCAGACTACGACTGAGTGACTACGGGTGTCGGTGAAAATATGGATGTTAAAGGCACATACGTTTTCATAAATAGTACTCCAGGTACTTTTTCCTCCTACTGGACATGCACACAGACCAAATCTGACATGAGTAAGAGAGAAATTTTTGTGTTGGCCACACTGCAGCAGCTGGAACCAATTGAAAATGTTGTCCACGTGTTGGTCATATATAACTCGAATTGACTTTCCAGATAAGCAAGAAATGCGAACAGTTTAGCAAATACATGTCTATCATCAAGCTTGGAGTCTTTGGCGGCCTGCTCATACAGAAAGATGAGGACGTGCTGAAGTCCAATTGCCCTCATATTGACGTCGGCACACCGGGAAGGATACTGGTCATAGTCCGCTCCAAAAAACTCAAACTCAAACACCTCAAACATTTCATCCTGGATGTGAGACGTGAAGTACAAGAAATCGATCGTAACACACCGCAAATAAGTAATGATGCTGAGTTTGCAATAGCGTTATGTAAAATTTAGGGATATGCTCATTTTACTTTTAGATGTGTTAGAATTTAATCAGGTGCCCATATTTGTAAAACCTGTGCAGAGGTGTGTTGCCTTGGTACAATTATTGACTGAACAAAATTTCCCAACCATTGGTATTCATAGAGGAATGAATCAATAAGAGGGACTGACGAGGTATCAACAGTTTTTTTAAGGATTTTCAAGAGAGGATATTGATTGCAACAAATTTATTTGGACGTAGTATGGATGTCGAGAGGGACAACAGTGTTTTCAATTGACATGAAATAATGTTATCTGATTTTAAAATAAGACATTTTTTTGGTTACATATTGGTATATTCAGTTTCCTGACATGTTTTTCGGTCAATGGCGACCATTCTCAAAGGAATTACAAAATGAACTTTATTTGAGAATAGTCGTCATTGACCAAACAAAACACGTGCCAGGAAACTGAATATACCAATATGAAACCAAACAAGTGTTTCATTTAAAAATCAGATAATATTCTATTTTCATTTTATCAAGATTGCGGTGAACAAAATATTTACCGTATTAAAGACATGCCAGAAGATTCAGACAAGTATTTTCCATAATAATGGCCTGGCTATAACCTTCGTGTCTGAAAAAAGTGATGTGAAGACTCTCAATGAAGTGCAGGACAGATTCGACTTTAATATTAGAGAATTACCGTATGAAATTAATTTAAGTTCTGAAGAAGATGAAGCACTAAACTATTAAGATACTTTGGTAGTATTTTTAACTGTTTAACATTAAGTTTTGTGATAGTTAGAAATGTGATTATGTTTGGATTTTAAATATTATGTGTATAATAAGAGAAATGATACATTTCAAGATACATAATTATTGTGCAAGAAACTCTTATACGGTATATTATCCACAGTACTTCAAATTTCTGCCCATTTTTATTTTCTTTGAGTTTGTAAATCTGCTAGAACAAGGTGTCAAAAGTGTGTGGAACAAAATGGCTCAAAGGTTACTGACCAACATGGCAATCCTTACTTTAGACATGACTGCACGAAATAATTCATAGGATGATAGCTTGAATCCTTACTAAGTTGCACAACCATGAGATTCTGCGACGGCTCATGCTTCTACATCCTACTATTTTGCCTTGTATAACGAACTACAGAATTTCATATTTTGAGTTGCGAGTTTGTGCCTAAGAAATTCCAATTTTATTATGTTTATGCTGAATAGGACTTCCAGTTCTTTGTCCATTATTTCTAGAACCATTTTGTTTGGGATGTGGTCCACCCAGGCGATTTTCAACATTCATCTGTAGATCCACATTTTAAAGGGTTTCAATCCCGTTTCTGTTTCCATATTCAGAGCTCATCTTTCTAGTCCATGCATAAGTACTGGGAATATGAAACAACGTACCATTCTTGTTCTCAGATTCAAGGAGAGGTTCTGGGCGGTTAGCAGTTTCTTTAGTTTGATATATATCTTTTAAATGTCTCGATTCTTGCTATTGAAAGTGTAGGACTTGTTCTATAATCTTATTATCCACTAGTAGTTAGCCGCTAATAATATTCTTTTTGGATTACCATCCTTTTATTCTTGGTGGTTTTAGCATCCGTGCATCAAGTGTCATTGTGGTACTATTTATGCTTTCTATTCAGTTTTACGTTTTTTACCATCATCCTACTGAATAAATTGCATTGGTAAGTAAAAAATTACCGCATTAACACATGCACTTGTTAATTTTGCAATGAGATTTTAGTCTAAAAATGACTCAGAAGGCGTATGGGTGGCAATATCCTGAAAGAGAATCTATGGCCCGATTTATTTATGACAATATTAACTCGACTAGTTATCAAGAATTACTCTTAAACCCTTTTATTGAACAACTTCTTGATGATGAGTTGCAGCAAGAATACTTTCAACATGACGGAGCGACTGTGCATACTCCAAATTAAACATGATGATAGGTTAATCAAGATCTATGGTCTTGTCGTTCACCAGATTTGACACCGCTGGATTATTTTTTATTCGGATATTTAATAAATAAAGTACATGCTAATAGCAATAATAGCAATAACAGAATCAGTGCACAATGTATCACCTGAAATTCAGATAAATGTCTTCAACAACACGAAACGCCGGCTTTATTTATGTTTGGATCAAAATGGGCAACATTTGAACACATGTTGAACATAAGTTTTTTTAATGAGTGGGAAATTCAAACGCCTATAAAACATTGTACAACACACTGTATAAATATTCAATTAAAGATCCTGTTCATCTATCTACTACGCATCTTAAATATTAAAATACAAACTTCAATTAATATATTCAATAGAATATTAATTGAAATGGGACGTGGATTATAAAGCGGTCAGAATAAAGTTTATTACACATTGTAATTTCAATTTGAATAATAGCACAGCTCGGCACAATGCCTTCATTATTTACAATACAAATTAATCACTACAACCGAATAAATGAAACCTATTCATAACGTCGAACAATAACAACAATATTTGCGAAAGGTATTCAGAGTATTTGAGTTTTCATTAAAGTAATAACAAAGATAACATCGATGATGATACCTACCCGGTGGCGAGGGGCGCGTCGGCCGTTAGAATTATTAATATTTGCCGTGTAATAAAGTTAAGAAGTTTCGGTCAAACTTTTTTAATTAGGCTTTAATAATTCATTACGGGACCCCGAGTCAGGTTTGAAGTTTGTTTAACGGAGGGCTTCAAAACCACCCCTCCCTGTCTCCCCCCCTGCCCCTGCCCTAGCCCGTTCTTAACGCCGCCACCCCCTCCCCCATTCCGCACGTATTTTTCAAGGCGCTCCACGTAAATTCGTGTCTCCTTTCAGTGGCAGTCCATTGTTGAGAAATGGGGGGAAGACGTCCTGGAATTTTACGTAAAGAACTACATTTTATACTGAATTTTATTGTGCCATACTTTAATACACTCCTTTGTATCTCCGACTCGAAATTACAAGTTAAGAAAATGATTGTAAAATATACGACTGAGAAGACTATTTTGTGAAATATCATACTATACAGGGTTTCCCATCAAGATATTAAAATAAGAAATTAATTAATATATCATGAAAAATTATTCAAATCATAAGGAAATTCATTATCTCTGACTTATTATTTTAATGACAGATATGAATTAAACAAACTCTAAGCGGGTTTTATTATATATTTAAAGTTTTAGAAGCAATATTGCCACTGTTGGCAGTTCCCTTGATTTTACGGTGGTCATTCACTCAGACAGGGATTTAGTAATATCTCGATTGACGGTTACCTGGATACTTAAATACTAAGAAATAAAACTGATTTCCCTGTCTCCAACTGTACTACGCTAATGACAAAATATTTACACAGGAATGAGCATTAATAATCCATGCTATAGAAAGGATGAGAGAAGGGAAAGCTAGATTGGTGGAAACCTGGGTGAGGAGGAAAGAGTGGCGGGAAATTAAAGGCTAGCTACCGAGGGGCTTCAGGTGGGCTATAAAAGGGGCAACAAAATCGGCAGCGAAAGGAAGGGCGAAGGGTGGGATAATAGTGGGAATGAGAGAGGCTATGAAGGAAGGCAAGGTGGAGTTCATGGAGGGTAGCGAAGGTCTGGCATGGGTTAAATATCAGCAGGGAATGTATCGAATAAACGTAGGATATATATATATATTAATAAAAACTGGGATGAAATACGACAGGCAATCGATTGTAGAGCTGGAGAAGGAGGAAGGTATTTGGTGGGGGCTGATTTTAATGCAAGACTTGGGGAATTGGGGGGAGGTATTAACGATGATGGTACAGTGGTGGAAAGAAGATCTCAGGATAAACATATAAACTGCGAGGGCAGGAGAAGCAGGTGGCAGCAGCTAGAACAAAATATCGTAGTATATGTGAAAAGAAGAAAAAACAGGTTTTGGAAAAAAGAATGAAGGATAAAAAAAGTGTAGAAATGAAGCAGAAATGTGGAATATTCTAAAAAGAGGGGAAATAAAGGGCCAGATAGGAATACCATTAGAGGAATGGACAAAGAAATGTAAGAGTTTTAGTGGAACACCATGTGGGATAGGGGACAGAATGATAAGGGGAGACAAGGAGGACTTCATGGAGGAGGAGGTGCAAAGAGCGTTTGAGGGGGTCAAACGAGGAAAAGCAGCTGAACTGGACGGACTAAAGGCTGAAATGTGGAAGGAGATAGAAGAAAATGGGAAGAAAGGGTTTAGGGAGCTTCTAAACGGAATGTGGAGAGGGGAAGACAACATACCGGCAGCTTGGAGCTGTAATGTGCCCAGTGCACAACATCAAAAATTACAGGGGAATATCGTTGATGAGCATTGGATGCAAGATCGCGATGACAGCGACGAAGAACCGGCTACAGGAAGAAGTAGAGAGAAGCCAACTGTTGCCGGAGAGTCAGGAGGGTTTAGAAGGGGGAGGGGAACTAGGGACTAGATATTTACCCTGGTAAGGATAGCTGAGAGTGTGATAGAAGAGAGAGTTAGTATGTATGCAGTATTTGTGTACCTTAAAGCAGCGTACGATACAGTTCTGAGGAAGAGTTTAATAGAGTGCTTGAGAAGGAAAGGAGTAAGTGATGGAATGGTAGAATGGATAAGAAGAGTGTATGAAGAAACGTGGGCTGTGGCGAAAGTAGGACATGGATGGGGGTGAGACAGGGCTGCCCGCTGAGCCCTTTATTATTTAACCTGTACACAAGCGAGTTAGAAGAAGTACTCAGAAAAGTGCTGGCGGGTGGGGTAGTGATTGAAAGAAGCAAGGTGTGGATGTTGGCATATGCGGATGATATAGTATTAATGGTGAGAGATTGGGAAGGGATGAGAGATATGCTGAAGAGAGTAGAGAGGTATATGGATAAGAGAGGACTAAGGGTGAACGTTGGGAAAACGAAGTGAATGGGATTTAGAAATAAAGGAAGGGAAGGAAGAGTGAAAGAGCTTGAATGGAAGGGGGGAGTAATTGAGAGAGTTGAGGTATTTAAGTATTTGGGTTTCATTTTTAAAAGTAAGGGCGGATACGTCGAACATATAAAGTGGGTGCAAGGGAAGGCAAGGAAAGCGTGGGGTATCGTGTGGGAGAAGTGAGGAAAATGGATGGCGAATAATTTCAGAGTGGCATGTAAACTGTGGGATGCGTGTGTGAGGCCAATTTTAATGTATGGGGTGGAAGTATGGGGGACAAGTGGGTATGAATGCTTAGAGAGAGAGCAGTTGTGGTTCCTGAAACATATGTTGGGGGTTGAAAAGTCGACACCCCGGTACATACTGTTTCAGGAAACCAACAGAATGAGTCTGCAAATTGAGGCAATGAAGAGAGTGGCGAGTTATGAGATGAAAGTGTGTGGATTAGAGAAGGAAAGACTGGTGAAAGAGGTATGGATAACGTGCGTAGAAATGGGGAAATGTTAGTGGAGAGTAGAACGAAGGAAAATGTATAAAAGGGTAGGGGTGTCGGAGTGTGAAGTGAAGGAATGCTTAGAGCGTGGAGTGAATGTGGTGGTCTGGGTGAAAGAGAAGGGGAAGGAACTGGAAATTCAGGAAAGGCAGGGATGTATTGCAAGAAGTGCATATAATGATATGTTTGAAAGATGGCAGGTGCACGGGAGGACGCCAAGATACCTATGTAACAGCGAACTCAGTAGGGAGGAAAAGGTCATCTTGGCCAGAGCAAGATGTGGGTCAGGTGAGAGAGGAAGGAAGGGCTGGATGGGAGAAAAGTATATTAGATGTGTGCTATGTGGGAGTGGAATGGATACGTGAAGACATTTAGCGGATGAGTATGAGGGAGTGTGTGAGGAATGGGTGGGAAGCAACAAAAAAGTGAATGAATGGATGAGAGAGAATGGGGCCGGGGTAGATATTCTGATGAGATTGAAGTGGGAGAAAGAAGTTAGAAGGGAGTAAAAGCAAGAAAGTGCATAGTTTTATATGTATGAATATGTGTATGCCAATAAAGGTCTTTTTTTAAGGTAATAACTTAAAACAATAATTCTTTTATTAAATATAATATTAGTAGCTATAAATAGAGCAGCTGTTACAGTTAGGTATTATCTTATAGGAACTATAATCTATATAAAACAAAATGTACCCGGGATTTTAGTAATGAATTACGTCACTATCGATAACATTTAGTAACTAAAAATTCGCATGAAACCCTTTAACAAATTTTAAATGCAGTAAGTTAAATTTAAATCTATTCGTTGAATGTAAAAATGTTTACAGTTGAAGAAAACTTATATCAATTACTACTTTATACTGAATTACGCTGACTGTCAAAAGTCCTATGTTTGATTGTATGCCCTTCTTGAGACTATTTTTATGTGTCTGAAGATTATATAATAAATTGGAAAACATACATTCGCTACTTAAGAGAGTTGTTAACCAAATTTAGTACCAGCTTGCAGTTACGACGGTTGTCATATATTTTTCGGGAATAAAGAACCAAATAAAAAATTAAGCATCGTATATGGGTTAGGACAACGGAGGATGCGCTCTTGCTGGTGTAGTCACCCGTGATCGAGGCCAACGGGGAATGGTCAGACAGAGAAAGCACTGCCTTGGCAAAGCCTTGGGTTGGAAAAATGCATTCAACGCTATGTCGTGGTCGGTAATAATAGAGGCGCTTGTAGACAGAAGGATATCAGATTATCTGTTCCGTATGGTAAGGAGTTACCTTTCGTACAGGTCTCTAATGTACGAAGAAAGGGACAAACCCCGCTGACGATCTCCTTATTATTACAAGAAACGGGAAATTCACAGCTAAAAAGGACCATTGTTAAGGCAGTGTTACTGGTGGCCAATTCGCGGAGTAAGAAGGGAATTAGCGTGGTGACTTCGAATACCGCGGCGGCCTGACTATCGTTACAAAAGATGGGAATAATTAAGGAGGAAAGGATAGAGCCGTCGAGAGTTGCAGCAGTAAGAAATACCTGGGGTTTACGATTGACTCAAATCCTCAGTGTACTCGACATGTAAAGAAAGGTAGCAGTAGAGAGGCTGCGATCCAACATCAAGGGGGTTAGGTAAGCTAGCAAAAGACTCGTCGTGGATTTGGGGCTCTCCAACCTGCTATATGAAGCCAGCCCCGGAGTGGGAGGACGCTCTTAGGTTCAGCACTGCTAGTGGCCAGGGGGTATAGGACGGTGTCGATGGATGCAATCGAGGTATTGGAATCATCCCCCTGCTGATTTGATGGTTGCATTTAGAGCCTCTATATACAGGGCCATGAGGAGAGGTGACCCAAAAGGCAAGGCCAGAAGAGATGCGAGAAAGCAGCTTGATAGGTTCTGGCAGGAGAGGTGGTCCACCAGCAACAAGCACAATCTAATACCAGCCATAAAGCCTTAGACATACAGAAATCACGGAGAGGTGGATTATCACCTGACGTGGATTATCCTGTCAGGGCACGGGACAGGAGTGTTTTATCTAGATAACTGTGTCGCTCCGTTTTGAAGGTGTGTCATGAAATTCGACCGATGTCGAGTATACTGGTGAAACTCAGTTAACAAATTAAGGAGTATCTGTGCCAGATAGGAAAGCGGCCAATCCCAGAAAGCGTATGATGCAGTGGTCCATCTCCCACTACAGCTAACACCTTTCTGAAGTGCGAAGAGTAGGATGGCGAGGGGGTAAAAGTAGTAAATCATATAGGCGAGTTACGGTGTGAAGTCTCGTCCTTCGAATGGTCGAGGAAGAGGACGTGCGCGTCAAATATGTGTTTATTGTTTTCAAAATATTTTTAATGAAAATTAATACACATTTTGCTTTTGAATTAATTTTTTAAGCACTTTTCCGCTGAGATTGCATTTTTGACGCATCAACCCGCTTCTTCAGGTGTCAAAAAACATTGACCCCGTTTTTAATGTTTAATTCAAGATAATAAAAAGAAGTCATTTTGGCACCCAATCAGAGCTATAGGGCGTATAACTCATCAATTCGACGTTTTCAGTTTTTAAAAGGACTCTTTTTTGAGCTGATTTGTAATAGCTCGTATTGTCCTGGTGGAGAATGATACATCTACAGCGGTTGGTTTTACTAATTATTCAAGGATTTCCGAGAAATACATGGTGGTGTCCATTCAGAATTGACCATCCGACGTTACACCAAACAGTACAGTACAGTTCTCACATGTCATCATGGACTAACAAATTTTGGTAGATTTGGTTCATTTTGGAAGGCCCATACAATCAACTGCTTTTTACTTTCGGGCTTATACGCATATATCCATTAATCATCACCTGTTGTGATATCATAGACGTATTTTAAAGCACAGTAATCGTATTTCTTTAGCGTTTCTTTTGACCAATCTTGTTTGTTCTAATAACAAAACAGTAGAGATTGACACACCGAAAAGTTCATGTCTATCCCATACTCTGTTTAACATTTTTATCAATTAGTTGGCGGATAGCATAGCCCGGTTCTATATGCGGAAGAACCGGAAAAACACTGGCTATGCTATTGTTGTAGCAAAAACGAAAACTGAAGTAATTACTAAAGCTCAAGACTGTCTAAATTTAGTAGAATCGTGGTCCAGTAAAAATAAGTTAAACATAAATAAAGACATAACTGTTTTTATTTAATTTTCCTCGAAAAATAAATTAATTTTCTCATCACCATTTCTGAAAATATTTAACCAATCCATTAAAGCAGTAGACCCATCCAAATTTCAAGCCTTGAATATCATGTTAACTCAGTTTTATTTATTTTAAACACCTCGTATCACATAAATTATTATTTATTCTTCACATAAAAACACCACAAGAAATCCATACCTATAATATCCGCAATAAAAAAAATCAGACTAACCACAAATAGAGAAAATCCAGCTTACGTTGGAATTAAATGTTATAATAAATTAATAAATACAGATTAACGTTAAAAAAATCTGCCAAATATAAAAGCCTTTAAAAATGAACTCAAACTATACTATTAGCTAGATTTTGTTTTTATTCCATTTCTGAATTTCTAATTTAGGAACGAATAATTTTATTTGAAACCATCGATAATTCTAATGTGTACCATTTTTGTTATGTAATTTTATATTATACCAATCGTCATGAGATTTTTAAGAACGGTTCTTATGTGAAATCAAACACAAATACTGTTTTCGACAGCCAAATTTTCATGCAATATCGAATGTATGCTGGTCCTACTAATTTCCAAGGATTCCACGCACAGCAACCATAATTTTCTGGAACAACAACCGGTTTTGGATGACCTTCATAAAATTCATACCATCAATATATAGATGGATTTTGAACATACTTAATCGATGGTAAATGCATTGATGCACTGCTGTTGAGATAATCTACGTCAAGATCTAAAAACAGTCGGATGCAAATGTTCACGACTTAATTGCATTTTTTTTCACTGACATTCATATAAATATTCTAAATGAACGTAGAGATGTTCAAAGTACCGATTAAGCTAGTAGATTTTCTAAAAAATCAACATCAGGTATCCAGGGCATCTAGCCTAAGACATGACAAATGGTTTACGAGAAAAAAAGAAAATAATATTTTTTACAAGAGAGAAATATTTAGGTGTTAATATTTAACTCCTAATTTATGCATAAATATTTTCTAGGCAATGCAAAAATATATTCATTTTATATAAACTCTCTGTCGCTTTCATTGTTACATACTATTAATAAGGATTAGCAAATATTGATGCGATCAGTAAACATTTTCGTAATCTTCCACAAACATTTGATGGTAGAGGCGTTTACTTCGTGGTACATCTTGAATGATTTGTAAATGAGACACAATAACTTTGTTTTACCACTATATTTTAAACAATTACAGTGACTATAGTTTCGAATATAGGTTATTCATTATCAAACTAAAAACTAAAACTGTAGTTAAAATTAAAAAACGGTAATGTCTACCCGAAAAATCATGGCAACTATTTTCTGGAATCAGCGAGGTGTATTGCTCATTAACTTCATAACCCGTGGAAACACTATCAATGCCGATTCTTATTATTCAGTGGCATTAGTCTACTCAATGACAATACCAGGTCTCATGCGGCCTGGATAACGCAAAAAGTTGTACAACAATTAAAATGGGAAACTATCAACAATCACCTCTATAGTCTAGATTTAGGTTACTATCTTAAGGACTTTTTGACAAGGAAGAAATTTGAAAGAGATAAAGAACTTATAGAAGTTGTGAGTACGCATTTCAATATTCTGACGACGGAGGAATATGAAGCTGATACACAAATACACGACACAAATACTTAAATTTGTAAGATGACTATGTATAGAAGTAGCTTAAGGTATGTTCTTTACAAATAAAATGTCAATATTTGTTAATATATACTACTTTTTTATATTCCCTAACGGGTACTACTTTCCAGATGACTCATATTGGATCAAGGATTTGAATAAGTTCTATCTGATATATTTATCAGTTAAATTCTACAATCCCATATCACTTTTAATTAAGTATTGTAAAAGACATTAATATTAGAAAGATTATACACCTTTATTGAAGCTAGTATATACATTATGTAGTTATAAAAATAATTATTGTGATTTTTCTTCGCGGCTAACGACCGTAGGTCTTTCAACCTCATTGATATTATTTTCTCACGTATTATATGTATTTATATGTATACACTGAGTTTTAAACCCGCTAATAATAAAATTATACACAATAAATTATATTATAGCCTTAACAAGAAATATCACGTTAATGTATATTTATCTTGTTCAATATTTTAACAGCAGTAAGAGGATTTGGCACATACATGCCCATTCCTCGACGTTAAGCCTTAGTTGTGCACATTGTATTCGCACGCCACTGTGGTTTTAGGTATCGATTCCTTCTCTTACCATTGCATCTCTCATCGCTTTACTGCTTTTATTCCAATTGACATAATTCCCTCCCTAGTTTTTCCTCCGGCGTTTACGGCCACTTTCAAAGTAGTTTCCTTTTACTGCAGCAAACTGCGCTGCTGTATACTGTTATGCCTTTCGGAATACTATATTTTCAAAACTTTGTAATTTGAATCAATAAGTGTTTGTTTTAACTAATGGCTCCTAAAAAAAATCAGTTTTATTTTATAACATATATTTAAAGGTTTAAAAAATTAAAATCATTTTCTGTATACATTTGTAATTGATTAGTGATAAAGAATATTAAGGTGTTTGGTTTACGTATGTACTCAGATAAGTGACTACGATGACTAGTACCATTCGCTCATTAAGAATAACTAGGGAAAGTAAAATTTGCGCACATATTTACATACCTAACATGCAATCGACAAGTAATTAAAATTAGGATTTTTTTATATTGTCTTCCTTAGTATCTACTAAAATTTATTGTTAAACACTTAAAAAATAAAATATACACAAATATATAAATATAAGATTTTTTCCATCCTGTAGTTTTAGATGAAAAACTGATTAATTTTAATTTTGCCTCATCTGTCAGGAATTATGTATGATATTTATTTTCATTCTTTTCCGAAGAAGGGAAAATATTGTTATCGTAAAAATTATTTCAAAAAGTCTTTTCAACGAAAAATATCCGTAATGATTTTGCTAGATAACATATTAACAGGTAACTGACACGTGTTTTGGGAACATTTTCAAAGTTAAAACTCTCCCAATATGAAAATTTGGTTCCATCAAGAATGTAGCAGAACAAGTACCGAAATTATTAAAAACATATTAACAATTTAAAACACATTTGCCTGGGTGTAATGTATCTTAATTTATAAGAATCCATTAGCAAGTATATCTGAGGCTTTGGCGAAATAATAATGAAGGTAAAAATATTTAAAATGAATTCATACAAGAAGACTAAAACAAAATTATCCGTTTATTTAGAATTTTATTTACTCTTTTTGATACTATTATATTTTAATTTGTACATTTATATGCTGGTGGCCATTGATAAAATAAAATATCAAGGATATTAATGAATACATTTATGTATAGGCATCGCCATATTTTCATTTCTGGTGGATGCGCCGGGAAATAGAAATTTATGATTGATTAATTTGATTGAATACTTTAATTAGAACTAAAGTACTTACTACTAGCTGTTAATTTATGTATGAGCTACTTATATAAATTATTAAATATAAAAATAATTTTGAAAAAAACGAGTCATACTTTTGACTTTGATCAATGAAAAACAATGTTCCATAATATTGATTTTAATTTCAGTCTCCTGACACTTATTTCAATCATTACTGATTATTTATCAAGGTACAAACATAACATAGAATATAGCAGGTCTTTTTCTTCACTAAGTTTACAATTCTGGTTCCATCAAGGGTGTTGCTCAACAAGTATTAATTTAATAATAAAATGTATTAAAGTCCTTTACGTTGTAGAAAATTAACTAATAGTTAAAAAAAAATACAAAAATATATCGTAAATCTACAACCAATGAGTCGTATTAAGACTACAATACAAATTAATTATTGAATTCAGGAGTACGCTAGCTCAAGATAAAATTTATTGTGGTAGGTGAAGAGTACGCTGGAATTAAGCAAAATACTTCTGGAATGAAAGAAGTTAAAAGTTTCAACACATTAAATATGCAACATTATCAAAATATTAGAACACTTGGGGGAAACGGTTTATGATACCAATGTTGCGACTATTTTTGTACATTGTCAATGTTCGGCTTTAATCTTAGAATTTGCAAGTCACATTGGTCTTCTTCAGGCGGTATTCGATGGGGAACTGCGATCGTGCTAAGTGGAACTGCGCTATTTATACCTGCGGTGTTGGCGGTTGAAGTTTGGCGGCGCGTGTGCGGCTTCTTGTAATAGGGCCGGTCGGATTAACCGGGATTACGTTGGTGGTACCTGTGGGGATTGAAATCTGTGGAGCGGGTGAAGAGATATGCAATTTGCATAAAATGGATTTCCAAGTGGGGGATAGTCATTGGGCGTCGTCGCGTTTATTGAGATTATCGGTTTGTTTTTCTATTTCAATTGCCTCGCGGATAATCCTCTTCGTGAAATGGTCTAATGCTGCGATGGAAGACGTGTGGTCGAAATTTATCTTGTGTCCGGTGGATTTAGAATGGTCGGCTAGAGATGAGGATGATAGATCTTTTTGGACGGCTCTGATATGTTCGTCTCGCCGTACAATCATACGTCTCTTGGTTTGTCCGATATAAACTTTATTACAATCGGCACAGGGAATTTTGTATACTCCTTGATTTTCAAGGGGATTGATGTCTTTTGGGGAATTAAGGAATTGTCCAATTTTACTCGAAGTGGTAAAAATTGTTTTGATATTATATCTTTTTAGTATTTTCGATTTTTATTTTAGTAAGAGAATTACAGTACCTGGGGAGAAACCGTTTTAGACAAGAGCTTTCTCGAGGGTGGCTAGTTCATTGTTTAGATTCGACTTGTCTGTTAGTCGGAGAGAGCGAGTTAAGAGAGTTTTTGCCACAGAACGGAGTTGGGCAGGATGATGGTGAGAGGCGGCATTTAGATATCTATTTGTATGAGTTTCTTTTCTATATACGGTGTGGCCGAGAGTTCCGTCGGAGTTTTTATAGATAAGTAAGTCAAGGAAATGCAATTGGTTGTTTTGTTATAGTTCCATTGTGATTTTAATTTTGGGATGAATATTGTTTAAGTGCTCGAGGAAATTATTGAGCTTGTCTTTACCATAGGGCCAAATAACAAAGGTGTCATCAACATAACGTAGCCATAAGGGGCAGAATCTAGTGCA
Organism: Ontholestes murinus; assembly: GCA_963969525.1. Lineage (NCBI taxonomy): Eukaryota > Metazoa > Arthropoda > Insecta > Coleoptera > Staphylinidae > Ontholestes > Ontholestes murinus. Next base: position 50,911,942 of record OZ018393.1, on the reverse strand, counting down.
ATGTTTTCGAAATCCTCCATAAACAGATTGGCGATCACAGGAGTGAGTGGGAATCCTATTGGTGCTCCTTCAATTTGTTTATAGCGGTTTCCGTTAAATACGAAGTATTTGAAGGTATTTGTGAGGCAGTGTTTGATGAGTTCTATCATTGAGGTAGGTCGTTTATATTTGGATCTTAAAAGTTCAATTGTTTCGTTGTTGGGAACTTGGGTGAAAAGAGATTTAACGTCAAAACTGATCAGTATGTCCGTCTTAGAAAGTTTTATCTGTTTGGTGAGGTCCAGGAAGTGTGAAGAATTTTTGACATAGGATTTGGCTTGTTCGGCTATCGGTTGTAATTGTCGGGCTAAGAATTTAGCTAATTTTTGGTTGGGTGAGTCAAAAGAACTGACGATGTGTCGGAGTGATCTGTCGGGTTTATGTATTTTTGGTAAGCCGTATAACTTGGGACATTTGGAGGACTTCTCGCGTGGAATTAAAGATTGTTTGGTCTCGCTATCTAAAGGTGACAGCATGATTTTGGTTTTGGTAGTTTTTTCCAGGTACGTTGTTGGATCAGAATCGATCAATTTATAGCTGGTGTCGGCCAACAAATTGTTCATTTTTTGTTGGTATTCTGTCGTGTTTAGGATTACTGTAGCGTTTCCTTTGTCCGCCGGTAAGATAGTGATGTTTTTGTTTTGTTTTAAGTTTTTCAGCGCCACTAATTCATTATGTGGTAGGTTAGGTTTCGGTGGTCGTGAATATCTAAGTATATGGGCCACTTCTTGTGGAAGTGGCACTGTCGGTTTTGAGACTGGATTCGATTTTGCATATAATATCTTCTACAGGGATCGTGCGGGGAGCAACAGCAAAATGATTGCCTTTTGATAGGACATCGATTGAGGCTTTGTCTGGAGGTTGTTCGGAAAAATTGAAAACAGTTTTGCGGTGGTGAGTTCTAGAGGTGTCGGTTGTGGAGACCACCTGTCTTCACCTCTAGATATATATATATATATATATATATATATATATATATAATTAGCTAAATTCTTAGCCCGACAATTACAACTTGTTTACAGAAAAATGGTATAAGTCTGATAAGCCTTTCATAACTTTTATCGTCGTTGATAACGGATGTTTAAGGTTTTGGTCTACGTCCCACCAGAAGTTCATTATAGCAGAGCAATAATAAGCTATTGAAACTGAAAGTCGCCTGGTACCCAGAGTCCGCATAGTAAGACTAACTTCCTTATGCTTTTCATATTTCAACTTATGCACCTTGGATTATGATTTGTTTTTTTGTTTTCCTTCCTTGATCCTTGATCCGACCGATGAAACCAAGATATTCTAGATTTGTCACCCGGGAGACATGACCACTTCCAGCGATAAGTCAGATATCTTAGGCCAATGGTTATTAAACCCAAACATAGCTGACATCGTTACTACTGGGAAGATTTGGTAGGAACAGGTTTGTGGTCCCTTATCCCACGACTCGGGCGCCGAATAAGGCTCAGTTAGGCCGAAGAGTTTGTTCAAGGGAAAACGTCAGATCATAGACAAAGCAAAGAGTGATTGAATTAATTGAACGGGAACCTCTATTGCAGAATGTAATGTATCCTAGAATCTCTTTGCAGTAAGCCATCTCCTCATCCCAAGATGATTTCAAACTGGTATACAACCAATTGGGGTTATCCTAGTGGTTTATGGATGGTAGGATATTGAGCCCTCATACTATGGCAAGGTGAATTCCTTTTAAAAGGTAGCGATACTAACTATTCCACTCGTCCGTTACGTCGAATGTAAAATAATATTTTATAAACAAACCAAATAAATTTATATTAAAAGAAAACCTATAATTAATTTTAGGTTTTATTGTGGCGATATTACGTTCTAACTACAATATGTTCTAATTAAAAATATAAAAGATATTCATCGGGACAGATTGTATAGAAAATTTAAAATTCAACCAATGATATGTGATTTTTTTTTTCAGGTAAATGTCCAATATTAAGACAACTAAGCTATAAGATATCTTTAAGGTAAGATCATTTTAAAATAAGCTTATTCTAATTTATAATAAAATTATTGACAATGTAACTCTCTAACTATTAATTCTTCATCAAAAACGTGACAAAATAGTTCATCATGTTTTAGTGAAAGGAGCTAGGTTTGCTGTTTAAGGCAGAATTTCAATCAGCTATAGAAGCCTTTTCATAAAAATAATTTAGAGAAACATTTATTTATTATTGAAAACACAACTACCGTTTAATCTCGTATACATTGATATTTATTTTTTTATCAAATGTGAGAATATAACTATTTCAAAAACTTACAAATAATTCTATAAATGTATACAAAAATTTTGACTCTACATGGAAAGGCTCAAGTTCACGTCCACGTGATCTTCCACTCTCGCCCAACGCTGCATTATTGGCGGAAATTAAAGATCGTCAAAAGCGAACGTTATGTTTTTTTAATATTCCCCAATCAAAAAGTCGAAAATGATATTAATGCAATCTAGTAAATTGTTGGTTCGAGGAAAAATAACTTATGTCCATTTAAGGATATCCGTATTGGTAAACCATTATCAAAACCCAGAACTATAAAATTAGTTTTTCAAAATTGACAGTCCGCTTCTGAAGAATACTAAGAGAGATAATTTAGGAAACATGATATTCACTAAATTATAGAGGGATCATGTTCCAGCCTGAAGGCATCAGCTGGAATAGTCAAATTTAGTCGAACGCCCAAATAATCATGGCTACTGTTAATGTTATGTTTTTTTTTAATGTAGACCATTGAGATACTATTATAATTAAATTCAGATGATCCTCTTTCTATTGATAGTATCGATCATATATTTTACACCTTTGCAGCTAATGTCAATAATGTTGGGAATATTTTTTTGGCGTGAATGCTTCTAATGTTGATCATTTACCTCAAACTGTTGTTACTGATTACAACCCCACTCATAGTAATTATATTAATGCGTGAAAATTATTAATAAATATTAGCGACACATTTAATAATATAAATTTACTACTAAATTCACTTAATACATTTAAAAATACGAAAACATTTCGTTATTATTTATTAGTTTATTCAACAGAAATAATTTCATTCAAATTAGTGTTGCTTTGATAGTTGTACTATTCGTAACATGCAAATTAACTTTGTTTTATTTAACGTCTGTCGAGGTACTAGCCAGGGAAGTAGTTGTTTCAAATTAATTTGTTTTGTAGTCTTAGTAAGACTCACTGTTGTAGATTCACGAAATGTTTTCGTATTTTTAAATTTATTATTTAATTTTCTACAACGAACTAAAGGATTTTAATACATTTTAAATTCACTTAGTCTGAGCCCCAATTGAATACATATATTTTTGTAAAAAAATCAAACAAATCTGTAGATTTTTGGATGTAATATTTAATGCTTCTCTGCACATTGATTAATTCCCTTCTCTTTGGAATAGCGGTTATAGAGAGAATTATAGCAGTATCGATTAAATTTATAATTCCTAAAGTTTTTGATAAATTAGGTAATGTTTTAATGCAAAAATATTATTTGTGATGAATAATATGAACATTGTTATAGTAAATCGTTCTTACAGATTTGTTTGTTTATTAATCATATATTTTGAATGCTTTTGAAAGTACTAAAACTACTAAAATATCTCTACAGCTTTACATAACATCAAAATAAATAAATTAGAATGTATGGGTTTTGGCGATCAAATCACAAAATGGGTACGCAATAATTTGTGCAATATTTTTTATATCTTATGTAATTATCGTGAGGTCTGGTGTTCCTGAAAGATTACACTGTGGAGCAATTTCGTTCTTATTGCTTGTAAATGATATTAATTTTTATGTTAAGAATAAAAATTTCTTTTGTACGAACATTAGTGAAGGTAACATGATTTGAAATGATTTTAAATGGTATTGTGATGACCAGCTTTATTTTAATTATATCGTACCAGTCGAGGTCAGACCTTGCCTCAAATATCCAAACATCCCACCTGGAAGGCAGAGCTTCTGCAGCTTTATTTTTGGATGTCCAGAAAGCGTTTGACTCTGTCTGGCATCAAGGCTTATTATACAAGTGCCACCTCCTAAAGATCCCTCCCCACATTATTTTCATTATCAAACAATTCCTCTCCAATAGATCCCTAAAAGTCAAAATTCACAACTCATTTTCTTCTTCCTTTACCCCCGAACAAGTACTCCCTCAAGGCTCTCCTCTCTCACCTCTGTTATACAACATTTTTTGGGTGGATGTCTACAACCCCGATCCTTCCTACTTTAACCCATCCAAATATCTCCTGCAATTTGCAGATGATACGGCCTTGATCACACATGCTCCCACACTACCAAAAGCCCTACAATTCCTTCAAGAGCTTATTGACTCCCTTCAACAATGGTTTGCAAAATGGCGCATTAAAATCAATCCCCACAAATCACAACTCCTAATTCCTTATCATCGTACCAATAACTCACCCCATAAAGTCTTTATTTCCCAAACTATGATCCCTCCTTCAGTTTCCGTTAAATACCTGGGCATAACCATAGATCAAAAGATCAATTTCAAAAAACATACTGCTGCATTAAAAAATACTAGCACAGCTGTTAGAATTTACAAAATGATTGTCCGCCCACTACTTGACTATGGTTGTGCCCTCTATACCAATCCCAGCAATCCAACCTCCCGTAACATCGAAGTTAGCGAGCGAGCATCCCTCCGCACCCTAACCAAACTCCGACATCCCCTTAATCCTCTACACAATCCATCTAATCAGCTCCTATATGATACCACTTTAGTTATCCCTATCCTAGATCGCCTTCGATTCCTATCAGAAAAATTCTCCAAAAATCCTTTCAACTTCCATATATTTTCCCAATATTGTCTTCCTAGAAACCCTAGTATAAACCCTAAATTTAAAAATCCCAATTCAACCATATTTGATTTCATTTCATCATTTCATCCTTTTACGCAATAACGACTGACGCCATATGACTGGACAGCACAAGGCAGAAAGACCTCTGGTCGATAGCCTTTTGACAAATTAATACATTAACACCTCATTCATTATTCATTATTCCAATGTAAATATGTACAAATATTTGTCAATAAATATATGTTACTACTACTCGAGGTCAGATTGTGATGAAATTAATAGTAGAGAATTATTAAAAGTCAAACTTTTTAAGTTTTTCTACTTTTATTTGATCCTATACATTGAACGGTAAATCTTTACATAATATAATAATAATACAGGCAACGTTTAGTGAATAGATGGCACATTTATGGTAATATCTTAATTGATGAGAGTATATATATATATATATAAAGCTTTAAAAATGTATAATAAATTATAAGCGTTGTTTTAAAATATTGCATTTATTCATTATAAAATTCTTTTTTCAATCTTAAAATTTAATTAAAGTTAATGAGCTTACACAGCCTTCGGTAAAATAACTTCGAAGAGAAACAGTGCTTATTATAATTATATCACGACAGCTTAACGTAATTAAATACCAGCAGACGTGGAGATGAAAACGATATTCAATCCCATACTAATTAGTCTTTGCAGATGTAATAACAGAACTTTGTTGCCTGCAATATATTTTTCCTCTCATGTCAAGTTGCCCGAGATGATTAAATTTAATTTATTTCATTAAATATTGTACATAAAGGGACTTTTCACCATTCATGGAACTCATTCCGTTAATTTATAAGGATAATCAATAAATTAATGATGTAAAATTTTTAAAACGATACACAACTCTAATATTTTACCAACAGCGCCACATAAGTATTTATTAAATATTAATATCATACTTAATATTTTATGTTATATTAATTTATTATTTTTAATTAAAAAAATAGCAATTTTATAAACTAATAACCGATCATAATACCTAGTATCAGGTTTTATTTAAATTTGACTTATACTCTGTTACTTTTGTCTAGTTAATTAAGGCAGAATAATAATAATTATTAAATATTTGAAAACAAACATTTACATATCAATCATAATCTAATAAAACACAGTCGCTACATTTCCCTAGCTGCAAACAAATTTTCCACCATATAACCCTCGATAACCATCAAATTCGTTTTTATCACTCCGCCCATTAGATAAAGCCCTAGTACACATAAACACCGCCACAATCACCATCACTATAATCGTCATCATTCCCAAAATTACTTCTATCAGGCGGAATGCGCGCAGATAGGGTTGAAACCGTCACCAAAGATTAACAGTTAAAAAACTCGGAATGGCCTTAAGTGATAAATCGAACTTTAAATCGGAACTGACAGTCGGAGTACCTTTTTTGACGAAGTATTGCCTTGTAAATCATTCGCCAATCCATTAAGCTATCAATTTTTTACCGAGAGCTCAACGTAAATTCAATATAAATATCACTCCGGCGTAATTGCAGTCGATTCTATCTGGTTTACTGGATGTTTAACCGGAGGCCACTTTTCAATTAATTCTTTTTGGCTCGTTTTTCCGCGGCACGTATCCAATTGCAACCTGTTTTTTTTTTCTAGCCAGGAAAATTCCGTGGAGATGTTTCCAATTTAACTTGGAATTCTTACGACCTGCTATTTATTACAACTTTTGTTGTGCGCCCCAGGCACGATTATTTGAAATCATCGAATTGTTCTATATAATTTTTTTCTTATCTATGTTCGACACGGTTTCTCCCTCTCTGAATTCTGATAATGGTGCAAAAATAAAATCAATTATAACTGTGAAAATCGTGTGTTCTTTAAAAATTTACTAATAATTTATAATTGCAATAAGAAATAATTAATGTAAATTGATTAACAAATCTGAAATGATCGAAAATATTCACAACGTTTTAAACTAACAGATAAAATTTTATCATATAGGGGTGAATTAAAAATGTCTAGCACAAAGCACAATGAATAAAAAAGTTTAAAAATTACCTTAATATAGCCTAGGTGCAACCGACCAAATATTAAATTCAGTAAGCAAGCTGATTTATTATATTGATCTAGATAATTTCCGCCTTTTTATACAATAAATATTGTAAAAACTTTTGTATACTCCCTCCAATAAACCAACTAATTTCATTTTATCCTTAAATATTTTCATTTGTAGGATAACAGGCAATACATCAACTTAAAACAGTTAATAATTAATTGAAGTACATATCAATACTTGTTTATATTGAGAAACTTTTAAAAATGAATTTATTAATATAAGGATTATTATATAAATTGTTGAATTTTCTAGAGAAATTAACTACAAAACATTTATTTATGTCTAGTTTAGGTCCATTCTCAGCATACTATAAATATAATTTATCAACGTTATATTTGCAAATAGTAAATTGTCTGAATTAATTGTTGTAAATACACTATTAAAGAAAATCAGAAATATCAGCGGTCCTAGATTGGGCCCTTGGGGTACACCTGTAACTGCCTCATATGGAAAAGTTTAAATTGCATGTTCCAGAACTTGCATATGTTCTTATAAATACGAGTTATTATATGCGATGTTAGTAGCGATGTTTTGGCCTAAGCTAGTTCAGTATAAATTACGTCAATTTGACATTGCATGTAGAGATTTTTTAGGATGGTATTAATTGGTTGCTTGTGAATCAGCTAGCCATAAAAGAATGCCGATTGTAGGAAATTTAATAATTTAAAAAAATATTAGCTTCCTCAAAATGCTTTCATAAATTTTAAAGTTATTGCTAAGTAGTGTAATTAGCATTTAGGCTTTAATTTGATTTCGCTCACCTGATCTACAACAAGATTTAATATCAACTTGCTTTAAAATTATAGAAAATACACCGTTTTGAAAATCAAATTATATAAAAATAAGAAGACTACATAAAATGTTACAACAATTCTTTAATATGAAATATCTCGTGTTGTCTCGAACAGCTGTCATTTTAGGTTTAAGTAGTTCATGCTGTTGAAGAACGTCTAACTCAGTTAAACCCATTACATAATGAACAGTACAGTTTGTAACAATGTGATGATTTGATGTAAATACGCAGATCTAAAATGATTCGCAAATGTATTCACAATTCCATTGGTATTGGAATAATAAGTGTCTTTTCCTCTTTTCATACCACCCTAATACGAGTGTTTTAAAAGGAAAACTTAACTTTAAATTCAAGGTAAGGAATATAGTAATTAGCAATTTTAGGTTAGTTTCATCTTCCTTAAAGGATATGCAAATCTATTTGCTAAATTGCACGAGAATGACATCTAGATTTGAAAAGACCAACTAATTATAAAATGGTATAGGGGAGAATTGGTGAAATACATGAAGTTAAAACTTTAACCAAAAACAATTATCAAAAGGAAACCTGTAATTATTTGCAGTAGATTTACAGAAATTGTGGAAATAAAATATTCTTTATTCTTTATTCTTTATTAACTTCGTTATTCCTGCTAACATATTTAAATAAAAAGTATATACATAAAATAATACAAAAAACAAGACAAGTGCACAGAGATAGAAAAATGATAAGTAACAAAGGATGACCTACTGAAGTGGAAGCGAAAATACACAGTTTTCAATAGAAGCCAAGAAAAATATTATGAATAAGTCTATCTGTAATTAGTACAAGTATTAGAATGAATATGAATATTAACATCGTGAAAATAAAGGTATATTATTATTACTGTCGCTAAAATAAAGAAAAAATTGAGAAGCTCATAAAGATATAAATATAAGCGTAGATAAAATAAAATAATAAGTTTATAGATAATAACCAGGATAACATAAGTAACAGAAGAGAAATTAATGAGCTAAAAGAAATAATAAAAACATAACAACAGAAATAGCAAAGAAATTAGGTATTAAAAGCAGTGATTAGAAAATTAAAACATGAAATAAGAAGAACAGAGATTGAATGGGAGAAAGAAAGAAAAATTCTGGTTGATAGAATAACAGTACGAGTAATGTATACATATGGAATGGCAAAAGCAATGAAATATAAGAATGATAGCAGTTTGGATAATTAAATATTTATAACGACAGGGTTTTTTAATATAGCTGGGATTAAATCTAAATACAAGGGCTGTGTTTGACAAAAAGATTTTGAGAATTGGGTAGCTTGAGAGGACATTATGGGTTTAGGGTAAACGTGGATAATTAAGGAAGAGTAGTAGGAAATAAAAGTTAAGCTACCAAGGGGCTTTATATGGTCAATGACAGAGACAACAAATTCTGCAGCGAATAGAAGAATGAAAGGTGGAATAATAGTGGAAATAAGAGATAGTATGAAACAAGAAAATGTGGAATTCATAGAGGGTGGACTGAAGTGTACTGAATAAATGTGACAGTATAAAAACTAAAAATTCGGAAAATAAGGAAGGAAATAGATTCTGCGAAGAGTGAAGGTGGGTGGTTGGGGGTAATCTTAATGTAAGATTAGTGAAATCCAGGGGAAGGATTAGCAATGACGGTATAATTATTGAAGAACATCTCAGGCTAAGTGGATAAACAACAATGGAAGAGGTATGAGAGATATCAAATTCATGCACAGAAGAAGATTGGAAAAGTAAGAAAGCATACAATTGACTACAGGGATCGTCAGTGATTAATAGCCTCTGATGATTTTCAATGAAACAAGTAAAAATAATGGAAGTGGAAAAAGTAATGGGATCGTACATTTTACCACTGAGAGTAAAGCAAAGAAAAGGTGGCAGAGCTAAAAAAACAAATAATTGACATGTTGAATAACAGAGGACTATGTGTGATCCTAGGAAAGTGGATGAGGTTTACTAATAAAGGGAGGAAGGGAAGAGTAAAAGAATTAGTATTCGAACGGTGAAGTAATTGAAAGGGTTAGAGCATTCTACTAATTAGAATTTATTTTCAAAAGTACAGGCGGATACGTGAAACATTTAACATAAAATGGCTGCAAGGAAAAGCAAGGAATGTGTGGAGTGTGGTGAAGCAAAAGTGAGGAAAATGGTTGGTGAACAATTTTGGAGTGGCATGTAAATTATAGGATTCGTATGTGAAGTCAATATTAATATATAGAGTAGAAGTATGGGGAATGAAAGTGTTTGAGTGCATAGACAGAGATAAAGAGCAACTGTGGTTTCTAAAGCATATACTGGGGGTAAAAAGTTGAGTCCAGGATACATAGAATTACGGGAAACCAGTTAAAGAAAAAGAGACTTGTAAACGGGGTTTAATAGCTGGCGTAGATTTAGGGGAATCTAAATGGAGAATAGAGTAAAAGTCTGAACAAGAGAGGTTATTGGAGAATGTAGTCAATGGATGGTTAGAGAGAATTCAGGAAAGGCAGAAATGTATTGAAAGGAATGAATACAATGACATGTTTAAAAGATGGCAAGTGCACAGAAGGTTGGAAAAGTACTTGAATAATAGTCAACTTGGTATATTAGCAAGAACTAGATGTGAGGCAGGAGAGAGGAAAATCTGAACGAAAAAAAGAGTTATGGAAAATGTATATTATGCATGAGATTGAGATGCGAAGTGCATCTACACACAAAATCATCCTTCATAAATGCATGAAAATGATTATATTTATTAAATTTCCCAATATTGTTCTCCGTGTACATGAGGTAATCTAAAAATAATAGTTAAAATATACATATCATTAAAAGCTAGTTTAAAGGTTTCGAATTTTAGGATGCAACAACTCTTAAAACATTTTATTATTTTATTATTATTATTATTATTATTTCACCACAATGTGGCTTCTTCAGGCGAAGAAGAATTACTAATAATAAGGGTTGTTTATAAAAAGGAACTTGGTTTATTTCACAATTCATTACGATTTATTCCGACTTGTTTTTTACATCATTCCTAGATAATGATGTAAAAATCGGAATAAATCGTAAATAATTGTGAAATAAGCCAAGTTCTTTTTTATAAATAACCCTTAATATTAAAAATATTTCACCACGTGATAAACGAGAATCAAATTCAACAAATATGGTACAAATAATGTTAGTAAATGATATCAATAGATTATATTCAAAACCATATGGGTATTGAATTAAAATATTATACATTTTTCAAGAAACAATATTGATATAGCTTTGAAAAATGAGTTAGAATAGGGTGTTCGCTATTACATATCCATATTCTGTATGGCGCTTGTGCAGTCTATTTAGAGTCTATGCCCATGCGCGACTTTGCAGATATTCACTATCGGAGAGTGTGCAGACGACAGTCATCACTTGTTTGTCGTAGTAGTTTCGTCGTAGTAGTTTCGTCGTATTATCGTTCTCGTGATATATTTCAAATACTAGTACAAAGAAGAAGTCGCATGTATCAGACACTAAAGCAGATCAAATAACATCAGGTGAGTCTCTAGATTCACAACAATTCTACCAGGTCAGAATTTACATACAAGCTATTTATACAATGTATACAAGCCTATCATAGCCCTTTTAAAATTGCCATAATTAATCATTTTATTATTATTAGTGGTTAAACGTATATCCTTTCTTCAACAGTTTTATTATTAACTATTTGTACATTTCGAACCCTAAGTGTTCATTATCATTAGTATATTATATGTCAATATACTATTGATAATGAACACTTAGGGTTCGAAATGTACATATAGTTAATAATAATAATACTTTTAACCACTAATAATAATAATAATCTTCAAGCACTCAAGTATTTAATCATTTTATTGCTTTATGTAAGTGAATTGATAGATTTATTATAAATTAAATACATGTGATAGATTTATATAGTTCGTAATACTTTTATTGCTTTAAATCTCGGATATTCTGTGCGATCGTACCACATGTTTATGTATTTTTTGTATAGTTTTTTTGTCTGTCAGTTATTCATTCAAAAAAGATAAAACTGTTACTATACAAAAAAAATCGATTTATTTCATTCATTCAAATAAGTTTACTGAAAATTATTGCGCTAAAATTTAGTCAACTTGAATATTTATTTACTTTTCTTCGTCTTCAGAATGCTAATTGAGTATTTTTATTTTGCATATTGAATAAATATATTCTGTGGATTTTTTGTTATTTTGCAATAAATCGTTAAATCACCTTATAGCATTTCTAGAGAAAATAGAGTTGGGGAAACATTTCATTGCCAAAAACAATACTCTAGAATATTTAGCAAAATGAATTTGACTTAACTTCTATGCGTCTTACGAAATATTGTTCGTTGGTTTTCACTTTATAAATTACTTCTGAAAAGTCGTGAGAATTATTCTGTAATTCTACAATTAGGTTTGTTCGTAAGGTTTGTAAAGTATGAAAAACTCGGTACTATACTTTATTACATTTTCAAAAATTGGCACAAACTGATTTGATCACGCTAAAATCGTCTATATAATTGAAGGTATTTACTAAATGAAAAATGCAAGAATTGTACTGTTAACTGCTTTAGTCGACGGATTTATTTATTTTAGGCAGCCAAATTAACTGAATAAGGTTAGATTTAAATCGTACAGCGTCGGTATATTCAAGGCTTAGGCCAAATAACTTCCATTCAACATAAAGAAATAAAATAATTGCAATTATGACTAAAATTTTTTTTAGGGCAATGCCATCGATAAAGCTTGGTGAGGGAATTTGCAACATATTTTAAAATTAAAATTAGTTGATTCTACCTTCGGGACATCCAATCGATATATTTTTGGATACCAAAATCTTTCCCTTAGTCTTAAGTAGTCGACTAGATTATATTACTCCAATTGCATTGTACATAATTTAGACAAGGAACATTAATTCACAAGAGCAGCCACGTTCCTAAAACTGGAATGTATTTAAATATTTATTTATTTATTTATATCTTTGTACTCCTTTCTAACAAAACAACAACAAAAATATAATATAAAATATGTAAATATACAAGTTTTAGTCGAAAGGAGGGCGAAGTTCTCTTCATCGAAGGATCTTCCACTCAAACTCCGCCCGTGCTTCTTTCGCCCTAAATTTTATGTATGCTTTTTTGTTCAATTTATTTGTTTTTATGTGTACTGAAAGTCCAAAGAATACAATAAATAAGTAACTAAATAAATAAATCAATAAATTATTAGTCAATGTCATTTTTCCGTATTGTTATACATTCGACTAATTTAGGCGTAATTCCATTATCGACAATAATGTACTAACTTATAGGTTACATTTGATCAAACCATTGATAATAAACACTTTGTGTCCGAAATGTGCATCTGGATAAAAATAAAATATTGAAGAAAGGTTCTAAGTGTTTTAATCAAAGTTTGATTGATGAGGCTGATAAATTTTGAAAGGTTATCTTCACTACGAATAAAACTATATAATTACTTTCAAAAATATATTGTAAGACGCTACAATTGTTTCGCCACACTGTGGCTTCTTCAGGCGAAGAAATGGTTACCATTTGGTAACAGTGTGGCGAAACAATTGTAGCGTCTTACAATATATTTTTGAAAGTAATTATATAGTTTTATCCATAGTCAAATTAAAGTGAACATTAATTGTAAACATGTTTTAACAAGTGATCAATTAGAAGCCAATATATGATATTATAAATCTTGTTAGGATTAGACTTCGTATAGTTTTGTGTCATAGCAGATATAAAGCAAATATACCGGAAATCCTTGTTCGTCCTAAATATTGAAAATATCGATTAATAATAGTGTCTTACATCATAGAAAAATGTAGAAACCTAGCATTGGCGCAGCGCATCTTCTCATAAGCAGCTAAACTTAAAAAAAGCTTTCTAAAACCTCAGAGGTTACCTATGTGGTCGATATAGTTACAGGATGTGCTACGCTAGATACTAGTGGTAATAGTAAACCTTATGTCGTTGATACAGTCTGAAAGATTCAAACTGGTCAAGAAATATAACTGGCTTTTTTGGACATTAGTAAAATTTCATTTTTATCGATTAATTAAACAATTTAAAATCATAGGATTGCATTAAGAGTTATATATATATATATATATATATATATATATATATATATATATATATATATATATATATATATATATATATATATACCATAGATTGTTTTATTGTCAGACTATAACATATGAATCTTGATTCTACAAAACGCTTTATTTTATCGTAAGTTATTGTTTGAGATAATGTGTCACGTCAGGGAGTAAACTCTGCGTAATACCAACAGAGTTAATTGTTTTATTTATTTTGAATTATCAAACTGTATCACGAAGTGAAAGTCTACACAATCAATTATTCAGAAAAGAGTTGTATTTAGCAATGTGTGTTCCAATGAAGTACGTGCAAAATAATTATTTTCCTAAAGATATTTTGAATCTTCAAAGGAGCACAGCTTGTTCCAAATATCTCTATAGGTTAGCTCCCTTGTTAACGACAATGAAGTTGTATTAGAAAAGCTAAAATTCCTAATGGTTAATATATTTAACGTTATTGCTCTGTTGCACTCGACTCAAATAGTCCAACATCTCATTAAATATAATTTTTCATGACATCGTAAAAGGGCCTAATGCGTAATACTTTCAAATAAACCTTGTGTCTACAAAATTTACATGGTAGCCTGTGGAAGTGGGTTTAAGTCTATAATGTTCTGTTCAGATCTGTTCAGGTCGTCGGAAAGCAAGGTTTTAGTTACAAAGGAATCTCAACTATTCTCACACAAATAGAATCTGTCATATACTTTATTCCGCTTATGCTATGAGCATAATCCAAAGGCGTTATTGCCGGATATATTCTAATATTAGTGCTCTTGAGAGCTACTCCTAATAATACCTTATTGACACTAAAAATTAAACCATTATATTATTAGTAGTTTGCAAAGATGTCACCAAAATTTTTGTAACTGATGACGTATGGAGTACCTACAGTAATTGCAAAAACGTTCTAACCAGAACAAAACCAATTATTTTTCTACTACAATTTATAGTTATTCTTACAATTAATTTATTTATTTATTTACATATTTGGTCTTATTTCTTAGAAAAATACATTTAAAAACAAATAATTGCATAGGGATAAAATAGTTGCATTCATTCTTCATCCTGATCGAATCTCACGCGTTGTTATAATGGAGGTGTTATACTAATCATTAAATTATTCGCACGCGAGGCATTATATTGTGCATCACTGCACAGACACATTTAAGAATTTTTTAAGATTAATTATGTATTTTTACATGTTACAAAAACTATCAGTGTTTTTCTAAGTGATACAATGGAGTTTCAATTAGTAACAACCTCATAGAACTATTAGTATGAAATAGTTTTTTGGAAAAAGAATAGTATTTCGTTACAAAATTTAAATTGTATAGAAGAAAAACTAAAAACTAAATATTTTAAAATACTAACTAGCTTTGGCAATTAATACAAAATTATAAACAAAATTTTTGTACTAATTATAAATTTGTTTTCTCTAAACTGATTAAAATTGCAGTCAACATATATGATAATAATGTATTTAAAAAAATCATTAACAACCTTCCTTAAAAAATCCATAAATACATTTTAGAATTTCATGAATGATTTTCTCATTTACCTCGTGGTGAAACATTGTGGAATAATAGGTAATTAATTAAAAACAATTGGTTAGTTTCACTAAATTTTATATTCACTCGACTAGTTTCGCTTTTTACAGCATTTTCAAGAGTAACTATTAGAAGAAAACCGGCGATGTTTATATATTCAAAAAGCGAAACTAGTCGAGTGAATATAAAATTTAGTGAAACTAACCAAGTGTTTTTAATTAATTACATTTTAGAAGTTTTTAATAATTGTCTCGAACAGCAATATTTTTTATTGTTTATTGTTTGCTTTATTTCTCTTCTTAATTTAATCTAAAATACAAACTACTAGAAATACTATTACTATAATTTAAATTGAAGAGAACCGGGCGGAGTTAATTTCTTCGAAATGTTCTTCCACTCTGCTCAATTCAGCCTTTTCTCGTGAAGAATCCATCTTTGTTGTTCTTCCGGTGGCCATTATTCAGCTTTTAAGCTCATTTCTTATTTTAATGAAATACTATTTCCATTTTACATGAAGCAAGGCACTATAGTATGTATTTCTAAACCCGCGTCGATATACAACTAGTTATCTCTCTATGACCTTTTCCCCCTAATTTGAAATTCTTTAAGTTCCTTATAAAGCAAAAACTTCGAATAACTACCAGCTAGTCTCCTCAATATCCAGAAGGCGTTTGCCTACTATCTCTACATTAATACCAATCCCGCGTCATTTTGAGAAATAAATATAATGAAATTAGTCTTGCTTTGATTATTTTGCCATTTGGAACATATGTGACTTGTTTTAGAGTCGTAATAAGACCCATGTTATGATACGTAATAAACACGCGGGAAATAATCAAAGGGTTATTCCTTGAAGTCTTCTAAGAATTGTTTGTCCGTTGATGATTAAAACAAGATTTGTGTTGAATATATACGGTGAATAAAATTTTTAACAATAAAATGTTAATATCAAAGTTACATGTAAAGTAATAATATACAAAATCTCTTGAAAATTAATGCTTCCAATTAGCAAGCAATAATAAAATCTACTCATTGACTGCCGAACTCTTTCAAAAATACTGTGGTCTTTTTTTTTATTGTTACATCCAATAATTATCAGATTTCATAAGACTTCTACATTTTCCACTGAATGAGTATTAACCATAGTTTCTCAACCTTATTTTGTTTACCACCCACTTTGAGAATATATATTTTTTTGTAGAGACCACATTTTAATTTGACTTACCTTCTGTCACGAATTTAAAACAGCTATAGCCATGATTATATTTAAACGTGTATTATTATATTATAGTATTGAGGAATGAAGAATGAAAGAAGAATGCTTCAGTGGAAGCAATTAAAAGGCATACTTATATTGAGGAGTATTTTTATTAATATTCAAAAGACATGAATTTTTAATATAACTAATGAGAGAGTAACTTCGATACTTTTTTTATGGAACCAAATATTCATATTGGGAGAAGTAATACACTTGTTATGTTCCATATTACCTGATAATAAGCAAATGGAACATAACAAATGTATTACTTTTCCTAATATAATGAGAGAGTTGGATTTGTGGAACTTTAAGGAGTTTGTCAATATCAAGCTCGATTTTATTTAAAAAAAAAACGTACGTTGTCGCATTTAGTAACATGAAACCGATTTCTCACTAAATCCACGTTAAGCTAAATAGGAAAATAAGAATACTATTAGAAATCGTTGAACAATCAACCATAATCCTGGGTACAGTTGTGAAATTGGCTTCTGGAGCCAAAATTCTTGGTAGCCATTCTTAAATTTAATTTTTAATTAGACATTAATCATCAGTTCTATTAGTTCTAATATCTGGGATAATCTTGTGTTTAAGCCGCCCACTACTTGACTATGGTTGTGCCCTCTATACCAATCCCAGCAATCCAACCTCCCGTAATATTAAAGTTAGCGAGCGAGCTAAGTACCCTAACCAAACTCCGACATTCTCTTAATCCTCTACACAATCCATGTAAACAGCTCCTCTATGATACCACTTTAGTTATCCCTATCCTAGAAAGTCTTCGATTCCAAAAATCCTTTCAACTTCCATTTAAAAATCCCAATTCAACTATATTTGATTTCATTTCATCATTTCATCATTTTACGCAATAACGACTCACATAACTGGACATAAAAAGGCAGAAAGACCTCCGGTCGATAGCCTTTTGACAAATTAATACATTAACACCTCATTCATTATTCATTATTCCAATGTAAATATGTACAAAAGTTGTCAATAAATATATGTTACTACTCTTGTGTTTAAATTTGAAGAAGGATCCAAAACTCAGTCTGGTATACCTATGTTTAGAATAATATGGAATCGTTCCTTAAAAATCTGTCAAGGTTTTACAAGTACACACGCAAGTCGTCGTTATTGAATGATACTTTTGATAAATTTGAAAAGTTAATGAATACCCGTCTACCTACATTTCTTTTGTATAATAGTAGTTTGCGAAAGGCGCAATTCTATATTTTGTCTAAATCAAGTTAAAGCCATCATCTTGAAGTTAGAGGTTGACATCATTAAAGAATTTATACAGGTCTGTCAAATAAGCAATATCGTTCTTTGGTGAGATGAGGTTGTCACGTTGTCACGCAATTATGGGCCTTTGTTTTCTAGGAACTCTACCAAAAATCCGAACAGATTAAAAAAAATAGTCAAGAAAGTACATTGTAACAACCAGCGCATCTCAGTCTGAAGCAGCAATCGGTTGAAATCTTCATCATTGGCAATGGAAAACTGACTAAATAATCTATTATTGAACGAGTTTCTTCTGATTTTATTACCTGATCTGATAACATTATCAGATTTTTCGCAACCAAAAGCTGGCGATGAATTACGCAATACACAGCAAGCAAGTCAGGAACTTTATTTTTAAGCATCTTATGAAACCTTCGTGATGTTGTCATAGCCGGTGCCCAGTCATAGTGACTGACAAAATTTTATTAAAAGGAATTTCCTTTTCAGCACAAAACTTTTTCAGAGTACCAGATATAGTTTCTCCTTTAGTATACATTTTTAATTTGTAGCATATAATAGTTCTTGACATATTTTTTCATCCATAACGAACCTTACGTATGAAAAGCCGATGGAAAAACTTTTGTTATAATTGGCTACATTCCGTACTTCTTTTTGATGTCTTAAAATAAGATCACATCTTTGTCTTTCTTATCAGGGTGTATTTTATTAAAATGATCTTGTAGTATAGAATGCTTTATTGTTTCACTTGAAAATGAGTAGTAGTAGTAGTAGTAGTAGTAGTGTTAGGCTATCGACCACGTGGTCCTTCCGCCATGTGTTATTTGTGTATTTGTGCGTGTGTAAATGAGCTTGTTACTTTAAATGATCACCCTCGTCACTCTAAAGCAGCATTAATTGTATCCCAATGGTGAATGGTACCGGTCTCCCATCCGACTACTGACCCGAATCAACGTTGCTGCACGTCAGTTCGGGGCCGTAACTGATGCGCCACCACCGGCGTGTCTTGAAAATGATTTTTCGACAAATCTGTTTTCTCAATCTGCACAATAAAGCTCTTCTTTTTTGCTTCCGAAATGGTTTGCATTTCCAACTTCTAAAAGCCTGTTCTCAAGTACGTGCCACAATGCTAATGAAAATAAAATGACCAATAATGGCTTTATAGGTTGAAAACATTTAACACATTATGACAGTAATATAACACCATGCCTTCTCTTCTACTTCCTCTCCCCTCCCCCAAAAGTCTTAAACACTCACATGGGGGCGTTATCGGCACGTTTAAAACTTATGGTGTAAACTAATGATAAATAGCCGTAAAAAATTTCTTTATTGTTGCTAACGGTATATCCTTTAGAAACTTAGGTAGACTTTGATCTAAAAAGTTGCTAGAGATGTTATCAGTAAGTCTTCCTCGTAGAAATGTCGGTCCAATTAGCCAGTCATTCACAATTGCCAACCAAATATACAATGAGAATTAATGAAAACGATCTTAAAGTATTTCATGTAGATTTTTTTTACTCGCTTCGTTCGTAATAAGAATCTGCATAGGTAATTCAGAAATTTCAATCAATGTGTGTGAAAGTTATTGACTGAACGTAATAAGTGGAGGAAAATCAACAGAAAGAAGTGCCTGAACGTGTTATATATGGTATGGGTATACTATTCAAAGTATTTGAAAATTTTCGGGTAGAAGTAGCCGGATCTTCCTTTATCATGTACAGCATATTATCTCCCACTTTTACTGTTCCTACTGTCATTTCATTTTATGATCCTTCACACGTTTCATGAAGACGTTGATGAATATTTTGGAAGGATTTTCTATTAGGAACATTAGGTCAGGAAATCGTTCAACTGCCTAACTTGTTATTAATTGCCATCAGCATATCATTAAATGTAATGCATATCAGTTATCTCGGCATTGGTATATCGATTCGTGATAATGAACTTCATTAACCAAAGTTTGACTATTAAAAACAGAAAATAAATGTCAAAAAATTCAATAGATACCAAAAACTAGGATGATACAGTTGCTATTTCGAAAAAATAGGATACCATTTGCATCAAAGTGCTTCGTGTGCTTCGTTGTAATTTTGGGCGATCTTCTGTAGATTGATAATATTATAAAAAATATAGTAAATACTCATTTATAATGAACTAAAATTAAGTATATATTTAATAAAACGCTTTGTTTCATCCCTTAAATTTATTAAACTCAAACAGCCTCCGTAATCTGTTGATACCCGCTTTTTTAACACGCCAATAAATCACGTCTCAGTGTAATATATTTGATCCGTTATTTGATGATAAAGCCGGGGCGATCAATTAACACAAAAAGTCAACATAATTTAATAAAGCGTCCCCATCCGGTGCCATTAATTGTCCGGCAGCATTTTCCTCCGTTATTTTTTTTTTCGGGGGTCTCTTTTTTTCAGCGCCCGGGCTGGTCGATCGGCAGCTGTAAATTGTGCGCGAACTGCGATTTTTCATGTCGATTAAGCGCGGCCCATTTCCCTATGACGATAAACAATCCTGGGAGAGACCTATCCAATAAAACCAAAAATACCATTTGACACATCCAGGACGTCACAAGTCCCCCCTTCTATCCCGGAATCGATAGTCGCCCGTCTCTCCAAAAACCTCTCCAATTTTAGTCCTCTCCACTAAACGCCCCCGGGAGATTAATCATTTCGGATTAGGGGAATTGTTGCATTGACGTGAATAATTGTTTATGTTAATTGTACGTATTTTACTGGAAATTGAAATGATTTTGTTGGAAGTAGTTATTCTGCAGGTAATTGGAATAGAAATCCTTTAAAATATGTAATGCAATTGGTAGTGCACGCTTCGAATATGATTAAAGTTATTCGAACTATTGGATTGTGTGCACGGAATATAACTTAAACTATGAGCAGGTCAAATCATATTTGAAATTAGCATGATTTGTATGTTCATGAAGATTGTATATTTTATGTAATTACAGTAGTAAAAAGTATTTATTTTTTTTTGTAAACACTAATGTTAACATTTATTATTAGTCAAATATTTAGTAAGAACGCTTAAAAGTCCAAATATCGATAATTCGTGTAGTTTGCAAATATAATTGCAAGCAATTTTAAAGTTGATGAGTTTCTTCACTAATAGTAAAATCCGGTTTTATAAACTTTTATTCCTTGTATGTATTAGAATGAAATTGCAATATAAAGTTGCATAAAACTGTGATATGATTTATCCTTACTTTTTACTCCGTTATTTTGTTCATTAACTTTAGAATAATTGCCACCAGGTGTAATAAAGCTCACAGCAGTTAAACTCCAATTATATAAATTTGTGTACAAGGACCTTCCGTCAGGTAATAATTTTTATTAATCCTTGGAAAAGGTAAAAAAGGACAATAATTGTGTAGGCTTCTGAAAAATCGTTCCCTTTTTTATTGCATTTTTTTCGTAGTGATACAACAAAACATTCGTTTGCATAAGGCGTAGAATATTTAGATAAGTGTCGCAAAAGCAATAGATAATAATGCCAAAATTTTGGAATTATGTTAATACTTGTCGTAAGACTACAGGCTACCCAAAAGTTATGCACTTGGACAATTCATTAAATACTTCAATAGCTCGTAGCATATAATTAATAACTTCTTTGCCATTTTATCATGGAGCAGCTTTTTTTGATTTAAGTCACATTTATGTTACACTTTAGGAAGTTTTAATGCTATATAATTAGTGCCTGAGACTTATAATAATAATAATAATCTTTATTACCCAACAGGCAAAGCCCAATTACAGAGTAACATACAGTGAAGAATACAAAACAGTATGATTACAAATTAAAAATAAAACTAAATTCTTTAGCTAAAGAACTACGATTATCATGCATAATGACATACACACAAGAAAGTATTAAACAAAATTACAGTGAGCATATATCATATTAGAAATTAAAGATTATACAAAAACCAGTGTGGGTCCTGATGGTATACAGAATACTTTCTTAATAGGTGTCACGTTAAGTAAGCCTAATTATTCAATTTTTCTACATTCCCTAATATTAGGTATCTTTTCAGTGTGTTGGAAAAATATTTCTTTTATATGAATTTTTAAGAATATATGTAGAGATAACGTGGCTAACTACAGGGGAGTAAAAGTTCAATCCGTTATTCCCAATTTTTTTGACTGGTTTGTATTCGAGAAATTAATAGTATGTTCAATTAGCGAACAGCTATCAGATGCTTTGAAGAAAGGCTCACGGATTGATGTAATTTATACTGACTTATCCAAATCCTTTGACCGGATACGACATTCTGGAACATAAGTTAAAATGTATAGACTTCGGTGCTACTTTAATTGAATGGTTAAATAGTTATCTAGTGAATAGATACCAACGTGAGCG
The DNA here is from genome assembly GCA_963969525.1 of Ontholestes murinus. Lineage (NCBI taxonomy): Eukaryota > Metazoa > Arthropoda > Insecta > Coleoptera > Staphylinidae > Ontholestes > Ontholestes murinus. Next base: position 50,889,589 of record OZ018393.1, on the reverse strand, counting down.
CATGGATCAATTCCAGTCTGAAAGTGTAGAAGTAACCTCAGGTGTTCCTCAAGGCTCACATTGCGGGCCTCTACTATTTTTAACATTCATATATACAGGGTTATTCACGCTATACGACACGGAATATTGTGGCCAAAATAGGTGACTTTCAAAAAGTTTCACTTTGGGGATATATGTGGGTCTATTAGGGCTACTTTTTAAAATTACTTTCATAATATACAGGGTGTCCCAAAAACCCTAAAAGTATCAAAGTTGTGTTTTTTTAATGAAACACTCTGTATTTTATTGCATTTTTGGATCCTTCGATAAAAATAAGTGTGTGTTTTAATAAGGTTTTTATTACATAAACATTAAGGTTTTTGAAATAATTTGAATTTTGTAAAAATGTAACCTAATTTTCATGTTTCAAATACTTAAAAATTAATTAAGTAATGCATACCATATTTACACTGAAATGTAACAACAATAGCAACTGCTTTCTTTATACTGACGACTTGAAGGTATTTTAAACCATTAATCATAAGTAACTAGCTGAATCTTCAATAATTTAAATAAATGTTTATATACAGGGTGGGTCACGAATAACGACCATTAAAAGTTTACAGGTTTCCTGTAAGAGGAAAAATCTGAAAAAATTCAATATTGTACGGTTGATTGCGAATCACCCTACAAGATAAAATATTGGTCATTCCATTTGAAAAAATTGAAATATGATGTTTTTGAAATACCAACTGTCAAAATTGACACATGTCAATTTTTTCCGTTGTAGAGGAATCGATTAGGTACAAAACAAGTTGCCGCACGTGTGTCTATCTTGTACCTACTAGAAGTTATAGGCATTTTTCTAAACGCCTATTTGAGGTCAATATTTGACAAATAAATTTTTAAATCAAAAACTGTAAAAGTTAATTAGACATAAACCTATATGGAGAGGTAGGCAATCGAACAAGGAATTTAAAAATAAAATAATATACAGTATGTTTCATTTAAAATAACAAAGTTGGTAACCATTTCCGGTACAACCTGAAGTGATATAAAGTCAAAAATATTTTCCATGAGGAGATCGCAATCAACCGTACAATGTTGAATTTTTCAGATTTTTCCTCTTGCAGGAACCCCGTAAACTTTTAATGGTCGTTATTTGTGGCCCACCCTGTATATATATATATATATATATATATATATATATATATATATATATATATAAAATATATAAAAAGATGAAAGTAAAACAATTGCAGTTGTTTATAATAATAGCAATATTGTAATTATTAGTTCTACATAGTTAAATAAAAATGAAAAGCCAGCATATGTTAAGTATAATAATTTTGTAATTATCAAATGGCCTTCTGTATGTGGTATAAACCCATTTGTCAAGAGGATAATACGTTTCTTACAAAAATATTATGAACAGATGAATCGCGATTCACTAATTGTGGTATCTTTAATCGCCACAATGAACATAGATGAACTTAAGAGAATCCACGAGAAGTTTCACAGAGAAAACTACAAATTAAATTTGGGTTTAATCCATGGTGTGTTTGGATTAATAATTCTCGGTCCATATATTTTTGAAAGCTCACTAAGTGAAACTGATTACTTTCATTTTCTTCAGAAAACATTTGAAGATACGCTCAATTGTTTAAATTTATCATTACAAGCTAAATTGAAATGGTTCCAATATGATGGTGCTCCACCTCATAACATGTTGGCTTTACAAATTATTTAAATGATGCTTTTCCTAACTAATAAGTGGGAAGAAATAAACCAATCCCAGGGCCACCTAGATCTCCCGATCTGCGCGTTTTAGAATTTTTTCTGTGGGGTTATGTAAAAAACAAAGTATATGAAAAATCATATCAATCTGTGGAGGATCATAAACTAGTTGTTATTGAAACATTTAATTCAATTTACATGAGAATAGTCAAAAAGCCATAAATTCAATTTTAAAAAGATATAATTTATGTCATAATAGTATTAATAGTGGACTCTTTGACTATATTTTTTAATATTAAAATTTCCCTCCTATTGATATATTGATAATTACATAATTACTTTATGCAGTTGTTTCATTTTGATTTATCTCTGTAAAACTAATGATTACAATATTGCTAATATTATAAACAACTGCAATTGTTTTACTTTCATCTTTTTCATGGCTACCCATTTTTTATTTATAATAAAATTTAAAATGACTATAACTCACTCATTTTTAGAAATAACTATGTCGTATGTCATATTGGATTATAGAGAAAAAAATTACCTTTTGAATGAGGTCACAGCCAACTATGGTTTCCATTTAAAAAAATGTAAGTTTGCGTCATATCTCGGAAAATAATGGCGATAAAAATTTTCTGATTATTTTTTATTAATCTGCATAAAATTATCTAAAACTTTGTCGTTTACAGTTTTTTTCTACGTGTTATAAAAACCGAGATATATTGATTTTAAAAAATTGATACTTTTTACTTTTTTCAAAATATCTAGTTACCCTTGACTTTTTTGAAAACTTTGAAAGTGGAATTTTATTCGTCTCGTAAATCTACACTTCTTTCTCCATTTAACCGTTTCTCTATCTCTTATAGTTTCCCCATAGAGAACATCGAAAAAAACTCACCCTGTATATATATATATATATATATATATTATCGGAGACATCTTAAAGACAATGACTAATGACTGTTATATTTTAGACCATAAACTGATTGAAATGAGGCAAAGTAGATTCTTAAAGTTGATGTTTTTAAAATGGAATATTATTCAGTCAATTTTAGGCATAATGGAATATTAATTTTACTCAACCTTGTCACATTAGCTGGGAGAAGATTTTTTTAGACCAGTCAATCTAATTCAAAGTCATAAATGGTCTCATTGACGACAACATTTGGAAGACTAAACTTTAATATTCCACGTGGGACCTAGACATAATCAGCTGTTTTGTTTAGAGTTAGGTTGCTTAATTGATACAGGCGGGTGTTAAATGGGTTATGTATGGGATTAAGGGGATGTCTATTTTTTGTTGGTGAACGAAAATGATAGCGGCGTGGTCAAGACATTTTATAAATGTGTGCAGCTGATTTGGTTGACATACCTTAATTCTATTTGGGCGAGGCTTCTAAAATGCCGAGCTCACTTCTTGGCGCTCTCTTTGAGGTTTCGGAAGTGTGTTTTAATTAAATGTTAATTTTGGGTCAAATATTACTCAAAGTTATTTGCGAGAAGGAGATGGTGAAATGGGATGGTTATTAATGATTATATGGAACGGTGAATTATGTGAACAATAAAAAGGAATTAGGAGAAATATCGAGATCATTGGTTACTCTTCCTTTTTTGTATCATAATTGTATGATATCGATCAGCCCTTGTATGATAGTACGTGCTTTTGTAATGTGGTGGGTGGCAGGTTATACCAAGGCAGTATCGTCTAGGTCCAGATAGCGGGTAGGTTGCAGGATTGAGGTAATATAGGTCAGGGCTACAAATATCATACACATAAATGTTGTAAAGGACTGGTGATAGATAAGATTATTGAGGAACATCCTGTTAGAGAACAAAGGCGCGTGACTAAATATGTTCTTGACCCAATTTGTACTCAGTATGACTTAAGAATTTATTTTGCACACTTTCAAAACGGTTTATATTATATTAGGTATATGGCAACTACACAACAAATAGATATACTATAATAAATTACGAAGAAACTAACAAAGCAATGTTAAAACACTTGATATTTAATTCTCTACATACATGATAAATAAATCTCACATTTTTAAAGCTGCACCACTATTAGTTGTAATGTGAAGCTAAAATGATAGCTTTACATCAAAGATGAGCCTTAATTAAATTATTAATTCACCTGAAACTTTGTACATCTAACAAATATATCTGTGGCTTGGCGCTAAAAAGGCCAATGTAAATATTTTGCCGTTTTGATTTAAGCAATACATTAGGCTTCTTTTCTTACGGTCTTTAAGATGGTAAAACAGCTAATGTTAAATCTCAACCAATAGCAGATCTATAAATTTAATTTTGGCCAATATCGCTATTCAATATCAGTTTATGCTAAAAGGGCCAGTGTCTACTTTGGCCATTTTAGTTGTAACTATTGATAACTATTTTATTTAACATAAATGGGCCAATGTCAACATTGGCCTTTTTAACTTTAACCTTCATAGCAGTAGTAGCCATCATAAACGTTACATGGCTGCAGCTGCATCGCAATTCTAGTTTTAAAGTGTTTGTGAAACAAAGAAAATGAATACTTATAATTCAAGGACACGGCAGATTTTACAGATGTGTGGAGCTGACAATAGTAAGTGATTCAGTACTGCATTATATTTTATATAGAACTATTCATTTAATATTGCCGATTTGAGGTTATGTTGATTTGTGACTTATATGCACAATAAATACCGAAAATAGCCGCATATCGTTGTAGGAGGCTCTGAATAGTTGAAAATATGCATTTTCATAAAAGTCCGGGCTGTCCACATGACATGTACATTGTATTGGTTTGTATTGATATCTTGTAGAATCAGCGTCAGTCAGTGATGATGACAATTTAAGCACACGGTCCAGCACAATACTAGTTCCAGAAACGAAGGAATTGGAAGAGATCCTTGAAGAAGAAATAATAGAAAATACAGATTCAAGCGATTCAGAACCGTTTAAAGACGATAGTGGTGTGAATATGTATCGTCGGACAGTGACGAGGACACCGAAAACAACCAACAAGAACAGTTTGAAGATGTCGGTTTGGATGTCGGTCTGGTAAATGAAGAACCTATTAACAATGCAGAATTGATTGATTTGGCAGAAAATCAAATAAATAAATCACGCAGGAGAAGAAAAAAAAGGATCAAAGATGACGCTACTAGGGAACGAAAGCGGAATTCTTCTAATGGGACTCGAAATATAAGAAAACTGTTGAAAACTCAAGGCAGGGAATATTCATCAGAAATTCACCCTTTACGAGCGACAAATTCTCTTTACAAATTTTTATAAATTGTCTAGCTCTGGACAAAACCATTTTGTGGCAAATTCAATAGAAGAAGAGGAAAATAATTTTCAGCGATTAAGACATATTTTTTGACAAACATCAACGGCAAAAGAATGGAAGTGTGTCAAATTATGTTTATAAATACATTTGACGTCACTTTAAAAAAAGCGAGAGTAATTGTTGAAAAGAAACGGTCAAGCAATAGCAAAATATGTTGTGAGGATAAACGAGGAAAACATGGAAACCAACCTAAATTCCCAGAAAAGGATAAACTTCTAATAAGAGAACACATAAAACTATTTCCCGCTTATCAGAGTCACTATTCACGATCCCACACTCGATCTATCGATTGCTCAAATGTACCGACTGTATTTGGATTATTGTAAAGAAGGAAATATTCAATCGCGGAATGCCTCCCTATAAAGAAAAATGTTTGTTGAGGAATTCAACTTATCATTTCATAAACCAAAAAATGATATATGCGCAAAATGCGACAACTTTCTTATGCAGTTAAAATGTTGTGAAAACGAGATAGACCGCAGATTAATCGAAGAAAATAAAACCAGACACCTACATTTGGCTGAGTCGGCATACGAGTCAAAAAGAAGAGATAAGGAGGAATGCCATCATAATCCACGTTTTGTTACAATGTCATTCTACTTTCAAAAATGTTTGCCTACTCCATATCTCAGAAGTGGATTGAGTTTCTACAAACATCAATTGTGGACATTTAACCTTACCATTTACCAAACCATAGGAAAAGAATCCTCTTCTGTGTGTTACCTATGGAATGAGACAATGGCTGGTCATGGAGGGCAGGAAATCGGTTCTTGCATTTACCATTACCTTCATAATCTTGCAGAAAATAATAATATACACACAGTAACTATGTAAAGCGACTCCTGCGGAGGTCAAAACCGCAATATTTATTTTTCTACAATGTTACTGCAAACTGTTTCTGAATTGAAAGCTAAAGATAAACATTTAACTATTAACCATAAGTTTCTTGAGGCTGGACATACTCATATGGAGGTAGACACTAGCCATGCGGCTATAGAAAAAAAACAAAAAACGTACTAGTGCTGATATTGAGTTGCCTTGAGATTGGGCAAATGTAATACGTTTGGTGCCAAGAAAACCCACTATAAAGGTTATAGAATTGGAACAAAACGACTTTTTAAACTTCAAATCTTGTTTAAACACTCACTATGTGCATCGAAAAATAAACATCTTAAAGGAACCAATTCAGTGGCTCAAAATAAAATGGATGCAGTATTCAACAGATTCTCTGAACATTTTGTACAAACATTCCTTTGAGGACGAGTTTAAAATTTTCGATATATCCAGATATCAGAAGAAAACACGACAGGGTGGTCTTCTCAAGCTTCAACCACTTAATAATAAACCACTTCCCTTAAGTACGGATAAATTAAAGGCACTTATATCAGCAAAACGAATCGCATGTAATACAATCACTTTATTGAACAAATGTCAGCAAATGATAACGTAGTGGATTACTTGGGTGAAGCTTCTGAAGAGGAAATAGATTTACTATCATAAAGTTTTTCATATCTAGATGTAGAATATCTTAATTTTGTAATGTATTTAGTTTCTTTCACCTTTGTTGTCACTAAACTTTGTAAAAATATAATAAACTTCATAACAAATAACTATATTCTCTTTTTTATTGTTGTTATATCGGCCAATGTCACATAAAAAAACATTTAATCGAGAATATATGCAACAAAGGCCAAAGTCATTTTTTTTCAAAGTAAAATCTTTTTTCCAACATGGAGTACATTATCAGTTTCTATGCAAAATTATCTATGTTTGAGCCAAAGTTGAAACATACAACTTGTACTTTATGTCGGTTAGAATTAAAATAATGTTTGATAAAAACTTTCAATGCGATTTTCTCAAATACGTAATTTTTGACATTGGCCTTTTTAGCCCCAAGCCACAGATATAAATACGTGCAAACACTTTCATTTTTGCCTTTGTAAAAAGTCATAGATAAACATGTTTTATTAATTTAAATGCATAATGCATTTTTGCCAAGTAACAGCCCCATCAATCTAATAGAAGCATCTGTATATTCTTCATATTAGTTTTTACTTTTACAGATATCTGTAGTTTCAAAATCTTATTTTCCTTGATTTGGTTATGTGTATGATATTGAGATATTATATTTTAAACCTCAATGTTATCTTTAATTTGTTTAGTTTATGGCCACCTGTGTTATTCTGGATAGCTAGAGTTTTGGTTTAGCTAATTAAAAAGGTATTCTCTATTTATTCTGCCTTACTGACCTTAGCACATACTCTAAGTTTATCTGGTGTTGTTGTTTAACAGTGATTTTAATTAATCAATAAATTCAAGTTTGGTAGAAACATTCAAATTTAGTTCCAGGTCATTTTCTTGGCGCCTTGATGCAACGCTACTTAAGTCCTCTTGAAGTGCCAACTGATCATCCATTGTTTTAATACTGGTATATAATTTCAAAGCATCGGCATGCAAGAGAAAATTACTACTGCTTAGATTTAATCAGATGTCATTTATAAAGAGTAAAAATAAAACAGGACCAGAATGGGAGCCCTGTGGTACACCCGATGATACCTGAATGTAATCGGATAAATATTTTCCGATGCGTACACGCTGAGTCCGATTCCTTAGGTAGCTCCTAATCTAGCTTAAGACTTGGTCGCCAAAGCCGATTAATTTTAATTTGTGCAGAAGCATATTGTGTTGAACTCTTTCGAAGAAATCAGTATAGATTGAATCAACCTGCAATCCCTTCTTCAATGCCTCCGATAGATATGTTTGGTAAAACATTAGGTTTGTTATCGTTGATTTGCCTTTGCAGAAACCATGTTGTTGATCAATAATTAAGTCGGAACAAGACCAGCTAAGCTGTTCGGAAACCAAGTAATCCAATATTTTAGGTAACACGGATTGAGTAGCCACACTTCTATAATTAGCATTATTTGCTCTACAACCGTTTTTAAAAATCGGAACAATAAAACTGTCCTTCCAGCAATGTGGGAAAATACCAGATGTTAACGAATTTAAAGTGTATAGATTGGTCTACTCAACGTGTAAACACATCTTTTCAGGAAGTAGTTCTGTCTTTTGTAATAACCAAACACCTTTTTAAAATTAACGGTAATACCTTTCTTATAATATTTGCGTAAATTGAAATCGTATGTAAAATTTATTAAAACTAATTTGCTGTAATATCCTTAGTTAAAATTCAGATTATATGAGCAGAACAATGCAAAATAGAAGAATTTAAAATCATATTTTCTAATGTCAATAAGGTTTAAATTTAAAAAGAATGCTTTACACAATATGTTTACATTTTAATTATATCAATTAAAAATTATATTGACTAATGTAAATGTCTAAATAAGAAAAAATTAAATGTTAACACTTTGATGTAATCCGTGCATATCATAAAACAATATATTTACATTTTCAATTAAATATGTATAAACTCTAAATTTCGAGGAATTATATACTCACTTGCAAAAAATGTGTTAAATTTACTTGCAGTAAATACGATTATATTATTTTTGCTTATAAATAATTGCTTCCCATAAAATGTATAATTCTAGTTTGATGTGTATTTTAAATATTTGGCATTTAAACAATGTGAATGATTTCAGAGATATTTTATATTTATTGTACATTGCTATTTAGAATTTATTGTTTTATTAAATATTATGCACTCCAGCTGATTGTTTGAAATATTATTTTCATATTTGCCAGAGATTTTAGCATTTTTTAAATAAAATAAATATTTCAATACATTCCAGATATATGAAATATAATAAATTTGTGTGTAAATTTGAATTATTCAAACTGATTTTTTAATTGTCAGATGATGCACTTCATAAATCCGAAATTAATTGAATAACTCAATTCTATTAATTAATTAATTGCATACGTTTCTTTTATTGCCTAAATATTATTCAATAGAATATAATATTTAATTATATTAATAATTAAATGTAATTATTAATAATATAACTTATGTTATTACTAATGAAGTAATAAAATAAATAATTTAATTATATAATTATTAACCGACGTATTTGAACACGGCCAGGTATTGAATGTCATAACTAATAGTTGTCGTTACATAAATACTAGCACAATAAGTACAATGTAACTTCTTCTCTTGCCGTTTTTTTGTTAAACGCTTCATAAGAATTATTACGTAATGACAATCGACGAACTCCAGACACGTGTTTTGATGTATCACAGCTCGTTAGCCAAAAATTACGAGCGTTTTTCCAAGCTATACTCGTACCAGTCTTTCACTACTGAGTAATTATCATGTTTCCAACAAAAATTAAAACAAAAATGCTTTTTTTTCATTACTTTTATTTTCTAATGTAAAAATGTTATTATTTGTGGTTAAAACATAATGCATTTTCAAATTCAGTGTAAGTGGGTTATTTTGGTTTATGTACAAATCAAAATGAGGACAAATTAATAATTTTTAGCTTTTTCTAATATAAAAAAATTGAGTCAAGGACGAAATCTGTACGTCTCACATATTTGCCGGATTCAGTGACCTAGCGTATCTCGGAGGTGAAATCCAAGAAATAAGGTACATGCAACTAGTTGGACTTGTTTAATCCATTCATTTGTTCGTAAGCTTTTGCAGAAGCAGATTAGTTGCGTCTTGTTGTGGTTAATTTTCAGAACGAAAGCCAAGTGGACAGGCGTTTGTCATACTTGTTGTAGGCTAGTCAGTCTGGAAGATGTAGTGGTTGTCCAGAACAGACGTAGAAGAGTGTATAGTCCCTAAATAAGTCGATGATGTAAATACCGCAGCAGATAACCGAGCATTGTCTTTGGGAAGGGAAATTAGCCAGAATCGGAATTTGAGGCGGAATATTTTGGAGATGAATCCATTATACGACGGTGTCGAAAGCGTTTTGGAAGTCAAGCAAAATGGTATAACAGACCTCATGCTTCGTATCGTATAATGGAACAGGCAGATAGCTAGGTCACAAGTACTTCTAGCAAAGTGGAATCCATACTAGTGAACTGTAATTATGATGTTAACTAAACAGTGAGAATTTCAGAGATTGACGTCGGCACCGGAGTTCAAGAGTGTCGGATTATAAAGGCATTGAAAAGCGTCAATTTATTGTAAAGAAATCATTCTGATTAAAATTGGTGTCATCGGGGATAGAGCAGGTGTATTTTAGGTGGTGGACGAAGGTCTCAGCTGCCGCATCATACTTTTAGGAGGGTTGCCATCAATAAGACTGGATCAGTTATTTCGTTTATTGTGGCCTGTAAAAGATTTGATCATCTGCCAAAATTTTGCACCCTGTTAATGGTGCCATTTGTACAATGGTGGATGCAACTTAAACAAAGAAAGTGTTGCCGCTAGATGTCCAGGAGAATTGTTTCACGTTAGTTGGTGCTAGGCGAATCTAGAAATATATGACTAGCGTTCAGGTCTCCAAGGCTAACTGCTCGATGAAGGGATCATAAGTTAGAAAATATATGGAAGTAATGGTTAAGCTACCGGCACAGGATGGAATGAAAATGGCACAGATAAAGACGATGCCGGGAATATTAAAAGTGATATCCACGATTTTGGCCGGAATATTGCGACGCCAGAGCAAAGCAACACCTCAACGGATAGGATCATTGAGATGATGAATTATATATCCAAGGATGTGGATGGAGCACTGCGCTAACAGGGATGTTTCTTGAGCAGCTAGTATATCGATGCTGTAGGCGTTAAATAAATTTTGAATAAGTGGATGTTTCTCAATTCAGCAGCACAGGTTTACAGAAGCCACTGTGAATAGCCCATTCATCTATAGTACTATTAGGGTTGGGAGAAGAGACTACGTATAATGGGCTTTCAAATCGCTATAAAGGGTTTTTTGTTTGTTAAGTGGTCCAAACAGCCTTGTGATTTCCAAGAAATGATTTTATTTATTCATTCATTTTTACTTTACAATACCTGGTAAAAAAACAAGGTAACCAAAATATAGGTTAAGTAGACCGGTAACGAATAGCTGAACGGGATCTTCTGGGATTGTACAAAAAAATGAGTTTACTGCAGGCATAATGTTTTCGAAAGGCAAAATGCATAGATGCTACAAATGGGTGGTTGTTGGTATGGCTCGTCTGTATGGCAGCAGTGGTGAATGTTTCCTGGGTTCGATCCTAAAATATTGATGAAAAAGAAGTAGGCTGTTGCTGAGTAGGTCGTCCAGGCTATTCTGCATTAAGTGTGAACTCGTACTAGTTTGGTGCAGTGCTGCTGCCCGGAAGTAGTCGAGGCCAGTAGCGGACGTGGCTTCTAGTAATCGTTGGCCCTTATGTCTAAGCCGATACTGGTAATGACGCAAGAAAAAGTGGGTCTGGGCGGACAAGGAGCGAAACATTTTGTTGAAGGTTTGCCGGAGATCCGCAGTGGTTCGCCGGCTATCTAGGGGAGCTTTTGGTGGACTATCTAGGTCTAGTTAAAGTTGTTGCGGTCACCGTAGCCTTTTATTTGCCACAAAAGCGTATGCAAGACGTGATAGTTACAGTAGTTCTCTGAAAGCTGTTCAATTTTAGTGTGAAATAATGTAGATATCTGAAGCGTGAACCGAGGTGGCGGTGATATAAGGCGACTTTTACAAAGGATAGTTGTCCAACCAGCGTTGTCGGGCTCGGATTGGTCTAATGAAGTGGAAGCGGAGAGTTTCGTCGTGATAGAGTTGGCAGAATTAGCAGCTGAGGTCGGTTGAACGTTAAATTTGACGGCTATGGTCTGAAAAATGGAGGATTTGATGGTTGTTGGCTGGGTGATGGTTACAGAAGCGACGCGGCCTAAAATCTTCATCTAGCTGGTAACTAATTTGCTCGTGGTGGTCGCGGTCAATAAGTCATAATATCTGACTTATTTGCTCGTGGCGGTAGCGGTGTACTGGTCATTAGATCTGACCTACTGGTTGGGCGTCTTTTGGAGCGGCCTCATATCAGGAGATAAAGACGTTTTTCGTTTCACTAGGGAAACAAGGTCATAGCCTGTGCTCGTGAAGGGGAGCGGGTCGGGCAAGCCGTCTTCTGTAACCTACTATCCAAACACATGCAGGAAGGAAAAAGAATGGTACAGAAATATAAAGGTTAGTCTACTCAAAGTAGCAAAGTGGTGTGGTGTGGTGGTCACGATTATCAGAGTGTATTTCCTCGAATAGATGACAGCACATTAATGGTCTTATCTTGCCTTACGGTTTACTTGAAGAGTTAAAACTCTTAAGTAAACCGTAAGGCAAGATAAGACCATTAATGTGCTGCCTTCTATTTTCATAGCATTGCACTAAAATTCCCTAGAAGTGTGAATAACCACCGACATTTAATGCAATGGTCAGACAATAGCTGGTACGTAAATGGGATTATTTTGCTCTAAGGTTTAAAAGTTGAAACTTCAAAGTAAAACTCCGTTTCCCCGCCTTCAACTGCGCTAAGCTGATAAGATCCAAAATAGATCGAAACCGGTCCGTGGGTGTTGTTGACTACAAAAAAATTCAATGTTTCTAATTATTTACAACCATTCAACTAAACGCACATCAGAAATACAAATTTAATTTATTTCAATAAGTCAATTTCAATTATCAATTTTGTTTACCGAAAATAAATACAAATCCTACTTCCTGCTAATTTTACGTCAAATGTACGTTTAGGTACCAGTGTCTTAGGTCTTAAATCTGCTTCTTCATTTTCGTCCATAAATATAACATTTGATTCCATACATCTTAAGCGATTACTCTTTAAATGAATCAATTTAAATTCATGTTTAAATTCAACATAGTTCATAGTAATCGTCCTAAATAACTTATTCCACTGCCGCAAAATTAAAGATTTCTTTAGATAAAAAAACTGAAAGTGAATAAAAAAACTGAAAATAATACTTAGAATTAGAACTAATTCTTCTGAACTTTGAATGTTTAGTTTACAAAAAAACTGAAGTTTATACTACATTCAAGAAATATTAAAAAGAGTCCTTATAATCTCTAAAAACTAAATCATTTATATGTAGGCTCAAATCTGATTGTCCTTAGAATCAAAATTCTTTTTAAAAGAGTTATGCATGGATGAAAATACTGCTCTCCGCATACTAACAAAAAATTGACATTATTTAAACTTCTTTGTAATAAGCAACAAAATACTGTATAACTTCACAAATATCACTCCCGTACTGGAACACTATTTAATCGATTTTGCAAAAAACATTATCAGTACAAATAAATCAATCAAACGTTCATGTTCCAAAAATCACTCCTAGGTTTAAAACCACCTAGTCAGACACTTATTTATCTTATTGGATTGATGAGGCGAAACTCCATTATGCACTTAAATTAATAAAAGGCTGTTGTTTAAAGCGTTTTGTTTTATTATGTAGAGGCACTGCTACACTTAATTATTATTATTGAATTACTTATTCAATTGAGTATATCTAGATCTACTTACACATCATACCACCAAGATCAAAAACATTAACAACTAACATAATATTATCATACTTTCATATAAACACATGTAGGTTAATACATCACTTACACACTAAATATCTGAATTAGATCTCCAATCTTGCACTTTTTCTTTTAGTTAAATTATAATTTTAATAACCTATTCGGTAATGTAAATATACGAGGGACTCTACTACTTCTACACATAGTCAGCTCACAAATTTGGTCATTTGTCGTAAAGTGTGGCGATTTTCTGTATCCCAGATTCATATTACTCCATTGCCAGTGTATATAATCTTTCTTTCCTTGTCTTCCCTGTCTTTGCGTTTTGTAAACAGTAGCAGTAGCAGTAAGAGGTAACTTTGTACACAGACAGCTGAAATACAACTGAACATGTTAGCGCACATCCGAAGTACGCTCCAAACTGGTATTAATTGCCTACTATCCCTTGTACATTGTGTACATGTAATAAAACGTAAAATTCATTCCTAAATAACGAATATTTCTTCTTCAGATAAAAATATATATTTTATTTTAAAACTATAATACATATTTTTTTATTAACAAAACCCTTCAGACTCAAAGTACATTAATAGGGTTACAAAAATTAATATAAAAACATATTTAAAAAATACAACTTTCTTTTAAAAAATAAAGTATGAACCATACATTTAAGTTAAACGGAGACAACTTAAGACATCACCTTTAAATTTAATGTGACATGGATTTTAAAAGAAATAATTGAGGAGAATTAGATATAATACAATCCAGGTTTTTTTACAATAGGACAGAAAATAATGACCTTATTATTAGATTTAATATAGTTTTTCCATTGATTATTTAAAATCAATATTACTGTAAAACAATTTATACTATTTTAAATAAAAGAGATAAAAAGTACAATTCTATTAAAACGATACCATACAAACGTATTCAACATAGATAACAAATGGAATTTTACATATAACATTGTTAACTCTAAAACTAAAATACTACTAACAATGCGATATGAATAAAGCGGCACGTACATAAATTCATTCACATATCTAAAGTGATTAATCTCTGGTAACAAATCGTAAATCGCCTGAATAAAACAAATTCAGTATCTCGACGATTGTGCGGGTTTATAAAAAGTCTGGAGACGTGTAAGCTTTAGATTAAAAAATAACACCGCGTAACGTAAAATTACATCCAAGGGAGTAATACCAACAGCCTTTAACGTCGCAGGTTATTATTAAGGAAAAAAAGAATTTACCATCTAAATAGCCCGTGAAGCAATCAACTATTTGAATTACTTTAAACATTTATTCTGTCAGTATATAATAAATTGTTTTTATTGTAAGATACATGTAATTATACAGTAATTTACAAAAGTGTAGGTTTTTGTATTTGATAAGCAATTGTTTTTAAAAATGCATTAAATCTAACACTAGGAATATTTAACATTAAACTACGTGGTGTAATATATAAGGGGATGTTGCCAATGACGTACAAGTCTCCTAAATCGTACCTCATTTAAATCTCATGTCGTTAAATGTTGAGTGCACGCGAAATCTAATAGACACGTAAATATATCAATAGTATTCGAAAAGCAATGTTTAGTGCTACTTAAAACGAGTTTATAAAACCAAGTAAGAATAATCTAAAATTTAAATTACATTGTGCTCATGTTAAATTTTATAAAAAGTAAACTATTTATGATTTTCAACTTTTTATTTTAACTCACTACAACTGTTTCGCTACACTTTAGCTTCTTCACATGAAGAAGTTAAAAATCATAAATAGTTTACTAGTATTATAACATTAAGTGATAATGGATTTTAAAAAAATAAGTGCCTCAACAATCGACGAGATTTTATAAAAAGATTTGAATCGTGCTTATTGTTACATTTATAGAAGTATTTTGCTAGCAATGGACAGTGGAGTACATAAAACATGAAGAACGCTAGTGAAGCTTATAGAAACAAGAAATGTGGTTTTAATGAATGCTGGAGACGATTCAAAATACCTAAGACTGCATTAAAATGGCATTTTGAGGGAAAAATAAAACGCCCTCAATCGTCGTTAAAAAAAAAATAGTTCTTTGACTGTGCTTTCTCAAGTTGTTGAAGCACAATTAGTTAAGCTACCTTGAAATGCGCATGTTTGGCATAAGCGTTGGAGATGTAAGGCGGTTGTTATTTGATATTGCAGAAAAATATAATCTACCACATAAATTTAATTAGGGTGCAAGGTTGGCAGGAAATAACTGGAATTTTTCGTTTATTAAAAGAAATAATAACCTGTCTATATGGCAGCTTGAAAATAATATGTTGGATGCTTGTAGCCATAACATTGTGATACATATTGAATCAGGAACTTTATCAAATGATAAATAAAACTTACTTTGTACACTGTACGCTTAATAATGGCTTGTAAGGTTGAAGTTTTATTTATCATGTGATAAAACTTGAAAATACTTAAAATAGCTCGAGCAAGAGGTTTTAACAGACAAACATTTGACCATTTTCTTGAACGTAAGATTAAACAAATATATTATATATAAATAGTATTTGGATGCATTACACATAATTAAAATTTACCGTAAGAATTATAACATGAATTCCATTTTTTTTTAAGTTCTAAAGCTTTTGGTTTGAACATGTGAAAATATGAGTAGATGTGTGCACCATATTGAACCTGATAGTATAGTAAGATGGTGAGAAATCTTGGCTGAACGGATTTGCCTCTGTAGAATTTGAAAGAATAATAGCTCCAATAAATTTGATTAATCTATTGTTCAGTTCAGTAGTCGGTGCATAACATATAAGTCAACTTTTATTCTCCGCTCTTCTCTAACGTTGACAAGTTGAGACTGTTCCTTATAGTTGAATATTCGCTAGGAACATATTGCAATCCTTTTTTTTATTTAATGCTAATTAAGAATTTCTATTTATTGTTTCTAGGCGGTTTTTATTGGTAATTGAATATGGAGTCAATATAAAATCATAAGGAGCAATATAAAATCCTCAAACACTTAACATGAAAATTCTTACCTACCTGCCATACATAATCTGAAGTTTGTAAAACCTTCTTACAAATATTTACAATATACTTAGTATTTTGAATTAAAGGTCACACCAAGATCTCTTATTGTTTCAACTTAAAAATCGTAAAAAGTTTATGAAAATAATTGATGGTATAAACAGAATCTGATTTGAGCGAGAATGTAAATTAGGTTCCTCAGTTGATGTGGTATACACCGAAAAGTTTAAAAATAAATTAACAATATCTAATCGATTGGATATCCATCTTTATTTTTGAGGTTTTTTGAGTACTGCCGAAAGAATTTTGGGTCGGCTTTAAGTGAAGATTCTATATTATTTACATAATTATTATAGTATATTCTACTGTGTTTCTTACATTAAAAATTAAAATAAACAATAGTCACTATAAAACCCATTTTTTGTATTTAGTGTGAGCTAAATACAGAAATATAAGAAACAATTAGAATATGCTATAATAATTATTTAAATAATATAGAATCTTCAGAGATATTTATAAGGAATAAATCGATTGATTTTTGCATGAATAATATTGTAAAATTGATCAACCACAAAATCCATATCTGACGGTAATTAAATAAAATCCCAATTTATTGAGTTGAAATGAATATTTAATAATTCATAGTTTGCAAGCTTAAATTAATATTGTTTTTATACTGTAACAATATTTACACGAATAATACTAATTTTAATTTGTTAAAATTAAACTATTAACACGTAATATAAGGAATAACTACAAATTATTTTCCCGGCGTGGAAAAAACGACGACTATATGACCGCCGGCGGTACATGTGGCGGTGAACGTGTTAAATAATGGCATAAAAATGTCAAAATTGTTTTCATTTAGCCTTTTAAAAAACCACATAGTAACGGTCGCTACCATCATTTTCATTAACAATATAAATGTAAGTTTATTATCAAATAAGACACCTAAGTCACTATTGCCACATATGTATAAGTTTAACTTATCGTTCACAGTATAATTAAATGTTATAAAGGATATGTTTTTCGTGGAAGATACGATGGACCATTCACCTGGATTTACAGAATTTTTATTGTCCGCGTACTATTGGCTTAATTTATCTAAATCATGTTGCTGAGCATTACAGCCATTAAGGTTTTAAATACTGTTATAAATTTTTATATCGTCTTCATAAATGAAAATATTACAATCAATTTTATTTGTTATATAATTGACAAGTTACACAAACAGGAGCGGACCCATAATGGATCCCTAGGGTACCCCACTTTTAGCTATATAGTTCTGTGACTTATAATCCCTAAGTTCAACTGGTTGAGGTCTACTCATATGTTTGAATGTCCTGAATATTATAGTGAGGCAGCTCAAACGGCTTAAACATGAAACATGTTATAAAAGCTTAAGGAATTTGAACTTGCGACCTGTAATCCATGTTGAAAATTTCTTGTTGAGAAATGAACATTAAATTTATTAATGTTGGCTGTTTAAGTACAAATTCGTGATGATTAAGTGACAATTTTCATTTAACTAAGACATTGATATGAGTAACTAAACTACATTCAAATATTTATAAAAATGCATAATGATGAAATTGGTCTATAGTGTTATTATGTTTATTAGTCTTTAGCTTCCTTTTTAAAAGAAATACATATGAATATACAACAAAACGTATAAAAATTTTGGATGGATGAAGCTGGGCGGAGTTCATGCAGCTGCGATGTTCTTCCACTATAACCCTTGTTTTTGTCCATGATGCTGAGAGTGCAAATATCCTCTTAGACATCTGTATTCTTCTTTAAATACTTGTATTTACTTTTTGTCCCCTTATTAGGGGAGACTTTTTGGCTGTTTATGTCAGCATGACAGATATATATGACATATATAATGTGTCACATCAGATTTGTTGTTATCTTTCTTAAGAATAGCTTTAACCTTCACCTCTTTCCAAAATGAAGTAAAGATGCCAGTACTTAAAATTATACTAAATATATGTGTAAATGGCTACGCTAGGGTAACTGCAGTGTCTTTAATGAATGACTTGAGGAGGTTTTCGGTTCCCATGTTGAATTTAGCCTTGGATCTTAGTAAATTATTAAATGCCATGTTCTCACTTATTACCAAGTTGACCATAAAATCTAGATCATCATCGACGTGATTATTTCCCGCGAATTAAAGTGATCAGCAAAACATAGTATAGGTCCGATGGAAATCAAAATATTGTTTTTAGTGTTAACATTAATATTCCTGGCTTATCTTATTATTTTGATTGATTGATTGATAATGGAATTATTAGGAAATATATTAATTTTGTTACTTTTAATAATCTTCGACAGCATAATTCTAGTGAAAACATAAAGAATAGAATGCTAGATAGTAACATCTACGAATGTTAGTGTGGTAAAAAAGATATGCATCATTCTGCTTTAACCAAATGTTTTCAGTTAGAAACTTAGGAAATTTGTAATTTTAAATCAGCAAAAGTTACAACTTCAAAAAGCTGATATAAAGAGTTTATATAACGAAATATATATCCCGTGTGGTTCAGTCGTAAATTGGTAAAAATATCAGGGTTGAAAATCATTACCTTAAGTAGTCATACCTTCTTCTTCATAATTACCTTAAATTGTATCATAAATTAAATTATTATAAATTAAAAATTTCAAATCTTAGGAGATATATACATCACCTTATTAGAACGGATTATGGTCTATATATAAACCATATTGAGCAGACAATTAGTACTGCTTCTAAAAAGCTTTTGTCATACATAAACTCCAAGAATTCATCTATACTCGGTATGCTACGAGGTGCGTTTTAATGTTCGCGGAATAGAATAGAAGGGGATGAAATAATATTACAAACTCACTTTTCTTCTTCAATATATTCACCTTTACATCGCATACTTTACTTCTTCAACGGTAAAAAATTCCTTTCCTCAAAGCTCTTTTCTCAGATTTGGAAAGAGATAATAGTTACTGGGTGCCAAATCTGGACTCTTGTGAACAATAGCATTGTCGTACAAGAGCAGGACACTTTTGGTTAATTTTACTCTTCCTTTTTTTTGTGGCGGTGTGAGCAATCTTTTGACATGCCGAAATGATTATGGAGAAAAATGGTTGTTTCAGATACTCCAACTACTTCTCGAATTGTTTTTTCTTCAAAGGTGTATCCTCGATTTTCGATTTTTTCGATAAGATCTGAAGTATTGACTTCAACAGACCGCTTAAGTCGGGAATCGTCATCAATTGATTCCCTGCCTTGCTTAAAGAGGTTGTATGCCATGATTTTTCCTGGAAAAAGGTTCCCGTAAACAGATGACATATCTTTCAATATAGTTTGGACATTTGTTTTGTGAGGAAATTTATAATGGCGCAGAACTCTATTTTCTCCATATTTCACAATTTCTTCCGGATTTAGTTGCTTGATCGACAATAGAATACTGATAATACTCGGTATATATACTAATTAGACCAGCAAAAGTAAATCAAACAAACGTAATGCAGGCAAATTCTAAAAATTATTTTGTAGAAATATCAATCAAGTTAATAGTCAAATCACCACTAAACAGTAAGGATCAACAAGCGTTCAAAGGTTACAAACCTTTTAAATTTTATACAATTTGTGTCGAAAGAACTTGATGAACAGAAACAGATTGATGTAGTATACACAGATTTTCGCAAAGCAACAAGAAATCTAATCAAATCCTATTTATATAACCGAAAAAAATTCTTGAATATGGAGGATATAATTTTAAACAGTATATTCCCTTCAGCGAGGCGCTACAAGATTTCATTTTAGTTCCGTTATTGTTTGTGTTGTTCATTAATGATATTGTGAAAGAATATCGCCGTCAATATTACTATAGGCAGACGATGTCAAAATATTTAGATCAATAAAAACAAATGATGATCACATAATTCTTCCAAATGATCTTGATAAAATTGAACAAGAAAAGTTAATTTAAGGATTTAGGGGTTTACTTAACTCTTTGAACAAGAAGATTCCCTTTTTAAGCCATTACTGATGGTATCTTATCTTGATTGCGCCTACCATTGAATAAACTTTAGAATTTGGATGGGTCACAAGATAATTTTTTCTGAGATTTCAATATATTGAATGCAAGTTTTGTGAATCAATCATTTTGCGCTATACTCGGCTTTCCGAAACTTCATCCTAGTACATGCACACTTGACGATAAGGCGTCTATTCCTAAGATGTCACTGGGTAGCTAGTTCTTTGTATTAGATTTGTTTTCGGAATTCATTAATACATTTTTCAGAAAGAGTACTGCATGTTTCATAAAATAATTGAAATTATATGTCATTCCAATCAGTATCACAATTATCCTGGTATAGCAAACGTAGAGTTACTGTTCGTTAGTTATATACAAAGCAATTATTAAGTTTGACACATTTCCGGTAATTTAATAACATTTTCTAAGGGTTTGTGATACTGATCTATATTGATGAGTGAATTCATAGGTTTTGCAACAACAATATTCAATTTTACATTAGCAATAATAAGATGATGGTGGATGATCGAGTTGTTCAGAGCCAAACAATGCGATGAGACTTTAGGGTTGTTTGGCTGTGTGTGGACGGCCATTATCGTGAAGCAAAAATAATTCTTCTGTTCAGCATGTCACGCCTTTTGTTTCGGGTTGCTCAACGCAATTTTCTTAATGTTTTAGAGTAATTTTCAGAATAATTGATGTACCATGAGGCAAAAAGTAGACAAGCAACACTCTCTTCCTGTCCTAAAACACGGTACACATAATTTCCTGGCTAAAATTGATTATTTAAATTTTACTCTTTCGGGTGATGTTGAATGCCACCTTTCCAGAGATAACTGGTTTGATTCCAGCGAAACGTCACTCACGTTTTGTCTCCTGTGATAATTTGGTTCACCCTTGGCAGTATAACCCTAAAGGAATGTCAAGGTTTTTGGTGCCCATCTTGAAAATAATTTACATTCGGTCACAATTACATGTAGACGAATAGGTGAAGCGCCAGTTCTGTTTCACCTATTCGTCACCTCTTTGCATTAAATCATTAGTAATGAGAGTCGGTTCCTCGCCATAAACATTGTTGGGGCTACCTTTAGAAGCACTAACTCAGTTCCTTATAATTCCATCGCTTAAAATGTTTTCTCCACAGATCTGACGATGAATTTTAGCTGCTTTTAAGCCTTTAGTACCAAGAAAACCAATAACAGCGTGTACTTCACAATCGGCGTAATTATCAATAGGCCGTTGTGTTCTAAATACGCACAAAACAGTGTAAACACAATCGTTTTTTTCCGTAATGGTGCTTGTGGCTTGTCAACAGATAAAGGATCACTGACTTTCGATTGCAGCGCCGCAGCCCCGCAGCCCCGAAATTTCGAACCGTTACTTGGTTTAAAAATGCCTTCAAAGTACATAAAATACGTAAAAGTAATAATACTAACGATATCCGAAATTATCGTCCAAATTAGTAACATTGCAAAGATATTTGAGATTATGATATATAAGATAATATATAATCAAGTTGTATAGTTTCTTACAATCTAGTCAGCACAGATTTGTGACATCTATTATTACTGAAGCCTTAGATAACCATGGCCAGGTACAGAAGCATTTATTTAAAAAAACTGCACATGGTGTGTTAAGTAATTCTTTAATTAATCTGATTGCGTGCCAAAATTTTTTCTGCTTACTATTGTTGTTTTTATGTTGTGTGATTTTAACTGTCGGCGTTATACAAAAATGGTATAGCTACAAAAATACTTTGTTCATTGTCAATCGTAACGCTTGGGCTGAATAGTAATCATTCTGTTTGGTACTGCGTTTATTTTTCATAGGTGGATTTACTGATTTTTTTTTCAATGTCAAAGCCAGTATTTTCTTCATTATTGCTTTCATCGGGTTTTGGAAGATCTTCTGCCATTTCTTCAAACCACGAATTATCACGTTCTTCTGGTGTAACTTTTCTTAGCATTCCTTTATTATCACGATTCAAATGCTACTCCTCCTGACAAAATTCTCTTCCTTTTCCCCAACTATACTCAATAAATTCTGATAGTCCTTAAAAGAAGGACTGTAAGTCATGCCTGGATGAGGAATTTCAAGAGCCTTAATATCTGTTGCGTTTTTCCCTACAATTCGGGGTACACGTTTAGCAGTTTTACCACGGCTATGTACCAGATGACGTTAATAAACGTTTATGTCTTTTGAGTTGTTTGATAACTAGGTTGTGATTATATCAGTTGTTGGTCGAGATTTAGATTGTAGTGTTAAAGTCATCATTGTATGCTTTTTTGGTTAAAAGATCGATATATGAATTAAGAGCTGATTGCTTGATATATTCTGATTTTGTTATTCACTTCTTTCTCTATTATCAATTGAATTTGTTTTTAATTTTATTAAGTCCTCTAAAAACATATCCAATTATTTATTCGAATCTCCTTATATACAGAAATATCCACATATAGACGTTAGTGTATGATGTTTCTCTTCATTTCGGTTTACCGATATAACATCTCGAATTTCATTAGATTAAATTTTCTTTATTCTTTTCGATCAGCATAAACAACTTTATTTTGTGTTATTACCTCATCACATGCAAACAACATCGGCTTTTATTTCATACAATTAAGTTCTAAAAGTATTAAAGTCCTTTAGTTCGTTGCAGAAAATTAAATAATAATTTTATGAAATGTAATATTGATTGTTGAGTTACGTGAAGATGAACAGTAACAATAAAGACACTTGTAATCACTTTTTCTACTGTTTATTTTTATTCGTTTACGACGTAAACTTTATCAATAGCTGTACAAGAGTCTTTATTATTATAAAATGTCTTCGTATTTTTTAATTATAATTTAGTTCCCTAGTTAAAAATATATAATGAGCCAAGAAATACATTATGTACATTATTTCAGGTAAATAAGTTATTATTTTTGAGCGCATAATACTTTTATTTTATATTCTATGGAATATAATCACAGTTTCAGCAACAGGTACCTGCATATTTTACATATCTCAGAAAATGGACCCTAACCCGACCTGCTCGGGTCTCTCGACAGCCGTAAGACAATGAATAGTCCTTAAACCCCGATAATTAATGGCCGGCGTGGCTTAATTTACTTACTGATTCACTATTTTGTTATAAATGCCCTTAGATTTTAGTGTACTGATTTTAATTAAAACTTCTCTGAATAATATTAGAATACATTAGGGTTTTCATCTATTTTGTAAGTATTTTGTAGAATCCTTTTTTATTACATCTGGAATTAATCTATAATTCTGATATATTAATTGACGAGGCTGTTATTTGTTTAAAATTCATATTCACGTTAACTTTGCATACATTCACCTTCATAGGAATCTTTAAGCAAGTGGAATATTTAAATGAAGAATAAGCTGATCAACAAAACTATTAAGGAAATATAAGTGTCTTAAAAGTTAATTCAGAAGTGTTCTTCTTCTGAAAAGTCTCATGTGGTAACTTTGTACATAAGTATACCATATTTTTTTTAATCAAATATACAAAATTTTATTATGTAGCACCTATCTAGGATTACGTTGCAACATCACTACTGTTAAAGGGGAGTTTCATCCCAAACGTTAAAAAATCTATATTGATTACCATTTAGAAATTGTAATTGATTATCTTCGTGATGGTACTAATATCTCACCCTATTAATCTATTTAATATATTACTGATAATTCTATAGGTTTATATCGCCAATTTAATTGTTCTACTTTTCCATTTGATTGTTTTTCGGATAATTCCTTGCATTTCCCTTTTCTGCATCTTTCAGTTAATTATTGAATTACAATATTTGAGTTAGCACAGTTGAAGAGTTCAAGATTATTTTTTTATGAGATTAATCATGTATATTATTATTTTTTTATATGGCTAAAATATTAAATGATTTTTGATTAAACAAGGCTATATTATCGAAATTAATGGATTCAACCTGCGTCTTACACCAGGTTTCATTCAAATCGTGCTAAGGTAAGTTTTAACAGGCTTTAAATCTCAATGCTGAAAAGGAACAAAAACATAGATAGAAACCAATTTAACTTGCCTTTAAAACTCCGATAATATAAATTTTAACTTGGTACATAATTATTTTTAATGGAACAAATATTTGCTCCGTAACAGCATACGTCCGTGGTAATTCGAAATGCAATTGTAATTAATTCAGGCGAACGTGCCTCCGGAGATTTATCCTATAAATTTGTCTAGTTACGGGAGGATGTGATCCCGTTTAAATGGCTTTATCCTACACGACCGGACTCCTAATGGCGTCATGTTTCGTCCATCCATAATGTCCCGTGGATGCGAGCCAAAGGCACAGTTGGCTTCTGTCAAAATTTATTGTTATAGCGGAAAAAAATTACTAGCTCGTTTTGATTAATTAAGTTATTCCATGTACCTATTATTTTAAAATAATGCGGTATAAATTAATTGTATTTTTACAATGCTTGAATTTGTGTATTACATTATTACACTTAATAAAAGATGATAAACTGTTTTTTTCGACATTTATACAGAGTGACTGACGAAAAACCTTTGGTGTTGTATCTCGCTTATTTTTGATCCGATTTGAATAAATAAAACTTCAAATTAAATGATTTTTAAAAGGCTTTAATATGAACTGTACTGATATTTTTTTTTGCACCCAGTTTTTGACAAAAGACGATCAACTTTTTTTTTTCAAATTGCACTGTATATATATTTTGTACTGATCCGCAAGGAGATTTTTTTCTGAATCTAAATTTGTAAACGATTTTATCCATTCATCAAACCAAAGTCGAGAAATTGAGGATTAAAAAAAAATTAAAAATCAAATACCCATAGTAAACAATATACAGAGCCTATTCCAAATGTCAAAAGTGACAGTGTCAGTCATTGGTACAATACTGCAATGATTTTTAATAATTTCATAATAAAAATGTTGCAAGATTTCAAAAACTGAAGAACGATTTCTGTAGAAGCACAAAATTCTAGTACAGTGTTTGAAATATTGCAACATTTTAATTATGAAATAATTAAAAATCGTTGCAGTATTGTATCAATGGCTGTCACTGTCACTTTTGACATTTAAAATAGGGTCTGTATATTGTTTACAATGGATACTTGACTTTTTATTTATTTTTTTAATCCCCAA
The DNA here is from genome assembly GCA_963969525.1 of Ontholestes murinus. Taxonomy (NCBI): domain Eukaryota; kingdom Metazoa; phylum Arthropoda; class Insecta; order Coleoptera; family Staphylinidae; genus Ontholestes; species Ontholestes murinus. The sequence continues at coordinate 50,863,914 of OZ018393.1, read as the reverse complement.
TTTCTCGACTTAAGTTTGATGTATGAATAAATTTGTCTACAATTTTATATTCAGAAAAAAAATCTCCTTGCGAATCAATAAAAATATATATACAGTGCAATTAAAAAAAAAATGTTGATCGTATTTTGTCAAAAACTGGGTGCGAGAAAAAATAACAGTTCAGATCCTATTAAAGTCTTTAAAAATGGTTTAATTTGATGTTTTATTTATTAAAATCGGATAAAAAATAAGCGAGATACAGCACCAAAGGTTTTTCGTCAGTCACCCTGTATATATACTTAATATATACAACACTCGTTATTTTAAATTTCAATTGACTTAAAATTTTACATTCCGTGTAAAATAAGCCCATGAATATATATTTTAAAGCCTAGAAAATACTAAACAATTTTAGAATAGCATGTGAAATTACATGATTAAAAGCAATTGCCACTGATTGGACTGTCAAGTATGAATAATCAGGAAGTCCTTCGACTACAACTAATAAAAATTTCAAAAAAACAACTTGCAACAACTGCAATGATATAAATGTAAACCCAAATTCTCTATTTTCTTTTATATACTCACTTTCATATGAAACCCAGAGGAAATTAAAAAGTGTTGATATTTTTTGCCTATTGCTAATAAAGTATATGAATTACATGAAATTTATAATATATTTATAATAAAGATGGCGAACGTGTATATAGGACGTTCGGCATCCGAAGTGATCTAAATTGTTCAAGTATTACGTTAAAAAGTGAAGAATATGTGTGTACAAGCTGTAAAGAATCGATTGTCATCGAAGTGGTCCAGTGCATGGTATGTGATTTGTATTTTCACGAAAAATGCCTGAAATCCGAAGAAAGGTTGTGTGATTCCACCGCTTGCAATAAATGCGAAAAGAGTGGGATACAAAAAATAAGCCTACAAGTACTCATTATGCTGAAAAAGTCAGACAGCTACAGTATAAATTGGAAAAACAAGGTGAGGAACTTAAAGAGAAAAATTTAATTACAAACGGATTAACCTTAAAAATAGAAAATGGTGATGTGGCCATCATAGTACTTTCCCTATATTTTTCTCGAAAACTATGAGGTTTACGCAAAAATGTTGTTCATAATAATTTGTCCCTTTTTGAATTCGCTACATTTATTTATTATATGAATTTTATCTATCTCCAATAGTTAATTAGCAATTGGCAAAAAATGTCAAAATTTTCAATAATTATTTTTTTTCTCGAAAGTTTAAAATTTTATGAAAAACATGTTCAAATAAAACTTGTTCAGTTTTTCATTCCCTTTAACTTTTGTTTGAACCGTTTTTTAAAAATTTTCATATTTAGAAAAATATGACAAAAAAACCAAAAAACGCCTCGAGTAAACACCCACTTCCGGTTTAAGAATGTTTACCAAAAGCTTTTCAGTTCCAGTTTTTAACGATAAAACCTTAAGTTTAAAGTTTCATCTCAAACAGATTATTCGTTTTTGAGATACAGCGCCCACCGACAGACAGACACACAGACACACATACAGACACAATTTTTTTTTTCCAGAAATTAGTGTTTTGGGGTCAGGGGAGCCTAAAACGGATATTTCCGCAAAAAAAAATTTTCAAAAAAAAATCACGAAAACAATACTCCCCCTATATATACTATATAGGGAAAGTAAAAAATTAGAAAAAATGTAAACAAAAGGGTCTTTAGAATTTTAAAATGTTAGGATCTAAAGAATTTTTAAATAATTCAGAATCTTTAGAAACCATTAGAATTCTTAATATCTCAAAGAAATTAAAATAGGTTTCCCTACTTAGCTTTTTATATAAAGTTTAGAAATGTTTCAACCGTTTGAAAGCCTAGAATATTTAAATTTTAGAATTATTTTAAATCCCAAGAGTTCTTTGTCTATAAAATTAAAATCTTTAGAATTTTACCCTTTACTTTAAACCTTTAGTGCTTGAATCTTCTCGGCGTTAACTTCGTAGTACATTTTCAATCTTTTTAAAATCAAGAAAACTTATAACTTTTACATTTGTAATCTTTGAAATATTTAGAGGCCTTCGAATTCTAGAACCTTATTATCTTTAGAATATTTAGGTACTTTGAAATTTTATTTTTACAATTTTTTAGATACTTTAGAATTGATAGAATATTGAAAATCTATAATATCTTCATAATAATGAAAACCTTAGAATATGTAGAATTTATCAAATCTTAGGAGACCAAATTAAAACATTTTAAGAATATTATATCTTTGAAATTTTTAAAATATTTTTAGAATCTTTGATTAAAACATTTTAGTAATAATTAGAAAAAACACGAAAATATATATATTTTATTATCAAAACATTTTAGAAACTTTCCTTTGTTATTTTAAATATTTAGAATCCATTCTATGTCTTTAAAGTTTTTAGAGACTCGCGAACAATTGTAATTAATTTGAAATCGTAGCATCTTAAAAAAAACGCAAAGAAGTTGAAATCTTTAGAATTTTTTAAATCATAAAAAAAATCTCAAAAAAATTCCTTACTGTGCTTCTAAGAAGAAACTTTAAAATTATTAAAAGAATTAGGAATCCTATAATATTTTAACATAAGAATTTAGAACATTTTTACGATTATTTTAAAGACCTTAGATAAAGAGGGTCTCTAAAATAATTCGAATCTTTAAAATATTGGTAATATTTGAAATAAATACTTTAGAATCGTTTTTAGAGACTCGAAAACATTTGTAAGTTTTGAAATAGAATTTTGATATCGTGGCATCTTAATAAAATTAAATAATTCTATCTAATTGCAGAATACTTGTAAATCTTTAGAATTTTGAAACGATAAAAAAAATCAAAATAAACTTCCCCTACTATGCTTCTTAGGCAGTTTTTAAATTATTTAAACAATTTGGAATCTTATTATAGTAACATAGGAATTGTTCAATTTTTAAAATAAATACTTAAGAATCCATAGAGTATTTAGAATACAATCTTCCCCATCTTTAAAATCGTATCTTTAGACCCTTTAGAATTTGAAAGTCTTTAGAATTGCTAGAATTGTTAGTATCAATGAAAAATCTAAATCATTAGATTTTTAGATCTTTTAGGAATTTAATTAAATTAACAAATATTCCTTTTGTGCGTTTTTTTCTTTGTTAAAAAAGTTTAAACTATTTAACATTTAAATAATACAAGTTAAAGAAAATATTTAATATTTATGCTTTAAATTTTTTTACAATATTTTTAGAATATTTTTCAAATCTTTAGACTTTTAGACAATCTTTTTAAACTTTGAAATATTATATAAAATGTTAAAATCTTAGTATATTCAGATACTTTAGAATCCGTAGAATATTTATAATAATTGAAATATAAAAAATCTAAAAAATATTAATGTACCTACTTCTTCTTAAGAATTTTAGTAATTTTAATCATCCCCGAAAAATTCAAAATGTATTGGACGAACAAACAAATAGATATAAGGGTGTTGTTAAAACCGGCAAAAATATTGTGATTGAGGAAAGTATTATTCCTTGACTTGGTCATTTCAAGTTTTCAACAATATATTTCAGGAAAATGTCACAATATGGTATTAAAATATATAAACTATGTTTTCCTGGTGGTTACACAAATAATTTAGAAATTTAGGCTGGAAAAATGGCGTCTCAATAAGAAGAGAGCATCACCACGATGTTGTAATGAGATTGACAAACGTCTTGTTAAATGAATTGCAAACATTGTTTACAGAGAGCTATTATACAAGTTTACCATTAGCTGAAGAGTTTCTGGAAAACATAATATATGTTTTTAGTACAATTAAATTAAATAGAAAATAATTGAAAATCCATTATCACTTAATATAATCCATTATCACTTAATATAATAATAATAGTAAACTATTGATGATTTTCAACTTTTTATTTTACTCACTACAATTGTTTCGCTACACTGTAGCTTCTTCAGGTGAAGAAATATAATATAAAATATAATACAATTGTAGTGAGTAAAATAAAAAGTTGAATATCATCAATAGTTTACTATTATTATTATGTTAAGTGATAATGGATTTTCAAATTATAAGTGCCTCAACAATCAACGATACTATTATTAACTTACCAAATCGCAGAGGCTTCAAATTTATAAAATGGATGAATAAAAGGGCAGTTGCCATGCTAACTTCATGCAGCGCACACACATGTGCTATTACTGAAACCATTAATGGAACCCGATGTATAAATTATTATTAATAATATAATAAATGAAAAATGTGCAAAGCATTTAGACCAAAAAAATACAAACAAGTCAGAAACACTTAAATGGAGGTATTGTAAGAAAATGATGCACAAAGTGTTACAAATTAATATCTGTACATCAAGGTAGCACAATTGCTAAGAAAAAATCCAAGAGAGTTAATCTGCGATGTGTATTAAATATTTTAAAAATGTACTTCAACAAAATAAACAATAATTCTGTTATAATTAATTAACTGCATTTCGCTAGTTTTCTATTGAATCTTCAGAACGAGAATTTAATCGCGCCAATTTATTTTGGGGTCTGTTAGTGGAATCTAAAAATCTATTATTTTGAATTATATTTGCATGTCTTTTCTCACATGTAAGGATAATTGTTGAATTTACAACAGTTTTCTCCAAAATCTTGTGTTTGCTTGAGAACAGTGTATAGCTACAAGAATTTCAGTTATTTTAAAGATGAATGATTTGAAATTAATGTTATATTTTTCTCACATTTAACAAAAACTGTATGTTACACCAGTTTTTTCAGAATTTTTAATCGGAGCTACTTTGATTTAAGTATATCTCCAAAAATTTCTGGTAGTAGATTCTAAAGATTTATTATCTGGAATTATTCTCTCAAATCTTTTTTCACATGTAATAATTATTGTTAATTTTTTTGGGTTTCGATGGTCTCTCTGCCATCTTTTTCAAGTGTTTACTCTTGTGTGTTCAGTATTCAGTATTACCTTGAACAAACAAGAGTAAACACTTAAAATGGATAGCATAGAGACCATCGAAACAAACCACGCGCAATTTAACCCGAAAACCAGCTACAATATACCATATCCGGGAAAACATCAAACTAAATTATATATTATAAAAAATGCGTTTACGTTTAAGTCTTAAATACACGATAATAGTATATTACATAACGAGAGTTGTAAGTCATATATTACGTACGAGTGGAAAAAGTTGCGCACGAGCCGTTAGGCGAGTGCAGTAATTCCACGAGTACGTAAGTGACTTACAACTCGAGTTGTGTACTATACTTTTTCTACTCCCATTCATTATAATTTGGAATACTTTGCAATATTGAGGTTATGTTTACTATTAAAACACTTCGCAGCATCGAATACATGGCCCAAAGAGATAAAGGTTTGTATTTCTTACTTATTTCCCCAAAATAGGCTAATAACACATTTTCCGAATAAGACTGAACACTATTCATACGCTAATCCATGAATTTACCGTAAACCACTTCATAGCGCTCTTTGGATTTTTCCGGGATAAGATCCGCTGCGGTATGTTCTGCTAGTTGCCTAATTTCTGGTGGAGCTCCAACAATTTCTTCTGTGGAGTAACTTTTACTCATTTTAACAATGAATAAATGAATTATTAATAATAATTAAACCAAAATAACGTCAATGTCAACAACGGTAAATGTCAAATTCATTTTTCTAGGCTACTTGATTTGAATTTTGTAATAATAAGGGTTACGTAATATATTACGTGCTAGTTTTTTCTTCATTACGTGCATGTATCATAATGCCATGGTTACTAATCAACAAACTATTGCGTTATTGCCTACTTACTACTATGGGAGTAGAAAAAATGATTTATTGTCACCATAGAAACAATCAGTGGCGTACCAAAAGCGTAAAAATTCGTGTACCACCGGTGGTTCCCGACGGCGTTAACATGTTAAAACATTGGTTTGTGTTTTGGAACCAAATCCAAGTATTTTAATTAATCAAGGTAATTCTACCACAAGGATCTCCACGTTCACCCCTATTATATAACATCATCTGGCATGACCTATACGATCCCAATCCATCATACTCTCATCCCTCAGGATTCGATCTCCCCTTTGCTGAAGACACTGCCCTCATCCCGACTCTCCAAGCTGCCTAATTTTTCCTACAATTATCATTTGGTGCGGCCCAATTCTGGCGTTCCAATGGCATATGAAAGTTAATCCTTTCGTAATCCAAGCTCTCCTTCTATTACTCTTAACACCACCGCCATTCACCCCTCCAATACCTCTAAAAACCTTGGTGTCCTTTTCGGTTCCAAACATTCCTTTACAACCCATGCATAATCAATAAAAACCAAAATTAAAACAAGAGCTCGTAATTTTCGTGCACTTCAAAACACTACAAAACACCGTAAATATTTGTACCTAGATTTGTCGACCTCTTATTGGTTACAGTGCGATTCTATTTAACCAAATCCGCCCTTCCACTCTCCAGCGCTTTAACGCCTCTGAAAGGTCAGCCCTACGTACCCTTGCCAAACTTAAACACCCCAACAACTCCCTACACAATCCTTATAATGTTCTCCTCTTTGAAACCACCCAAGTCCCTCCAATATCCCTAAGAATAAATAGCCTAGGTATAAAATATGCCCACAATCCCTTCAATATAACCCTCCCTAATAAATTCTGCAACCCCAAAAACCATAATATCCCACCTAAATATAAACATCATTTAATTACTCTTCACCAATTCATAAGCTCGCACCATCCAGACAGTTAAGCTAGACAGAATATTTATCTATATATAAACGGATGGACTAAATATATTTGTACCCATTTTTGTTGAAACAAAGACGATATTCTCTCTAACCATAATTCTATTGGCGTCATTGCGTCATGTGAAGATGGTATTTGTACGCGTTATAAATATTCAGTTTCCAATGGTGTCAAATGTGTAATATGTGAAAGTTTATATCACGACGACAGATGTAATGATAAAGTGAAATTGTATATAGGGACTATCGAGGGTTTTTCATGCTATGCAGACTCGAAAAATGTAGAGGATTCCATGTCTAACCTACAACTAATGGATTTGGAAGGCTCATTCTACGATACTGAAAATAATGTTATGGACAAAACTAGTGGGCTCGAGAGAGAAAATATGTTTCTTAAGGTAATTTTGAATCATAAAAATGTTCTGATTAACTCACTAAACGCCCAAATAAATTTACTTAATGAGGAGCTAAAAAAGAATTAAAAGTATTAACGGCACTGATAAAGTAACGCCACCTGTTAACACAAAACTTTTAACAAATAATACAAATGGGAAGAAATCTGCTGCGCCAAATAAAACAAATGTTAATCGACCTGATAACAGTACAACTAATAAGAGATCCCTACCTTTAAATAAAGGCCTGGGCATGATGATAATTTTAAAAACACAGGAATCTCTAGCGCCGAAAACGACGGCGAAGAATTGATATACCAAAATATCCAGGATGCGCACGGATATGTGCATGAAAACTGCGAAACTAAAAATGAAAAGCAAAAAATGTGGTCAACCGTAGTTAGAAAAAAACCTACAAATAATGTAAACAGAAATGCACCTATCATAGGAACATCACATGGCGGTGAAGGCGCATTAAAGGCGGCACCAAGATGGGCATTTATATATGTTTCACGTCTGGACCCATCAACAAAATGTGAACATATAATAAACCACCTTAAGCAAAAATTTCCAGAAGTTTCATGCGAAGATCTCCGATCGTCTCATTGCAACTCCAATTAAGACATTTGATCATGTATGTGAAAATGAAGTGTTTGAGTGCGCGGGCGTCGAAATTGAACACACTGAAAGCAAAATAACAATTTTGTGTATATACAGAATACCTGACCGTAATAATTTAACCAGGTTTTTTGATAAACTCACAGAACTTTTAAATTATCTGTTTGACAATAACAAATTATTTTTTATAATGGGCGACTTTAATATCGACGAATTTAATATTAATGATAGAGATTGTAATGTTTGTAAATCTTATAAATTCATTTGGTTTCAAGTTACTTATTGAAGAATTCACAAGGATCATTAGTACATCATCCACTTGCCTAGATAATATAATATCAAATTGTAATAGTAATTATCGAACATCTGTTCTAGCTACAGGAATATCTGACCATTTTGCCCAAGTAGTAAATTACAGTGTTGCAAACCCGTTGTATGTTAAACCTAGTATAAGCAAACGTAAATATTCAGTTAATGCATTAAATGAATTTGTGAATGATATATCTGAGGAATGTTTTGAAAATAACTATAGTGGTTGTGAAGTAGACATAAAGGTACCATTTTTTTAAATACGTTTATTATGTATTTTAATAAACATTTTCCATTAAGAAAAATAAAGAATAATTACAAGACATGCAATTATAGGTTTGCCTAAAAGGAAATAATTGATTCTAAAAATATGTTAAACTGGTTGGAAATCGCTGTAGTTTATCAGCCAGAGTTGAGGAATAGACTGCAAGCAACGAAGTTATAATTCAATAATTTGCTGCGCAATTCACGTCATAATTACTACGGTGACTTAATTAACAGTTCCACAAATAAAAGCAAAGCAATGTGGCACGTAATAAACGATATTAATGGTAATAATGCAAAAAATGTTATACTTCCAACGCATAACTCACCACAACAATGCGTTGATAAATTTGGGGAGCAATTTAAAGCAAATGTTGATATAATAGTTTCCAATGTTTCAGTTGATCCATACAATTGTGGTATTAATCCTAATCCAGCTTCTTTTCAGTTCTATCCTATTGATGAGAAAGAAGTTATATCTATAGTTATGAATATGACAAATAAAAGTAGTTACGGTTCTGATGGAATTCCCGTAAATGTAATAAAATATGCTATCATTTCAATAGCAAGACCATTGTGTGAAATAATTAACATCTCCTTTTCCACTGGCACATTTCTATCAAATTTTAAGTTTGGCATTGCTAAACCACTGTTTAAAAAGGGCGATATTAATAATTATGAAAACTATCGCTTTATGATTATCTAAAGTACATTTACAAAAATTTTAGAAATTGCATTCTACAACAGGTTAATTGATTTTCTTTGGAAATACAATATATTTAGAAAATCACAGCATGGCTGTCTAAGAAATCGCGGAACGGAAACTGCGCGTTTTGACTATATCTCGGCAATACTAAATGCACTAGATCAAAGCAATCTCGCATGTGGCATATTTCTTGATTTGTCAAAAGCCTTTGACAGCGTAGATCATGAAATATTGCTACAAATAATGGAAGCTTATGGCATCCGAGGTATAGGAAAAAAGTGGGTATCAAGTTACTTAAAAGAGAGAACGCTTACTGTCCAAGTTGAAAAATATGGAGTTAAACGCAAATCAAATAAAATATCTGTGAATGTAGGCATTCCACAAGGCAATCTTTTGGGACCTTTATTTTTTATAATATTCACAACAGATTTAGACAGTATCTGCGGAAATAATGAATAAGACCTGTTATGCAGATGATACAAATTTATCCTTAAAGCTCTTAACTTTACTGAATAAAAAATAAAGGAACAGAAGTTCTTGCAAAGGTAAAATTGTGGTTCAAGAAAAATAAGCTGTCCTTAAATGATAAATAAACAGATTGCGTTTTATACAAATGTACTGAACATACAAAGACTCCATTCACCCTTTGGTGAAGATAATATTAAACTAAGTAAACAGGTTCGCTTCCTTGGATTAACTTTAGATGATAGACTAAAATATTCGAGTGTATAAAATTTGCTTTTAAGCACTCTGATAAATTTTCTATAAACAGTAAATCAATATTCATACACACCCGATATTGCCAAGGTTTTATTTTGCCAAAGCACCGAACAACGTGCTTTGAAAAGGGAGCACACTATGACTCATTAAAGATTTTTAACCATTTACCTCAAAGAATAAAAAATTTAAAATGCTACAAAACAATGAAAAGTGAAGTTCATGATTTACTCTGTACATTGGAGCCGTATATCCTTGGTGAATTCTTCAATGAGAACTTATGATGTACAGATATACTTTTGTGGACGTTTTCTTATGATGCTTATATATATATACGAGTTATTTAAGTATGTTTCAGAGAAATAAATGCATTATTATTATTATTATTATTATTATTATTATTCAAAAATGTTAAAGGTTCACAATGTAATTCTAATTATGAATAATAAATCCTGATTTGATTATCGTATTTGATTTCATATGTAAGAATTTTACAAATATTAAACAGAATTAAAAATTGTTGAATACAAAGTAATACACTTTTCGGTGATGGCAAAGCTGTCGCCTACCTACCTAATCCAAGTTTTTAAATACATTTTGGATATTTATTCAGCTTTGTTCTGGTATTACTTCTAAAATGATTCACAAATATTTTGCCAAGAAAATGAAAGTGGATTGCTTATGGTTTGCTTAAAATATCTGACCTCAAAAATGTATTCCTATCTATGACTACTTCAATAAATAAAAAGGGCAAATGAAAATAATTTTTAAGTTTTTATACCACTATTTATTGTATAATATATACAAACAATTAAAAACATATATAGTTTCGACCTTTGCAGGTTATTATGCAGTGTTGAATGACCTGCAAAGATCTATAGTTGTGTCAAGTCAAAATTGATAATATATTGTAAAGTGGTATAAAAACTTTAAAAATATTTTCATTTACCCTTAAAAAACATATTGTAACGGTCGCTACCATCATTTTCATTACTTCAGGAAATTCAATGTATGTATTCATTTAATAAAATAAAGAAACAGCCTCATCAATCCAGAATGTATTTATTTTTAAAATATCCGCAGACATGTGTTTTAATCTTATATATCTCATAATGATAATGTGAGAACTAGGTTTGATAAAGGTCAGCACTTGTAGAAGCTACATCTACAAAATAATTAATATTTGGATATTGGATTGATGAGGCTTTTACTTGGTGAAATTCTATTATATAGGTGATAAATAAACCCAAGTGTTTTAATTATCACTTATTAATATTTTTTAGAAAAATCCAGGTTTATAAACATTCGGGAGGTAATATAATCTGGTAATATAGATTGGGGTTGTTCACTATTTTATTTTCGTTATCTTGATAATTACAAAATATGTAAACATGTTGTAAATCTACAACAATAAATTATAAAATATTTCACAAATAAAAAACTTTTTAACTTTGTTTGTATAACACGGACTTTATTTAGTGACTATAGTTTCGACAATTTTAGCTTGTCATTATCAAACTAGAAGTTCTAGTTTGATAATGACAAGCTAAAATTGTCGAAACTATAGTCACTAAATAAAGTCCGTGTTATACAAACAAAGTTAAAAAGTTTTTTATTTGTGAAGAATTATGTATAACGAAGTAGAAGCCTCCACCGTTAACAGTATAAAATATTTGTTTAATTATTATTTAATAATTGTCGCTGTTGATAGATCCCTTTAATAGTCGATGGTTATCCACTCAGAGGGATCTACTGCAACGTTTAGACAATAGATAGCACCTTTATGATCATATCGTAATAAATTATTTGTTAATTTTCTACAACGACCTAAAGAACTTTAATATATTCATTTTATTCTTTCATTTTTCGTTTTATTTGTTGCATTCTATTTATGATTTCTTATATTTTATATTGTATTTTTCTTTGCTCTTATCCTTCAATGGTACAATAGATATTTCTTTTTCAATTACATTTTATTTTCTTTGTTCGACCGTTTTTTCTTTTCTTATTTTAATCATATTTTCTTGCAGTTTACGTTATTCTAACACTTATCACTGCTCCTAATTTTCTTTATTTACTACATGTCTCTTTTATTATTTATTAACGTACAATTAATCTGTTATAAATAAAGCAGAGAGAGCTTTCTAGTAAAGCAGATTTGATCCCTTTCCACTTTTATCGGATCGAACCGTAAAAATGGGAAATATGTAAATCTCTGGGTCGGGCGAGAGCCGAGGGTAATCCGCAAAAGTTTCCTTTATCGGCGAATTTATTTTACGCCCCCCGAAATATGAACGGCGGGACACACTCAACCTTCGGCTCATTTATTTATTCATTTTACAGCCTGCAACAGGACCTACTACGGCGAAGTGGGCCACACCTATGAATTGGAAATAAAGCGACCCGGAGAGGACCAGCTCCCCTACCTCTGTTATCTGAACTTCACGGCGGCGGGGAAAAACCTCGGCGAACTTATACAGGTGAGCAAACAACTGAATTCTTCATCCGCACTTAGAAAAGTTTCGCAATGTGTAAGAGCCTTTGTATTTTTATTCAACTTTTTCGTACAATACTAATATCAAATATATGTTACGCAGATTACTAACAATGAAAAACTTTTTAACACATTTTACGCAAGTGATGTGGTTTTTAATCAAGCTATAGATAGGTTTACCCAAATTGTTTATTTATTTAATAGGCCAACAGGTATTATTGTCCAATTATAGGGAAAGCATATAAAAGTATAAAATATAGAGTATAAAATAACATAAGATATAAAATATTTAGAATAAAATACAGCAATGTAAAGTAATAAAATGCAATGATTAAATACAAGATGTAATAACTCATATTTTCAAACAAAAGTTTTTTATGCCTTAAGTTACGAGAAAGAAGCGTTATAATTCAATCTCAAAACATAACACTACCCTTTTATACACTAAATATTTCACTCCTAGTCATATTACTTCTATAATAAGATTGCTCGGTATATTTAAACCACACATACATAACAAAACACCTGAAACATAATCTAACATTATATCAAAACGAATAATAAAGTATAATATTCCAGGTTTCTTTTAATTAAATAATTTTCTGCTTTAGTTATTTCTGTATTCGGATGCTTTATTTTTTACTTATTTCAAATCTTAAAATTCTTTCAGTCACTACTCCCATTTACTCAATATTTATTAGCCTGGTATTATACCTCTCTCATCCAACGCCCCTAATCATTTTTACAAATTCAAGTTTACATTAATACAACACTCGTTCTTCTTACATTTTTCTTCACTTCTATGTCTTAATCATGTTACAATACTTTGAAGTAATCCCTGCAGATGAATTGACGTTCACTTCGCTATAGATAACGATTATTGGTCTATTTACTCATATTTGACTATATCTTTAATGGTATCATCTGTTTGCATTCAGTTTTCTTCTAATATTTCTTTATTTTTGTGTAGAAATAGTAGCAGGAAGAAGTTATAAGATGGGTAGTTTATGGCAGTGATAATGAGAATGATCTTGAACAATCAAATGTAAAATTTATTTGTGATTATAATGCATTAGAGAGTGAATTTGGCAGTGATAGTGGCAGTGACATATTACCGATACGTTGTAAATGTATAAGACTGTTATGCAGCAGTGTTGATGAATCCTCTCATAAAGAAATCCAAGAAGACTGGATTGGGAGAGAAAAGAAAATATACTTGATATAAAAAAGTTTCCTGAAGTAAGCGGAATCAATACCTACGAAAATTGAAAGACTATTCTACACTTTTGAACTGTCGCAACAAGTTCTATCTGAAAAATTTTAGAGTATTGTAGTAGAAGATATAAATAGATATCCTAGAAAAATAATAGAAAAAGAAGCTGCTTCAAACAGAAACAGGAACAAACAAGAAATCTAAGATGGTTTCCTGTAAATTCAGATGAAATAAAAGCATATATTGCATTATAATAACAGAAGTCAAAAAATCAAAACTATGTGTCTATTAATCAGGCAAATATATTATAAATACAGTTTTTGCAGGCCACGTATTAGATTTCCTTATATATTAAGATTTTTAGACTTGGGCAATAAAAACTTGAAGAAAGTTGACGAAACTAGGAAAATCAGAAATTTAGTTGATTGTTTCAACAATAAATTAAGTTATCTGTAAAGTATCAATTGATGAATCTTAGATGAAGTTTAAGGGGCGATTGAATTACGTTCAGTTCAATCCTTCTAAACAAGCGCAATTTGTCATAAAATTCTATAAATGATTGTCAATACCTTTTTATATATATATCACAAACTTTTAATTTTTATTTGTGACTGTAGTTTCTACAGATTTTCTATCATTTTCAAACTATACTTCAAAAAAATATTTACTAACAACTTTATAAACAATTTGACACACAATTTATAAAGTTGTTTCTAAAAAAAAATTGAAGTATAGTTTGAAAATGACAGAAAATCTGTCGAAACTATAGTCACAAATAAAGATTAAAAATGTGTGATATATAAAAAAGGTATGTACAATAATTTATATAATAACGTATCACAAAGTAGATTTACAAAGTACAATTACCTATACCAAAGCTAGTGTAGCAAAAACGGCTAAAATATATTTCAAATTATGATTGAAACACAAACAAGCAATCAACAATATTAGATTCAATCAAGAATGTCTCAAATACAAGATAGTACCCAAATATGTACGTGTCAATATTAACATCAAGTCTATTGCTGGTAGAAAAGCTAAATCAGCAGCAGAGAAAGTATGGATTAAAGAAGAATCCAAATTTTGGTTTCGTAGAAGAGACATTAACCTTACTTGTCTTAAAGTTCTACACACAGACCTACTATTCGATCTACATCCAGTAAAATTTGACCTCTTGGATGACTACGTAAGGAGCAAAGTTAGTACTATCGTCTACAAGAAATCCCAGGTACAGAAATAGAAAATTGAAAGACTACGATATGAACAATCCCGTAATACTAATACTAATAGAACTGCGACAAACACCTATAATTTTCATAGTAGAGTTATAAACCGATCATACTTACAATTTACTTAACAAGAACAATTATTGCTAGAGTTAGGGCCTAAATATTCACCGAATATAAATTGTATAAATTTTAAAGAAATTTTAGAAATCAAAATTGCACTAAAAAATGTTAGTGATTGTCAATTAACCAAAGAGAAAATTGGTATATTAAACAAGCTGAACTTGATAACAAATTTGATTCCAAATTATTTAAAAACATAAAACATAAAGTTAAAACAGAAGATCTAACTATAACAAAAGCAGACAAAGGCAATTCTACTGTAATATTAAATAAATCAGACTCTAGACAAAAAGTAAATGATTTTACTAATAATTCCGGAATAAAAGAGCCTAAAAAAGATCCAACTTTTGAATTCACAAGATATAAAATTATATTAACAATTTGTAATTGTCGTAGCATCATTTCACAAAAATAACAATATAACATTCTTCCAATAAATCCAACCTATCCTACATTATATGGAACAATAAAAATCCATAAATTATATATGTAACAACAGGTCTTATTGGATTATAATAAGACCTGTTGTTACATATATAAATTATCCAGCCTAAAATTTATCAATTAAACTTAATAAACTTAATAAATAGAGTTAACCCAATTTAGAGATCCACGTCAATTAAAAATTCAATAGATTTAACTAAATATTTAAATAATTTCTTTTTAGAACACAATATTAAGCTAGTGTAATTTGATGTAAGTAATATGTTCACCAACATACCTTCATTAGAATTCATAACACTTATTAAACAACATTTAAAATCATGTAATGTCAATCCCATCATAACACAAGAACTTTTAAATTTAATAGAAATAATTTTGAAATATAATTATTTTTCATTTGAAAATAAAATCTACTAACAAGAAGAAGGTTTGGCAATGGGCTCCCCATTAAGTCCCCTATTAGCTGAAATATTCATGCATGGTATTACTCAAAAAGTAGTAAACCTCGAGTCTACCAAAAAACATATTAAGTTCTGGTATAGGTATGTAAATGACATTTTTTCAGCCTTTAAAGGCACAGACTGACAATTAAAACAGTATCTAACTGAGATTAATAACATACACCCTAATATTAATTTTACATTCGAACAATAACAACAATATAAAAAAACAATATATGACATAATAAATTTAACTTTGAAATTTACAGAAAACCTACATTTACAGACACACTAATTTCAGCACAATCACGAAATCCATTAAAACATAAACTTTCTGCATTTAATGCAATGATTTTCCTAGCCAGATCGATCCCACTAACTGATGCTGGTTAAATAAAAATAATTAAATCACTAGCAATTAATAACGGCTACCAAGATAACATTATAGATAACCTTATTAAGAAACAAGAACTGAAAAAAATATTTATATGCCGATAATAATAAAGTCCCCCAATATTAAAATCACTGACAATTTTTGGTAAAATTAGCAATACAATCAAAAAGATCCTCGAAAAACACAACATTAACGTTTCTCTAAAAACTCCAAACAAATTATTTAATGTTATATATAATAATAAAATTCCGATAAATAAAATAAATAAATCAGGCATTTATAAATTAACTTGTAACACTTGTAAAGGAGTATATATTGGTCAATAAGGTCGCAATTTTAAAATTAGAATAAAAAACATATAAGTTCATACAATAACAACAATGAAAAATCAACTTTTGCTAATCATTTACTAAGCAATAATCAAAATTTTGACGACACAGATGTACTTGAGGTAATTAATTTCCCTGAAAAGGGCTTCAAATAGTCATAAGGATTGTGGTGACGGTTACTACGTGGTAATTCATGATAAACACTTAACTAACGCACTTACAATGTTTTAACCACTAAAAATTATGTAATATATATACATATATTACAAAAACGCACGACTTAAGTTTCGACGGTTTAATGTCATTATCAAGTGACATTAAACCGTCAAAACTTAAGTCGTGCGTTTTTGTAATATATGTATATATATTACATAATTTGTAGTGGTTAAAACATTGTAAGTGCGTTAGTTAAGGGCTTCAAATAGATTTACTCGAGTCTCTTGAAATTTATAAAATTAATCGTAATCCTAAAATTCTACTAATAAACGACCAAACTGACCTAATATATACTCCTTTGCTCAACGCCATCTAAATTGTTTGTAAAATTGTTTATTAAGTTGTTTCTAAAAAAATGTTTGAAGTATAGTTTGAAAATGACGGAAAATCTGTCGAAACTATAGTCATGAAAAAATTAAAAGTATGTGATATATAAAAAAAGGTATTTACAATCATTTATATAATAATGTACCACAAAGAAAAGGCTTCGACAAATACCTATAAAGTTCTATATACTCTGTAAATTGTCTTTAGGTTATTGCTAAGTGCAAGGGACAAATACACCTGCTTTGGAAAGTGGACGTGCCTCAACCAATTCTAAACAAAGGTTATACATTATATTTGAACAAGTGGTATTCATCGTCATAGTTATATTTAAATTGCTTGCAATAATTTATTGGAACTGTTCGAAAAAACAGAAAACATATGCCAAAAGAGCTTGGTTTGACAAAACTAAAAAAAGGGAAAATTAAGATGGTCTCGTGGTTTATCGGCCCTAAATTGAAAAGATAAAAAATGTTTACATGCTTAGTACAAAATATTAAAAAAATTGAACTAATAGATACAGGTAACCGAAAACAGAAAAATGCTAATTTTTAAAATATTATCAAATAATCATGTATGGTAGAGTATAATACCGAAATGGGTGGAGTTGACAATGGCTGACGTACTTCCCTGTTATGAGAAAATGTCTCAAATGATATAAGAAAATAGTTTTTATCTATTGAACAATTTTCAATGCGTATCTTTCAATTTCTCTAATAGAACCCATATGCCATATCGTTTAGCTATTGCTGAGCAATTGCTGGAGCACGTGTTCTTGCCGAATTATAACTGCCGTGGACGTCCCTCAATTAGCTAAATGCCACTTCGTTTAGAGGCAGAAAAAAGAAATACAATAATTTAATAATTTAATAGAAAAAATGAATTCCTAATTGTACACTTATTCCACATAATCTCCTCCATTTCCAGCGCAATCTGAAAATCTTTTTCTAAATTTTTTGTAAACGTTGTGCAACATTTCAATATTATTTCACGAATAGCCTGCTCAATCCGCATTATTAGACAATTTATATCGTTTCCCATTGGTTCCTTGTACACGTTTTGCTTTAGATAACCCCAAAGGAAGAAATCCATGGGGGTTAAATCCGGCGATCGAGCTGGCCAATGTATTGGCCCATGTCGCCCAATCCATCTACCAGGAAAATGTAAATTTAAGAATTCTCTAACAATCAAGGTACTATGAGCTGGACACCCATCTTGTTGTAAGTAGATGCGTCGCAACTCCTCTTGTTCAAGTGATTTAAAGTTCTATTGAAAAAATAGGGTCCAATAATTCTGTTAAACAACATTCCGTACCAAACATTGATTTTTTGATATCTCTAATTTCTGGCATTAATTTTGAAATTTGTATTATCCTTTGACCAATATCTACAATTTTGTGAAGAAACCCTACCATTTATCAGCCAGACAATGGACTTTATACAAAATTCTGGCGTAGAGCTTTTAGATTTACCTGCAAGGTCCCCTGATTTATCGCCAAAAGAACATGTATGGGATAGCATTGGAACAATACTACAGCCACCAAGGACTTTAGACCAATTATGCATCTGTGTTCAACAGGCCTGGGACCTCTTGCCACAAGAAGACTACTTGATTCGGTATTTGTAATTTTTTATTCTGACACGAAAACTGAATATAAATTTAATACAAAAATATTTAAAACATTTTTTCTTTCTGGGTGTTGCATTACTTTTGAGCTCCAGTGTATATGCACATGTATATTTATTGTCATATTAAATTTTTCAAAATTTCAATATTTATCAACAAATTCTTTTTAATTTTACTAATTGATTTCATCATTTCTTACTTTATCTTAACCAAATTCTTGTTTTAATAAATAGAACTTTTTCTAGAAATTTCTCTTCCAAATTTCCTAACTTTTTCTTCCAGATTTCTACAATTTGCCAACAAGGCTTTTTAATTTTTTTTTTAGAATTTTCCATGATTTCCTATTTTATCTCATTAAAATTTTGCAGTAATTCGCTTTTATTTTATTAGATTTTTCACCAAGTTCGCTTCCAACTTAAGTGAATATTTTATTTTATACCTCTTCCATTTTTTTTAGGAATTTTCACTATTTCTCATTCGAATTTTCAACTAATTCCTATTTAATTTGTTCAGCATTTATCAATAATTTCTCTTCTATATTTCGAGAAAATTTTTTGAGGGATTTATAATATCCTAGCACCTTATTTTTTATATTTATTAATTTTTCAGCAAATTTTAAGAAATCTCGAAAAGTTTTTTTTTCAATCTTCTTTTATTTCGTCGAAATCCTTGACCAATTTCACTAGAACAACTTCTTTTTGGATTACTAAAGTTTCCCAACATCTTTCTCCTATTTAAGAATTTGCCATAATTGAAGTCCTCTCTCCAGAGGAATATAAGCTAAACTTGGCAAGAACATGGTGGAACAACCTCCACCAAAGAAACCTCATATGGCAGCAGTGTCATCAAGGCAAGAGTAGGCAAGATTGGAAGATCATATTTTTATGAATTCGAGCCTTTCCATGTGCAATCAAAATTTTTGTAAGACAGTATTTTTATATATGTATTTTGAATTTTATTTTAGTACAATGGATAAATAAATACTATCTACTATCTCATTTGTTTTTGGTTAACTCATGTGTTATTTAAACAGAAGCTTTTAGCAATTTCGCTGATTAAGATTTATAGAAGTTTTCGGTATATTACTTTTGTTTTCAACTCATAAATATTTTCTAAATGTTATACTAAAAATGATGAAAATAAAGAAAACACAAGTTACAGGTTACACTTTACAAAATCAATATCTTTTTCGCAAATAATTTTAAGAAAATAAATCATTACTGGCTTTTAAGATTAATTTTCAAGAAAATAATAGATTTCCCCCAATATATCTGAAGTGTTATCAATTTGGTATAACGGATAACTGACCTTTTCGTTACATGGTAATCAATACAATCCATTTGTCCTTTGTGTAAAAAATTCCAGAAATTTTGACCATCAAAATTAGGTGGTCATTTATTCTCACACGTATTTAGTTTTAATTTTAATTTTTCTAACCATTTTAAAATTTCTGTTAATTTGTTCGCTTATACTTTCTGTTTCATGATCTCCGATTTTTCTTCTTTTGAGTTTATTTTTTTAGCAACTTCTCTTATTATTTTTTTATTATTAATATTATTATTTCTTCCTCTATCTTATAGCAAATTCAAAGCAATTTTTCCATAATATTTTATTTCTTGTCGGATTCATCAGAAGATTAAAGTTTTCAACAATTTCTCTTTCAAATTCAAGCATTTTTTTGGGGGGCTTCTAAAATTTTTTAGTAACTTATTTTTTAAATTTCTACAATTAACATAAATTGTGAGATTTTTTAGCATTTTATGAGAGAGATACATATATTTATTGATAAATTTTACAATATTTACAATAATGAATGAGGTGTTAGTGAGTTAATTTGTCAAAAGGCTATCGACCAGAGGTCTTTCTGCCTTATTTTGTCCAATCATATGGCGTCAGTCGTTAAAGCGAGGTCGAATGAAATGATGAGATGAAATCGAATATGGCTGAATTGGGATTTTTAAATTTAGGATTTATACTAGGGTTTCTAGGATGACAGTAAAGGGATAATATATGGAAGTTAAAATGATTTTTGGAGAATTTGTCTGATAGAAATTGAAGGGGTTTTTGGATTAACATAACTAAAGTAGTGTCATAGAGGGGCTGGTTAGAGGGATTGTGTAGAGGATTAAGAGGATGTTGGAGTTTTGTTAAGGTACGAATGGATGCTCGCTCGCAAACTTCAATATTGCGGGATATTGGATTGCTGGGGTTGGTGCCCTCTCAACCATAGTCAAGTAGTGGGCGGCAGATCATCTTACACATTTTACAGCTGTTTTGATGTATTGATGGCATTATTCTTATATGTTAAGCTTCTAAAGCATTTGGCCCTAGAAGTTATTTTAATTTTTTACTATAACTGTATGTTTTTTAAAATTGATTTTTTGATCTATGGTTATGCCCGCTATTTATGATTTTCCAGCAATTATTGTTTCGTACTTCTTAATACATTTTTCATTCTTTAAATTACTCGAAATTTTCAAATTTCTCATTTTTTTCAGTGTTTATCTTTCTAGTTTTTTTTTATTTTAATTTTCTACCATTTTCAAGGAATTCGTTTTCTATTTTAATATAATTTTCCAGCAATTTCTTTTACAATTTACAAGATTTTCCTGCATGGTATTTTCAAGCAAGTTTTCTTGCAGATTTCAGCTTCTGAAAGTACCGAAATTTTAAGTCTCAATAAAGTTTTTATAAAGTTTTACAGTCGAAGATTCTAGAATTTTCTTTCAGATTTATATAATTTTTTAGCAAATTCCTTTTGTATTATTATATATATTTTTTTTTAATTTGCTTTGTTAAATGAGCAATTTTTTAAATAATCTTTGTTTTATTTTTTTTTTTTCTTCAATTCATGTTTCATCCTGATTTTTAATTGTTTTTATACGTGGGAATAATTTAAATACTCAAGTGAATGCAGCTGTATACATAATTTTTCGCAAGTATACATCTATAAAGCTCGTTTCTGTAAAAGCTGTAATTAGGAGAGTAGGATACTTTTTACTCCAATATTTATTTTTCAAAACAGGTTAGCTATCTAATTTATTATATTACTTTTCTGGTATAATTGATATTTTAATATTAATGTTCACACGTATAAAATATACACGTTAAATAGCATATGTGAATTTTGTGGAAGAAGTTCTTTTATTAATTATACTATAATGATTATCTAGTAAGCACACGGTTTTTATATATTTTTACTGTATTAGCAGCATTTTAAGTCTATCTATTTTATCAAATAACACATCAATATTTACACGATATTATGTACTTAAGAGGGACTCTTGGATATTAGTCTCTGAATCGCATACCGCATGCATATGGCCTATTTTATCTGGAATCCATATTCTCGTATTCCAGCCACCATTCCAATCTACTTTCAATTAGACGATCAAAGGGTTTTTTAAAAATTGGAGAGTGGATCAGCTGGCCAGTATAATAACAATTCGTTTTTTATTTCTGTTAGGTTTAATATTATCGCATATTGCAAGATTTCTAGTAAATTGCAAAAATGCCTGGTGAATAGAGCATCAAAATAGAATGCTTAAGTTTACTGAAAGCTATAATTCACTACTGAAGAAAGTACCATGCTATACCATCAGAACCCTTAATATCTTTAGAGTAAAATAGATATGATTGAAATATAAACATATTGAAAATTTTTAGTTATATCAACGATTCCGAATAAAAAAATATAATTGTTGATTAAAGTGTATAGCTATTTGTTACCTAAGATTTAAATAATTATTTATTATTTTGTTTGCAAATTTGTAATATTAATCATCAACATGTATATAGAGATTATTAAAGCCACTTTGCTCATAACCTCTTTTTGCCTTTAGCACTTGAAACTGAAATATATTATTTAAACGATAGCCATCTTATTATAATCAATTTTATAATAAAATAGATGACTCAAATTAATCAACAAAACAAGTTTGTAATTAATTTTTTACGCCAGTTTATCCAAGAAATCAAATACACAATTACAGTTGTAATATTAAATTAAAAATGTTTGCCATTATTCATTCATTTCTGCTGATCAAAATTTAATCAAGCAATACTTCTTACCGCTTAGTTCTCCAAGAACTAATTTTTTAATGAAAAACAATTATGGTTTGTATAATTTTTAAAATAAAAACTAAAACCACAGGTATGAAATTCTTTATATTATGATAAACTAATTAAAAATGTTTTTCTTCACTTTATATTTTTATTAGTACTAAGTGCTTATCAACTTACAATGACTACAGGGTACTCGAAATGTATATCTGATAATAATTTTTTTTCATCATATGAAAACTAGAAGATTATTAATTCATAGTATTCATACATTTATTGTATCTTGGAAAAAAATAATGATAATAATTATATGTTAGTAATATTTAATACCTGTGGGCTAATTCTTCTAGTATCTGAAATATATTAATTGCTAAAAAGTAAATTACGTATGTTTATAAGAAAATTGTATTTCAATCAATAATTAATTTTGAAAATAATTAATTTGGTATGTGTAATAATGAGAAATTAAAATTGCTAAGATACAATATTAATAATGAATATATATTTAACATTTTTTAAGTAAAAAGATATTTTATATTAAAACGCTATCGTGTGTACGTGCTAATGCCATCGGGTTAGAAAGCGTAATTAGTGGTATGCATATTCAAAAGGGTCTAATTACCTTAAACGTCCTAACACTAAATCTATTTACAGCTGAGCTTCGAGTCCTTCTCGGTGGGCACGTTCGAGTCCTTTACGTCCGAGGGATGTCCCGATGGGTATATTTCCATTACGGAGGGAAACAGGCCACCCCAAGGTGGGAAATGGTGCGGCAGTTCCTGGGGCTATACCGTCTATTATAGCGAGACTCCGAGTATAAATCTCACTTTGCACCTCGAGAGATTACCGCAACAGGTAGGCACGAAATAAAAATAAAAATGCACACACACACACAAACACATACATTTCAAACACCACAAACACCGACCGTACCGCAAATTATGACGAAGTTTTCCAGAGGACACTTTATCGCGCTCCAGTTGGTGCTTCGCAATACAAATAAAAGTTTTATCACCGAAGAGGAAAAATTAGGCACTTTCACAATAGGGTATTAAAGGCTTTGTAATTCAAATTAGCTTCGAAATTACTTGCAATAAAAAATATAAACCTCGCCGCGATAAATGAAAAAAAAAGTTGTAAAAGTTTAGTGCTTTTTTCTTTCTTATTACATCAACAACAAAAAAATACGATTTAATAGGGATTTATACTTTTACAAGTAATAATAATTTAAAAGAAAAATAAGCATAAAAATAATAATAATGCCCTTAATATTAAATATTATGTATAATCATAATAAATACATAAAAAGTCAATAGCAACGAGATGTAACTTTGCATACAGACAACTGAAATACAAACATGTTAGCACACATCCGGTTCGACACTGCTCCGCACGCTGCAAACGGATACTACTTTTCTACTATTTTTTGCGGAGAATGCGAAGTTTATAAAAGAAGGAAATACATAACCGAATTACTAGGTATTAATATTTGCTACGCTGATGAGATATAAAAAGATCGAAACCGGCCCGTGGCTGTTTTAACGGGTAACAATATTTAATCTTTAATATTTGAATTTGTTCAGTCTTATAAAATTTAAATTAAGTATCCTACTTATTAATTTATTATTTCTGGCTGAAATTATTTTAAGTGAATACTTACACAAAATTCCCTAAAAACTCATCATAGTAAATCCTTACTTTTAGACTACACAATGTACTTATAAAAAGTTTTATTGTAATGTTATATCATAACTTCAATGACGCATCTGTGTTTTTAATCTCTTTAATACTACCTAGCCATAAGAAGCAGGTGCGTATTTTGGAATTTAATTATAAATTGTTTCGGGTAGCCGCACCTCTTACTTCGGCACATTAAGGGTAAATGCCTTCTAGAAGCTTGCCGGTGCCTTAACGCTTAATTGGTTTAATGTAAGATTAGTAATTAACATTAAGGTGAATATTATACCACTTGAATTTAGCCGTAATCCTTACGGGAAAATATAGAATTTTTAAATAAGAGTCCTGCATTATAATGTTGCTGCTCTCGTTTTAATATTTATGACACCATTCACATAAAAAGGTAAAATAAGTACATGCATTAAAGTTTATTGCCACATATAATAAAAATATACTCATTAACAATGAATTCGTTATAAAAGGGGAAGTAGGATAATTCAACTGTTGAGGCATTAAATAAAAACTTTTATAATAAATATTAATTTATTAATAAATATTACATAGGTATATTGTTGGAAATTTAAAAAACTATTAATAAGGGTTATTAATTTCTTTGAGCGTCATTGCACTGCTGCCTTACAATTATGTAAAATTACAGCTACTAGTTAAAACAAATACTCCTTGTAAATAAATTCATCGGCGATGGTTTGATTTTATTGAACCCGATTTATTATCGCGCTAGTCTTTTACTTGAAAAGACGCACTTAATTATGATATAGCTTTTTGACGAGTTGTCCAACCAAAGACGTGTATGGGGATTGTCATATGTAATAACTCCTGTAGTGCGTTTAAGAAACGATAAGAGCACGAAAAATTTTACATTATGCCGATTGTGATTACTA
Organism: Ontholestes murinus; assembly: GCA_963969525.1. Lineage (NCBI taxonomy): Eukaryota > Metazoa > Arthropoda > Insecta > Coleoptera > Staphylinidae > Ontholestes > Ontholestes murinus. The sequence goes on along the minus strand of OZ018393.1, from coordinate 50,838,708 downwards.
GTTATATAAATTCATGTTTAAGAAAAAAAAGTTGTTTTAACCAATAGCTGTTTTAATTTTCGCATTTTGATATTTCATTTTTTGTGGCGCTTTGTTACAAAAGTAAGATATGCCTATATACTAAAAACATCAATATAGCTTACGAGGAAGAAAATTCTAAACAGTAATTACAATATATTTCATATGTTTTAACTACTTAATCAATAGACCCGCTTTTCCTTCATGCAGAAGACTCATGTGCAATTACATAATGGTCTCATTCCCTCTCTGTGTCACATTACTTTTTCTAATCGCGTTTATTGCCATCCTCAGGGCTACTTTTCTAATTTGGGGAAAAAGTACATAGGTCCTGTATCCATCTGAAATAATTCCTTGTCTTCTCCATAATAGCCCCTAAAAAATCCTTCCACTTACAACTCATTTCCAAAGTTATTCCAGATGTTCGTCAATAATAATTTAAAAAAAAATGAATAATTTTGGTGGTCTTTGGTTCTACCGAAGCTTACCTCCTAAATCGTTAATTTAATTTAATTTTTTAATTTTATTTATTTACTTAAAATTATATCTGAATCAATAGGTGGGATTACAACCACCATTATTCTTTTTCTTATTTTCAGAAGATTATTATTAGAGCACGGCATAGAATGTGCTAATTCCCAGGCTATTTCTGGTAGATAGGTGTACGTTATCATAACTTGAAAAATGGTGATAATAATAATAATAATAATAATTTATTGCCCAACAGACTAATGTCCAGTTACAGAACAAATCATAAAGTAGTGCACAATACAAAAAAAGAACAAAATTTATACTCAAATACATGATAGAATAGAAATAGATACCGTTTTTAAAAATATAAGTATTTAGAAAAAACTTTTTTCTACACACTTTTTAAAATCTATTACCGTTTGACCAAAAATATCGCAGTTAATTTGAATATTATTATATATTTGACACATTTTAATTAATGAAGAATTTGTATGATGGCATGAATTAGGCATGCAGAAACCAAATGTCCGACAATTTCTCATTGATGGTCTAGGAACGTTAAACTACAATGAATTTATTGTGGGTGTATCATCTACAAAGTTATGAATAAGTTTATGAAAGTATAACAATGAACAAATCTTATGTTTATTACGAATGCTACTAAAATTAAAATACGTAAGTATTTATCAGGATACGTGCCATGTGTTGAGAAGAATAAAGTTTTCAATAGCTTTTTCTGAATATTCTCAAGGTAATTTATATATGTGTCATACATAGGTGTCCAAATAGGTGCACAATATTCTATTTTGCTTATTACTAAAGCATTAAATAGTTTTACAATTGTTTCATTTCTATTAAAATCTTTACAGTTTCTTATTATGAACCCGAGGAGACGGTGACATTAATTTACAATATGACATACATGAGTGTTAAACGTAAGTTTCTTATCAAATATCACACCAAGATCATTTGCTTCATTTATTCGTTTCATAGTTATAGAGCATTTATAGTAATTCAGATAAAATTTGTTTCTGTTGCACCAATCATTTAAATTGGCCAGGTCGTGTTGCAATACCGTACAGTCCCTCAAACTAGTAATTCTGCTATAAATTTTTAGGTCATCGGCGTATAACAGACATGGTGATTTAATATATTGTACCAAATCATTTATAAATAAAACAAATAGCAGAGGTCCAAGACTGGAGCCTTGTAAGATCCCACTCTTTGGTGTGTACGATTTAGAAATAGAGCCTTCGTAATGAACGAAGTGTTGCCGATTTATCAAGTATGGGTGAATAACATTAATCATATTTGTATGAATGCTATATGTTCTTAATTTATTAATAAGGATACTATGCGTGAGAGTATCGAAAGCTTTTTTAAAGTCATTGTATATTACATCGACTTGACACTTATCATCCATGGCCGCAGATACATATTGGGTAAAGTTAAATAGATTTGTCATGGTTGATTTACGTGCAACAAAACCGTGCTGTTCTGTAACGATTTGTGTACGCACTAGATACGTTATATGTTCACATAATATTGATTCTAGAACTTTTGAAAAATTACTAACTAAAGCAATAGGTTGATAATTTACCGCATCACTCTTATCACCGTTCTTGAAGATGGGATACACACTAACATTTTTCTAGGTAATAGGAAATTTGCCAAATGTTAATATTAAATTAAAAATATATGTGATCGGTGGATATAAGACACACGCACAGTCTTTTACTAAAAACGAAGGAATTCGATTCAAACCCATTGTAAATTTTGCACGTAATTTCTTCAAGTGACGAAGAACTAAGTTTTCAGAAACTTTAAAGTCTCCCAGGTGTTCCATGGAAAAGTCCAGTGTAGTTGTTTCGCCATTTTTCTCGCACGCATGGACCGAATTAAACAAATCCGCGAAGCAATTTACTATACCAGTCGCATCAGTGTATTGGTTGTTTAAATACTTCACTGTTCCTGGAATTCTTGAAGTTCCCTTTAAAGAGTTTATGTGTGACCAAAATTTAGATGGATCGGAATTTAATTTTTCTTCTATGGTCCCTATGTAATTTCTTCTGGCTTCTTTAATTGCACTTTTTAATTTGCTTCTTGAGAGATAAAACTTAGTTTTGTCAACTTCGTTTTTAGTTTTATGGTAAATTTTCCTAAGTTTGTTTTTTTCTTCTATGGCTGCAGTGATTGATTTATTAAAATAGGGAGGATATTTTTTAGATTTTACGTTACATCTAAATTTTGGCACGTATAGATCGAATTCTTCATATAGGTATTAATAGAATAGGCTGCAAGCGATGTCTATATCCGAAATTGTATATAATTTATTCCAGTTAATGTGTTGTAAATGCGAGTAGAGTAATGGCAAATTAGCTCTTTTAAAATTATAGAATCCCGAGTTGTCTCCTTTAAAATTTGGAGTCAAATATGACCTTAACATAAATTCACAGGATAGTGCAGGGTGATGATCATCCTCTTTTACAACTGGCTCAATTTCTTTTATAACAACACAATTAACATCCGATGAGGTTATAATTAGATCTAAAATTACACCCTTTTCATTACTAACACAATTGTGTTGACACATATTACAGAAGTTGAGAAAGTTATTTAATATCTCCAACTTGTTTATAGAGGATGCAGCATTATGTTGAATGTATTCTGGGATATTAAGGTCTCCAATTAGAATGATCGGATTGGATGTATTAATTTTTTTGGATAATATATCAAACACTTCCTCATATGTAGTACAATTAAGATTAGATGGGATATACATACAAATTAAAGTGACTCTAGAATTATCGCTGATAAGTTCAACAGCAACACATTCAATATTTCTTATTTATTTCTTACTCCTATTAATACACCACCTGCAATTCGTTGTGATCTATCGTGTCGAAATATATTGTAGTCTTGTGGCATAATTTCATTGTCATTATAAGGAACGCCAGTTTGGCTGAGAAAATCGCCGCTGTTAGTGAAAGTGTGTAGAAGAACCAGAGACAGAAAATTCCTTGCCGTAGATAAAAACTCGGCCTTATCCAGACTTAGCAACTTTTGCACACATAGGCCTACACCCGAACGAAATCCAACTGGTCCAGAAGCACAAAAAATAATGAGCATAGACAGCAATGATAAGGATTTAAAATTTTTTAAAGTGGTCTTTAATTCAATCCATTCAATCTTTAGCGAGGCGCAATTTAATAATTTAATAATAATAATTTATTTACATTTGACATAAATTTATACAATGTAAAACGTAAACAAAAGAAAACCATTTCAAATTACAAAATTAAATGAAGAAACTCTGCCATTGCGTAATCCTCCACATATACAGGGTCTAATATAAAAGTAATGCGCATTTTCTCATATATGTATTGATCGTACCGGTACAAAGCTTAACAATCTTCAAAATACTTCGCCTTGCATCAATACACTTGCAGAAAGGTATCTGCTATGCCTAGAAGATAGCCTGGAACCCCTCGACAGGAATGTCTCTTAGGGACGTTGTGACATGCTTTTGGCTTTTTTCCACGGACTCTCCTAATGATTTCTTTTTAGTCCTCTCTTCATTTAGAGAAACACGGAGCTAAGTCGGAACTCTAAGGGGGTAGGACGACTACTGGTATGTGTTGGTCCGGACCAGTAATTTATTAACAATAAAGACTGTGTGACTAGGGGCATTATTATGGTGGAGCCTAATCGGGTTCCTTACGAGCGCGATTTAGCTTCTCAATCTCTTGAGCACCTGCAGGTAATAGGCTGAGTTTACAGTTTCTCCCTGCGCTACAAATTCAAAATGGATGATTCCTCTGACGTGACAAAAGATAATGAGCAACGTTTTGCGAGGCTTGCTCATTTGTGCATTTTTAAGGTAGGGTGATTATTTTATGGACCACACGCTGCACTGCCTGTTCAATTCTGTATCCTACTTTAACATCCAGGATTCGTATCCGATTACGACAGAGTTAAGAAAGTTAAGAGTAAATTTCAGCAGCGCGAAACTCGAGGTTCATTCTGGTCTTCTCTCAAATCATTCAGCGCAGACCTTGCGCATTTGTAGATCCTCGGCTACTATCTTATGTATCGTAAATTTAGACATATTGTAATAGTTCGAACCCCGGTCTTATATGAATTTACGATTGATATCATATTTATACGTTGTGTTATGTTGTGTTTTGTAGTAACCCTTAATTATTTAACAGGTTCGTTACGAACGTTAATATGTGTCATCAATTATGCATTACTATTGAAATAATTAATATATTAAGGATGTTGGATAATGGTTGGTGTGAATAAAACACAAGAATGAGTTTAACGAATGGTCAGTTTATTGTCTATTATTTCAAAATGCAAAGAGGAATTCCATTTTTCTCACATTTTAAGTAAATTTTAGAATGCAAATATATACACAAGTTACAAATTCAATTTCTTTTGATTGCTTATTATAATGCCGTGACCAGAAAACTTTTCGTAGTTGTTTTGCATTTGTTAAAACTCAAAGAAAAAAAAACAGTAAAAAAATATTTGTTTCGTTCGTCGGTGATTCGAAAAGGTATATTTTTAGTTGTCAATAAGAATGTTTCCATCCGCTACGGGCCGTGTGCCTTAAAAAGGTCCGGATTGCCGCGGATGTTCTACATTCTGTTAGATGAGATTTGTGCATTTTGGTGTATGAATTATTAATTTGTCAGATTTATTTTTTTTTAGTTGTCAATAAGAATGTGTCCATCCGCTACGGGCCGTGTGCCTTAAAAAGGTCCGGATTGCCGCGGATGTTCTACATTCTGTTAGATGAGATTTGTGTATTTTGTTGTATGAAATGTTAATTTGTCAATCATCGGAATCGATGACATTTGTTACTATAATGTGTCCAATCGCTACGGGCCGTGTGCCTTAAAAAGGTCCGGATTGCCGCGACTGTTCTACATTCTATCAGATAAGATTTATTTTGTTGTATGAAATGTTACTTTGTCAATCATCGGAATCGATGACATTTGTTACTATAATGTGTCCAATCGCTACGGGCCGTGTGCCTTAAAAAGGTCCGGATTGCCGCGACTGTTCTACATTCTATCAGATAAGATTTATTTTGTTGTATGAAATGTTAATTTGTCAATCATCGGAATCGATGACATTTGTTACTATAATGTGTCCAATCGCTACGGGCCGTGTGCCTTAAAAAGGTCCGGATTGCCGCGACTGTTCTACATTCTATCAGATAAGATTTATTTTGTTGTATGAAATGTTAATTTGTTAATCATCGGAATCGATGACATTTGTTACTATAATGTGTCCAATCGCTACGGGCCGTGTGCCTTAAAAAGGTCCGGATTGCCGCGACTGTTCTACATTCTATCAGATAAGATTTATTTTGTTGTATGAAATGTTAATTTGTCAATCATCGGAATCGATGACATTTGTTACTATAATGTGTCCAATCGCTACGGGCCGTGTGCCTTAAAAAGGTCCGGATTGCCGCGACTGTTCTACATTCTATCAGATGAGATTTATTTTGTTGTATGAAATGTTACTTTGTCAATCATCGGAATCGATGACATTTGTTACTATAATGTGTCCAATCGCTACGGGCCGTGTGCCTTAAAAAGGTCCGGATTGCCGCGACTGTTCTACATTCTATCAGATAAGATTTATTTTGTTGTATGAAATGTTACTTTGTCAATCATCGGAATCGATGACATTTGTTACTATAATGTGTCCAATCGCTACGGGCCGTGTGCCTTAAAAAGGTCCGGATTGCCGCGGATGTTCTACATTCTGTTAGATGAGATTTGTGTATTTTGTTGTATGAAATGTTAATTTGTCAATCATCGGAATCGATGACATTTGTTACTATAATGTGTCCAATCGCTACGGGCCGTGTGCCTTAAAAAGGTCCGGATTGCCGCGACTGTTCTACATTCTATCAGATGAGATTTATTTTGTTGTATGAAATGTTACTTTGTCAATCATCGGAATCGATGACATTTGTTACTATAATGTGTCCAATCGCTACGGGCCGTGTGCCTTAAAAAGGTCCGGATTGCCGCGACTGTTCTACATTCTATCAGATAAGATTTATTTTGTTGTATGAAATGTTACTTTGTCAATCATCGGAATCGATGACATTTGTTACTATAATGTGTCCAATCGCTACGGGCCGTGTGCCTTAAAAAGGTCCGGATTGCCGCGACTGTTCTACATTCTATCAGATAAGATTTATTTATTTTGTCTGGGTATCTTGTCGAATTAATTTGTTATAAGTGACGTCAGTTATGAAGAATTTTCTTGTAGAAAGAGAATTTAATTTGATCAGTTTGGGGAATAATAATTTGTCGAACATCGTGACCGATGTAATTTGTTGCAACAATGTCAGTGGTAAGTTATTATTGTCAGTATCAACGATCGGATTTATGATCGTAGACTGACCACGTTTGTAATCTTCACAACCCTTTTATACCATTTTTCTTGCAGGTTCTTCCCCGATTGTATATAAAAATGCTATTTAATCACGTATGCATTTCTGCACACTTTAATGCGTACGTGCCCTCATCTCAGCATGCCACGGTTATTGACCCCCATTAGTTTTGCGATCGGGGATTTACCTCTCCGATAATAACGCAGCATCTTCATTTCTTCCGACCACTTGTGCCCCAATAACGTTTGTTTAGTCTACGCATTTTTAAGTAATTCCCCTATCTACGGTTAATGAACTCTTGTTTATTACACTAAAATGCACGTATTTGTTCTAATTGTACTAATTTTCTGGTCACTAATAATTGAAAAAAAATATTTTATGCATGCCCCCCTTGGGTTATTACAATATTTAGGGTGTCGGCTATTTTCTGGATGATTAATCAATGATTAAAGATTTTCGCCGGTTCTGGCTTTTGTTAGGTGTCCAGAACTGGGTTCAACGGTAAACTTCTCCAGCCCTCCTTGGATGTCTTATGTCATCTCCGGGACTGTGGTCTTAAAAAACATTCTTGAAGCACCTGGAATGTTTCGGTTGCTCCATCGCACCGTGTTACAAAGACAAAAAACCACTTCACACGATGACACATCTTTCCACTCAGACTGCTTGGAGCAAACTGGCGACCGGCTCCATTGGAAGGGTAGGGTAAACCTATGACGCTCAATTCGTTATAGACTCACTCGAGGTATAGTAGCCTTGATCCAGATACATCTTCACCTTTCTCACTCGTATCAAATACTACGCGACGTTCCTGCTTGTACAACTTACCACCGCCACCAATTAGTAGAGTAGGGTGAGTGAAAAAAAGTTGTAAGAGAGCGTCACGAGCTTTTAGAGATAAAGCCCTACAAGCATAGACGTCAGAGCATAAAAGCTCGAAACCTAGGTTGACAAATGAAAGTAAGGTAACCAATAATATTATTTAATATATATAATCTATAACAAACCATTTTGCATGTACTAAATTCAAACCAGGCTATTTATAATTTAGCTCCATGGGCGCTATCCTATTACACGAAATAATAAGTAATTCATATACACAACAATTTAACTGCAAATACCAAGGAATGTCGAATGCGAGAACAATGCTATGTTAATCCAAAACCTTAATATTAGTCAACTAAATCCAGTTTACCCGAATCGTAACAGCAAATCCAGCTGCTCACAGGGTTAATATCTTAAGGTGCTGTTTTTAAGAACCAAGAAATTTCAATGAAAAGAGCTCCCCAACTAAGCTAAATCGTTGCAGAAAACCTCTTCTGACTCTAACGTATTATTGCCAAACAAAGATGTGATGCACAGTAGGAAGGCTAAGATAAATGCGCTTGATAAATCAGGGAATTATCCCTAAATTAATCTTCAAGGTTGAAGAAAAACACAGTTACGCACGCATGCCTTCTTTTCCTGCACACTGGAAATACAGTACCATGAAGATGAGATGTTGCACACTGCGCGAATCTTAAACTAAAATCCTAAATCTATACAACTAATAATATCAAACGAGGAAGAATATACAACTATTATAACCATTATTCTTGCTCCCTATTCCATTTTAGTTATCATCTGAAACACAAATGACTTCCCTCTTCCATATTTTGCCTATATTAGCGCCAATTTCTTACCAATACTAATTAATTTGAAATGATTCGCGACCATAAGATTAAAAAAAAACAATGCACAGGTCTATTTTTTGACCGTTACAACCCTTCACAATATTTCCTAACCCGTTTTAGCTCTGCGATGGATAGCCGCGTCACAATAAAATCATGCGCATTACTTTCATAATAGACTTTGTAGGTTATATATTTTCACTTTTATTTTAGTGTAAGTATTAATATGTTTTATTTCTTTGAGATAATTATTATTTATATACAAGAATATAAACAATATATATACTTTCACAACTGCCGTATATAACATGATATTAACACACACAAGATCTACTTGCTACTTCATGTATGTACTTCATCTGGCTATCCACAAAAAGTTACTATTAGATGCGGATTTTGGGCCGGCTGTATCAATTTTCATAATATTTCGAAAACGATGTTGATGAGGCCATCACCGTCAATGCCGAGCACTACAGAACGATCATAAGCAATTCGGCCGGTCAACAGGATTTATTCAACTCGCCTCTTATAAAACTGTTGGTGACTTGGTTTTTGTGAGTAGCAGATATATGGCAATAACCTTCAATTCATCCATTCCCTTAAAGTCATCATAAATTTAGCCGAATCTATGTGGCAAAATTATTAAAAAAAAAAAAATTTGATCATTGAATAGTCTGAAGTCACACTTGAATACTAAACAGAACGTTTAATTTCTCTTTCATAGAAAGAGTTTTCGCCTTAACTTTCGTATGAGTACTTGATTCATCATTTGAATACGTTTTTTACCTGATTTCCTCCAAAAATGTGTGACCTAATAGCAGTATGTTTGTTCTTGACTTCGTTCGGGCCTTCGAATAGAAATCTCGTGTTTTTTATCAATAATTCTCCAAAGAACAATGATTGTACCATCACGCTGATATCTTCCTTCTATTTATTAATACGTAGTATTTTGTTGCTGTGATATATTAGCGCTATATTTAGGTAACTGTGAAATGTCTCTATTATCCGTTTTCTTATATCATTGCTTACAGAGTATAAGTTCTCGTTTTATGCATAATGTTTTCTTTATTTTTTAACGTACAATCACATTATTTATTTCTTATCCTGATGGAGAGTGTCGATTACCACTCTGAATACGGCCTCTTCTCTTCTACTTGAGGTTTCTTCCTTGAATAGCTATACTCTTCTAGGCGGCTCCACCATCTTATGAATAAAAATTCTTCTTCGCCAGTAAGTTCTTATTAAATTTTATATTCATGGGTACGTCATGGTTCGATTGTGGTATTTTTCGTAGGATGCAATCTTCTGTTACTAATTTCTACTGATCAAAGCGGTACGATTTCAAATTTTGCTAAGGGTTCTTCTAAAAATTATTTCAAATCTGCATGCGTCTCAATCCGTTTCACCTCCAAATCCTTTTTGGTTACAACTTCCGGTTTCTCGGACAGCATATCTTTTTTAATTACGTATGCTCTTTCGCAAGTTTTATAGAGTGTTCCTCTAAAGGAGCAAAGGTCAGAATATTCTGTTTCCTTACAGTACGTAAAAAATAATTTTGCTCCTGCAACAGCTTGAAAGTTTGCCATTGGGATATCTCGTGGCTACTAAGTAAAGCGGTCGATGCATGTTAAAATGAATTTCTTTCCATTTTAGGGTTCAACTAAGTCGATAAATGCAAACTTGAATTTTTCAGATGGTCGGAAATTTTTCCATTATTATGACATGAAATCTTTGAATCTAGCATATGAGTTTCACTGATGTTTTGTTACCTCTCGAATCATAGCTCATAAATACATAGCACGGTATACAAGTTACTAACATATATAAAAATATGTATATAAAAAAAACGGATGACCAACAGGATATTTTCCCCCTCAACATCATGAAAGATTAAGGGTTTGAGTGGAAGGAGACAATTTGTGATTATGAACTCTGTCCGTGCTTCTTTTGTCAAAATTTATCTTAAAATTTTTCGTTATATATGTGATTTTCAAGAAAGAAGACCAAAGACACATTAACATAAATATACTAAGGACATAGAAGTCCAAACACTCAGTATAAATCATTTTATTTTGATAAAATTTTATATTTAGGCTTATCTTGGTGAAGGAAAAAAATCTATTAAAAATTTAGCTGTATCGGATAAAGTTTTCGTTTCAGCATACTGACAAAAGTTGTATTTTTATATGTATGTACTTGTTTGTGCCTTCCTTTTTTCTTTCATTTCTTAAAGCATGTATGATAAAGACAAATATAACATAACATAACATAACAATAGGGTGCCTAGGGTGCAAATTCGCGCAAATTGTGATCAATTTTCTGAGTTTGATAGAGATGCCGTTCTTTGTGGCTCAGGCCACCTCTAATCTTTGTTAGAGACAACATGACTGCACGGCGTTACATCGAAGAAATTCTGGTACCTCATCTCCTACCCTATTTTCAAACATTGCAAGAGCCACAATAAACTTCTTTGAGCACGCTGAAATAAATTTGTTGCCCTGGCTACCGAGGTCACCGGATTTTTCTCCAATTGAGCATGTGTAGGATATCATGGGCAGAAGATTCTTTAATTTGCAACAACCTCCTTCAACTCTAGAAGCACTTCGAAATTCGTTAGTAATTGCTTGGAATGAGATACCATATTCATTTGTTTAATATGTTTTCCCTTACAATTGTACAAAATATTATGAAAATAAAATGATTTATACTAGATGTTTGGATATCTGTCACTTAATATAATTTTATTGCCGGCTTCATCAATGTCCGTATTATTTCAAAAACGACGTTGATAAAGCCATCATTTTCAATTCCGTATGCTACAGAATGATGATAAGCAATTTGATTTAGTCCAAATTGAAGGATATAGATTTGGACGACATGTGATTTCAACAGGATGGTGCTATGATAGACATTCTAAATGAACGATTTAAGAATAAATGTATCTTCTCCAGATTTGAATTGGCCTCCAAGATCATGCGTTTTGACCTCGCTAAACTTTTACTAGTAGCAGATATATGCAAATAAGACGGAATTTATCAATGCCCTTAAAGTAAACAATAATCCAAGCCATCACTTAAGTTTACCTGGATCTATTCTGCAAAATCATTGTGAACATTTGGATCGATGTCATCTTGAGAAGTAGTACTCAACCTCGACATGCCCTTATTGAAAACTCTTGTATTTGCTCCCCCTAAAAAACCACTTGTCTTTCGCCCCCGCATTTGTATTGTTTTGCCAGCTATTTAAGAGAGTGGAGTGGTTTGATGTCATACTTGAAAACCATACAGTGCGTTTAATTTCTATTTCTCTTCCGTAAAATGCCGTACGCCTTGACCGTATGAGTACTTGTTTCATCATTTGCATTTTTTTGTCAAGCTTTATTTAGAAATGTAGATTTTTGACGTGATTTTCTCTTTGTGCTTCATATAATTCCAATCTTCGGATTTTGCCGTTGTTTCTCGTGATTTTTTATCAATAATTTTCCAAAGAATTAGTTGTTTAGCTTGTTTGGAGGTATCAAAATGTAAATGAGAGCCTAGATTTGCGACAACGCAGCTAAAGTCGCATCAGTTAGTATGTTGTTGCTTTAATATATTTATTAGAGCGACCTTTAGATGTCGTTTGTTGCCTAGTTTAGTTTAGTTTAGTTTATTTCCTTTACAAGTCTTACTAAAATAATGATACAAAATAAAATACACTCACAATAACTTCAAAATTTAATTCGCAAGACTTGAAGGCAGAGTTCACAGTGCAGTGTTCTTCCACTCAACCCATTATTCCCTGTAGCTGACGATAAATATCCGCAGACGATTCTTGCCATTCAGGCTATATTTTTGCCATTGATGGCTTCTATTTTTGTTCCAATTTTAAGGAACTATTTAAGTTATGTATGTCAATATGACATTTTATGTAAAAAAAACCTGCACACTAAATATTATTTTTATTCCGCTATACCTTTTAATGGAGTACGAAATATAGCAATTCATAAAAAAAATTAAACATTGAAATACTATTCATGGTCTGCGCTAAACAATATAATCAGATTGCAAATTTATGACTGACGAGTTTTGCAGATGCTTTCTGGTCAAGGTTTGATAGCTGAAGGTATTAAACTACATTTTCCTACCGTATTTATAGATACGTTGCAGTAAATGTCTATGTTGTATGCGGGGAAATGATTTTTTCTCGTCAACGAGGACCTTTAATAGCCTTAAATGCGAAGACTTGAAGGAAGGCTTATGTTTTCTCACAAATACCTGAACGAAAATCGACCCAATACGATCTCAACGTTGCAAGCAACTTCGACGAGGTGCCTTAATAGCATTGAGCGCGAATACTTTAAAGAGATTATAAAACAATTGAGGTTTACGAAGTCTATAATGGCGCCAGTTAAGAATATTTCCGAAGATAGTACTGTGTGTAAACAGTGTAATGTGTCTGTTAAAAAGTTCGTGACCTGTATAAACTGTAAGAGTGATTACCACCCAATGTGTGCACTGAAGATTCGTGGACTAACTGTTGATGAAAATGGTGAAATTCAGTGTTGTAAATCATTAACCTCAATCATTGTGGATCATTCGTTGAACAATTGTGAAGAAATTAGTTCCAATAACGAATTACCATATCTCAGGTATGTTGAAATTATGTTGGAGTCTAGGTCTGATTTCTGGACTTATCAGAAATTGCGTCGCGAAGTGTATTCCTCTGATTATTTACTGGCTTGCTAAGCAAATTGGTGAGTATATTATGTTTTCTTTTTTTGTATTGTATATCCATGGAAATGTTTCCAGAACTGTCCCGGCAAACATTTTTCTCACTACTGTGCTAAAGCTAAAGCAAATGTTATAGGTCAGTAATTAGTCATTAACAGCATCCGCATATTTTATTTCGGTCGGTGATAGTTTATTGGATATAAATTCTAAAGGTTTGTATTCTTCTTCCTGTAGTTATTTAATCACGACTTCTATCGGGGTATCTGATGCGTCGATTGTACCTGTTTCGATTACGTTGGGCTCCTCTAGAAAAGTTTTAATCGCTCCGTCAAAACCGCAACAGGTAGTTTTATTGTCCCTATACTTTTGATCCTCTTGATGACTTCATAAAAGCCTTAATATAAGGAATGCAGTAGTTTTCGTATTACATCTATCCGAATGAACATACATAATGCTATTTCTCGTGATATTTCACCAACATTTCATCAGAGAGTAGTCGTTGTCTACCAATTCTGCTTACATCACGCTGATTACTTTCTTTTTTGGCGTCCTAATTCTTAGTAGAAAGAAGAGTATTTTTTGTGCAATGTTTGTTATTGTAACACATGAGCGCTGTTTTTAGGTACCTGTAAATGTCTTCACTATCCCATCCCTTTGCGAGCGATAAAGTATGAAAAATCTTCTATTTCTTCCTGTTTTTATAGCTCCAACTCGAATAGATATTTTAGGTCCTTTGTAACTTTCAGTGTATTCCGAAATATAGTTATTCAGTACGTCAAAACAAATTTTACTCCTGCACCACTTGCAATGTTTGCCATTGGTATAGCTTATGACCACTAAGTAAAGCATCTTTAGGCCAATTTCTTTCAATTTTTTTGTAGGGGGTTAGCAATATGGATGCTCGATTTTTTCAGATAGTGGCCGTAATTTTTCCATTACCTGTACGTTATTAGTGAAATCTTTAATTGTTGATTATAGACTGCGCTAAACTTTAGAATCTTCTTGTATCACGGATCATACGGAGTTCAAGTGATATTTATTTGCAGTTCCGAATGGACACTTTTAAAATCAAGTTTCTTGAATGTTCACATTAAAAATGATAGTACTGTAGCTGATGACATTTTTTAATAAATATATATGTTGTACTTATGTATTTCCCTCGTCAGCAGATGTATGTCTTTGTCCTTCAAGGTGCGCTGGAGTTCTAGGTTTCATTCAGGTTTAGTCCACGAAATGGTGGCATAATAAGTTCCTTAGTTTTTTAATATTTTGAAACGGTACTTATTTTAAAAACAGTTCTCGAATATTTAACGATTATTTACACTAGGACCGTGAGTTCAAGAGTACTTGGACGAATGATACTATCGAATTAGTTTTGTTCGATGCAGATATTGGGCACTTTCTTTTATCGAGTTTCGCGTTTTACGACAAACACAGTTATGTTTATATTAGCTCATAAACCGACGAGATAATGCTACTTTCGGAATTCTTGTATTTAGAGTTTGCAGGTGGGAAAAAAGTAAATTTGATCGCATCACATCACACAATATCGGAAAACACTAAATTATAGCGTATTTTCTTAATAATCATTTGTACAATTACTTCAGAAACGATTTATCTAATTAATTTTAAATATTTTATTTTTCAGCAAGGAGCAGGATATAACAGTTTTGAGTTCAAGATATCATACAAATACCTGCGGCTGAGTGACGCCCGCATCAGATACGGCAATGCCACACAGAGATCCTATAGGGGCAAACTGCACACAGGCACATACTGTGACAGGCTCTTGGAGGGTTGCAACAAGCGCCCCTGCAAAATCCAGTCCCCCAATTATCCCGGGATTTACCCCAGGAATCTAACCTGCAACTACCGTCTGCGTGACAGAGGTGCACCGCCCGACAAGCATGCCCTTATCGCGGTTAGACAGGCCCACTACAACTACAAGGACCATCAAGTCACCAAATTCGATAACAGCGACAGGGTCTTCAGGTAAGGCAAAAATTAATTCCCCCCTCGGCATCAATCCGTGTCAGTCTCGGGGCCCTCGCATTAATTACTCGTCCAATTTCATTAGCGACGAATAGCGACGATCTATTTCGTCAGTTTCACCTTAAATTTAAGCTTGAGCTCGTTGTGTTCGCGCCGGATATTATCGATCGTTCTCGAATACTAGAAAATAATAACGAGCTTGGATGTAATGCCGAATCGACTCCCATGGGACATCATCTAATTGCGAAAAATAATGATGGTAAAAAGTCACGATCCAGACATTTGTTCATTAAAAAGTTTTGTTGTTTGGAACTTCCGTAGATGTTTATAAAATATTTATAATTGAACGACGAAGTATTGATTTTTTAGATATAATTAATTAAAGTTGTACATAAGATAATTTATTTAAGATATTTTTTTTAAATAAATTTAGTAAAACAAAAATATAAATCAATTATTATTAAATAATAGTTTTATAAGTGAATTTTTATATGAGATTACTCTTAAATATCAGCAATGTCTTCTATTATTAATCAATAATTACTGAGGGAAGAATATTTAAAGCTTCTTTAGCTGAAATTAGTGAAATTTTAGTGAAAAATAAATACTCATGCTCATATTTAATGTTATTAATAGAAAGAGTAGAAATTTAATACCAAAAACCTCCTCATAACATTATTCTATTATTTTATTATATTTATATTAAGAAGATAATTTCTGATTATAGATTTGTTCAATAAAAAATTCTGAAATCTTTTAATAACACTATTAATTTATAATAACTTTTCTCTGAATATTATATTTTATTAGCTACTATTAATTGTACTAAATAAATAAGTTGATTGATTACGTCGACATATACAGGGTGTTTATTAAACATACGGCCAAAATTCAAAGGGTTATTTCCTAGACTATAATCAGAATATTTTGTTTCGAAGATATAGGACGAACAAAATTTTCGACAATAACAACATTCTATAACAAAAAATTACATCTACAAGAACTGTTCAAAATAACTATCTCCAGCTAGGATGCAATAATCCAATCTTCTCCTCATTGACTGCCGAATTCTTTCAAAAACACGAGGATCGTTTCTTATTGTATTACAGCCAACAATTATCCGATTTCACAACTCTTCCAATATGTCCACTGGACTAGTATAAACTAATAACTTAACCCCATAGGAAATAATCGAGGGGTTTAAGTCCGGGGATCGAGAAGGCCATGAGTGAGATCCACCTCGACCAATCCAGCGGTCTTAGTATATTAGTGTTAAAAACTTATGCACAGTCACACTAAAAAGCGCTTATACACCCATGTACGATTATGTATCATATTGCATTTCTTCTTGCCAATGGTACATCCTCCAAAAACAGAGGTAGGATTTGTTCTAAAAAGTTACGATACACCTCGCCAGACCCATTACTTGCATTCTTGCATTTTTGTAATTTTCTGGATCTTCCTTCCACCTGGACTGTTCTGTTTGTTTTTGACCTCCCTGGTCTTTCACATGATTATGAATACTTTGGTCAGGAAATCGTTCAATGTACAAATGCCTATCTTGTAATAAATTATTTTCTGTTAGTGGGTAAAAGTTCTTAGTATTTAGAATATTGCCAAAATATAACATCGAATATTGGAATATTTTAAAGTTTCCAAAACGGTTTTGTCAAAAATTTTGTTCGCCCTGTATCTTCGAACCAAGACGTGTTTTCAAAAATCATCAAAGGACAAAATATTCTTAGAGTATCCCAGAGAATAATTTTTTGAATTTTTGACGTATGTTTAGTAAATACCCTACATATAGAACATAACATTACAAACTTATATCTATGAAGAAATTAAAGATGATAACGTTAAAAAATATGTATTAGAAAGTTTTACATTTTTTACTGTTTAAATGTATTTATTTTGTTCAAAATTACAGGGCTATACATATTATTTGTTATTAATATTTTGTTGTTGTTTGTTCCTTGTATTTTTTTAACAGCTGAAATAAAATAACATCTCGACAACAGGTGCTTTAAATAATAATCTCGTTAATATTTCGAAAAAACTAAATATCATTTAGGAAAACCTACTTATACAGTTAAATATTTTTTTATCCAGACAATATTAAAAGATAAAATATTTGTCATGGTAATCAGGAATTGAATTCGTTTTAACTAAATTGTTTTATGTTCCATGCATAAATTACTATTTAGGGCGGAATTTTCATTTATCTCTTGTAATATTAGGATCATAACTATTTTGTAAGTAATAATAACATAATATTTCAATATTAGCTAATAAATCGTTTTATTTAATAATATCTAATATATAATTTACTATTTTAATTAGTACGCTTAGAAAATGAAAATAAAAATAAATCAATATGTCAAGAATGCACTGGTTAAATAAATACATCTATTCTACAAAATTTCTCTGTATCTAAATTTACGAATAACAATTAATAAAAATAGTAAATAGTGACTTTTTGGTTTCTATTTTTTTTCAAAAATCTCTACCATATAGACAATTACCAATTGTTTTTTTCAGATTTCGTATCTTCTCTTTTTAAAGTTTTAAATAATTGGCGATTGTTTTTTTAATAAGTATTGAATATATATTTTTAAATAATATTTGTCAGTTTAAAACTTTTTTTTTATAATTTCAATTACTTTTCGTGAATTTGCAAATATTATTTGACAAATGCAAATTGTTTTTATGCGATGCGTTATTAAAAATATTGTTTTTCATTAATTGTCATTTTTAGTCAAAAGTCTCAGTTGTTTTTAATTTTTTGCAAGGCAATTTGTTTTTCATTTCTGAAATTATTATTAAAAATTTGACAAGTTGACAGTTGACATATGTTTGGAGGTTTCCTCTATATTTTTTCAATTCTTAATCTATTCTCTTCTTAAATGTTTATTTTTTTTAATTCTCCCCTAGAAATATAGAAGATTTTTTTTAAAAAGCCAATTACATTTACTTTTGACAATTATTGTATTTTTTCGAATTTTCAAGTCACAATTGTTTTTAACTGTTTGCAGAATAATAATTATTTGATTTATTTCGAAAAAATCATCATTTTTTTAGATAATAGTTATAACCAAATACAATTGTAAATAAAAAAACTAAATTTTTAGTTTTTCTTTATTTACAATTGTATTTGTCGATTGGTTTTTTTGTGTCTTTCAAATGATTTTTGGTTAATATATCTCTAAGTTTTTGACAATTCCCAATTGTTTTCATTAACGATCATATATTCTTTTTTAGTGCTTCTGACAATTGTCAATTATTTTTAGGTGATATTTTCCATTGTTTTAATTTCTTCATCTATTCGGTTATTTGTAATAATATATTTCAGTATATATTTTTATATAATTTAAATTGTTTTTCTTGAGAATTTGTATATGTTGTCTTGATAATTGCAAGTTACTTTGACGGTAATGCGTTTTTAAAAATGATTAATTTTTCTCAAATTTTCAAATGTTTCTTCATAAATATCAACCGTTTTTAATTCTTTACAGAATAATAATTATTAAAAACAAATTTTAAATAAGAATAAAAAGAAGTTTTTTGATAATTGTTGGGAATATAAAATATAGTGATATAAAGTGACTTCTTTGTCAGTCTTTTTGTAGTTGTTTCAATTTTTTTCAACAACCTCTTACTTTTATCATAATTATCAATTGTTTTTCATGAACGTTCATATGTTCTTTTTTTATTTTCTTTTATCATATGTCAATAGTTTGAGAATTTGCAATTATTTACTTGACAATTGCAAATTATTTTGGCTATAATTTCTGCGTTTTTTTTTTAATTTCCGAATGAATATAAAGAATATAAATTTCAATTGCTTTATAGTTTGCGGGGTAATCATTATTTCTTTTGATTTTTAAAATGTTTAGTTTTCAGAACAAAATTTAATATTTTTTGACAGTGGTCAATTGTTTTTAGAGGTTTTGTTAATTGTTTTTTTTTCAATTTTTTTAAATGGTCTCTTCTGTTTTTAATAATAATAACTTTATTAACGGGATTCATCCTATATATATATATATATATATATATATATATATAAGAAAAAAATACAAAATAAATCAACATTGAGAGAAATAAATAAATAAAAATAAAACAACATACTCATCTAAACTACTTAAAACTAAACAACAATTCAAGCTAAATAGTAAAAATAATAAACAAAAGTAAATAAATAATATTATTTTATACATAGGCGCATAAGAATCGACTTGAAATCAAAAAGGTTTCCAGAAAATAAATTAAATTTTTTATCAGATGAGAAGTAATTTGCCGTTCTTAATATACATGAAATCGGTGTACTATACTCATAATCGGTCCTATGAAATTTAATTTTAAAAATATTAATGCTACGTGTTGCTGCCCCACTTTGTTGAAAACGAAATGTAATTAACTGTAAGATATTGGAGCAATCTTCTGTTCTTAAATATATATTATTAAATGATATTTGTAAGAGCTTTTTAATGGCTTTTTAAATAATTTTAATTATATTTCGGGAATTTGCAAATATTATTTGACAAATGCAAAATGTTTTATGCTCTGCGTTGTTAAAAATACTATTTTTCATGAATTGTCATTTTTAGTCAAAAGTCTCAATTGTTTTGAAGTTTTTGCAAGACAAACAATTATTTCGACAGTTGACACATGTTGGGAGGTAACCTCCATATTTTTTCAATGTTTTTAATATTTTTGAGTTCTCCCCGAGAAATTTAAAAATATTTTATTTTACAATTGCCAATTACTTTTACTATAATCTCTGCGCTTTTGACAATTTACTGTTTTCAGTCTCAAGCCTTTAATTGTTTGCCGAATAATAATTATTTGTTTTATTTCGGAAATTATTATTTTTTAAATAATTGTCATTTATTTTAGATAATGTTTGAAAATAACTAAATTAGAAATTAAAAATAACTAAGATTTCTTTGTCGATTGTTTTTTTTGTATCTTTAAAATTGTTTTTAATTTTTTACAAGACAATAACAATTTGATAATTAATATTGAGAGAAATAAATCTCTTCAATCGGAAATGTTTCAATTCTGACTGGAATTGATTCATTCTCGTGGCGGCCTTCCAACAAGAAAGACGCACGTAATTATGAAATAGCTGCACTGATGAGCTGTGATACAGCGAAACACGTGTCTGCAGATTATCATTGCATAACACTTTTCGAGACGCGGTTAAAAAAACGATAACACCACAAAAAGTGTTACATAGTGCTAAATATAATTTTAGACATGCAACGACAGCTAACATTTATGTGATTCAATGCCTGGCGGCGCTTTAGTACGGGGAGTAGTTGTTTTAACTGTTAGCTGGAGTTTTTACATAATTTGTAAAACATTAGTGCAGAAACGCTCATAGAGATTTATTTCTCTCAATATTAATTATCATATTAATACTGCACTAGATATTTCAATATTTAATTGGCATAATAATAATTTGTTTTCATTTCTAAAATTATTATTTAAAAAAATATTTCTACAGTTGACGAATGTTTGAAGATTTCCTCCATGTCTTTTAAATTTTTAAACTATTATTTTCTTAAATGTTTTATTTTTTAATATTAAGTATTAAGTTTTTTACAATTGCCTATTATTTTTACTCAAATCTCAGCCTTTTTAACAATTGTTGCTTTTTGCGATTTATTTTAAGTTTTAATTGTTTCTAATTGTTTGCAGAATAATAATTATTTCCTTTATTTCGAAAAATATTATTTTTGAAAAACTTATCATCAATTTTTTTGGATAATAATTGTAAATAAATAAATACAATTTGAAATAAAAAAACTTCGACTTCTTTGTCGATTGCTTTTTTTAAATGTTTTTATTTTGATAAATCTCTACGTTTTGACAATTCCCAATTGTTTTTTATGAACGATCATATATTCTTTTCTATTGCTTTTGTCAAATGGTTTTTGGGGATATTTTCCATTATTTTCTTCTCTTATATTGTTATTTTTAATAATATATTTCAGTCTACATATTTTATATAATTTAAATTGTTTTTTTTTGCAAATTTGTAAATGTTTTCTTGACAATTGTAAGATACTTGGACAGTAATGCGTTTTTGACAATTATTTATTTCCCTCAAATTTTCATAAATCTTAACCGTTTTTAATTCTTTACACGATAATATTATTATTTGTTTTTATTTTGAAAATTATGTTTTGAAAAATAATAATTAAAAGATGTTTCTAGATAACTCACTCTTGAAGAAAAAAGCAATTACTTCGTTGTTCTGTTGTTTTTTTGATATTTAAAATTATTTTTCTTTCAAAAATCGTTTTGATTTATTTTTCATTGACGTTCATATGTCCTTTTTTGTCATTTGTCAATAATAAATTCTCTAGCTCATAGTTTGTTTTTAAATGTAAATTGTTTTTTTCGTGAATTTGCAAATGTTTTCTTAGAGAATAACATCTTTATTCGAACATATAATTATATACAATTTAAAAACATTTACAAGTGATGGATAATGGGTTAGTCTGTCCGTTTGGGCTATCGACCATTGGTCTTTCTGCCCTGTCTTGACTCTAAGTTATGAAAAATAAATATCTTTGCTAGCTAGCTTAACTGTCTGGCTGATTCGAACTAATGAATTGATGTAAAGTGACTGAGGGGTGTTTATATTTAGGTGGGATAAGGGGATTTCGGGGAATGCAAAATTTATTAAGAAGGGTTGTTACATTAAAGGGATTGTTGGCGAATTTGCGACTTAGGCAATGTATACGTTGGGAGATAGAAGTAATCTGGGTGTGTTCATAAAGGAGCTCATTTGTGGGGTTATGGAGTGGATTATTTGGATGTCTAAGTTTGGTGAGGGTTTGTAGGGCTGACCTTTCGGCGACGTTAAGGTGATGGAGAGTGGAGGGACGGATTTGGTTGAAAAAGATTGCACCGTAGTCTATAAGAGGTCGACATATAGCTTTATAGATTTTGACTGCTGTTTTCGTTGAAATTCCTTGATTTTTATATGTCAAAGCTCGAAAATGTCGAGCTCTAGACTTAATCTTTACTTTTATAGCTTGTGCATGGGCTTTGAAGGAGAGTTGGGAGTCAAACAGGATGCCTAGGTATTTGCAGGAGTAGATAGGATAAATAATGGTATTATTTATGGTAATGGAGGGGGAGTGTGGTGTAATTTTATGATGGGAAATTAAGAGTTTGGATTTAGAGGGGTTGACTTTTAACACCGGGATTGGATGGCGTTAAATGATTTTTGTAGGGAATGTTGGGCGACTTGGAGAGTTGGAGCATGGGCGATAAGGGTGGTATCATCGGCAAAGAGGAGGGAGTAGTTTGAGGGATCGAAGTACGTCGGGTTAGGGTTATAAAGGTCATGACAAAAAATATTATAAAGGAGGGGTGATAAGGGGGAGCCCTGCGGCACCCCTTGGTGGATTGGGAATGAGTCGGAAAGTGTTTGCTTGATTCTAACTTGACTGGATCTGTTGGAAAGGAAGTTGTGTATGAGGATTATTAAGTGGCGTAAGATATTTAAGAGGAAGCATTTATAAAGGAGGCCAATATGCCAAACCGAATCAAAAGCTTTCTGAAAATCTAGGAATAGTATTATTGATTTATGTCGTATGATTGGTTTGTATATTGGAGGTAAGAATAGATAGAGGGAGAGTGGTTGATTTTTTAAGTAGGAAGCCAAACTGGTAGTCTGGGATATGAATTTTGGATGATTGAAGGTTTTAGTTTGAGGAGGGATTCGAAAAGTTTACCAATTACCGGGAGGAGTGTAATGGGACGATGGCTATATACTAGTATGTGATCGGTGTCGGGTTTGGGGATGCATATTGTGATGCCTTGTTTCCATTCGGTGGGAAAGTGTTGTTGGGAATAGCAATAGTTGAAAATTTTTAAAATGAACATGTGGGTATCATGGGAGAGTTTTTTGAGGAGTAGACGCGGAATTTTGTCAAGGCCAGGGATGTTTTCTTAATAATTGCTATTTATTTTTATGCTAATCTCTGCATTTTTGCAACTATTATTATTCATAAATTTTGAAATGCTCTTTAATAAATATTAGTTAACAATTATTTGTTTTTATTTCTAAAATTATTAAAAAAAAACAATTTTAAATAATAATCGTCAAAATAATTATAAAATAAAGCACTAAAAACCTTTCTTCACGCAGTTTATTTGAAATACCAAATATATTTAATGGTTTAAACCATTGATAATGGTCACTTTGTGTCCGAAATATATATTTGGTATTTCAAATAAACTGCGTGAAGAAAGTTTTCTAGTGCTTTATTTTATAATCAAGTTTATCTTCACGTAACTCATTCAATTAATTTACTGTCAAAATAATTGTTTTGATTATTTTTTTATATATCTATTGGAAATTAAGAAATAATCAGTGACTTGTTTATTAATGTTTTTTGGTATCCTTCAAATGTTTTTCTTTTTTTCTATTTTTTTTCACTATAATCTTTGCCTTTTTGGCAATTATTATCTTTTCTCGTTATATGAATTTGAATATTCAAATATTCCTATATAACGTTATTATTTACAGGATAATAAATATTCGTTTTTAATAAGCAAACGCCAAAAGAAGTTTTTAGATACATAATGAAACCAAAAACATTTAGAAATGAAGGACATAAACAGTAAATATAATTTTTTTGTGAATTTTCATACGTTCTTCCTTTCTTATTGTTTAACAGTTTCGATTGTTTTTTTTTATTGTTTATTCTTTTCTTTTTCAATAATGTATTCTTAAATTTTCCAATAATATGGTTTTATTTATTTAATGCAAACTGACTTGTGAAAATCATGTAATTATTTGATCTGCTCCACCAATAACGAATAATAATTATAATAATAATAAATTTTTCTATTTTAAAAGTGTTTGTCAATTTCAAACGTTTTTACAAATATCTATACTTCTAATAATTACCAAATGTTATACATACATTTAATTATAAATCTCTATTATATTTGACAATTTTCGATTGTTTTATAAGAGTTTTAAAACAATATCTTCTACTCCTTAAATTTATTAATTATTGTCCCCTGTCAAAAACAGTGACAGATGGGTTTCGTTCTATTTTAGATCTCATCAGCATAGCGCAGTTAACAGGTCCTTATGATTTGTCGATTGTTATCCACTCAAAGAGGGATATAGTGCAACGTTGAGAATTGATGGTTCATTTATGGTATTATCTTGAATGAAGATTTATTCATATTTATGGTTCTTTCAAATGTTATCTTTTCTAAAACTCTGTTTGACAATTTTTTAAGGAATTTGCAAATGATTTTGTTTTCATATTTTGTATCATTCAATATCTGTAGAGGTATTAGCCAGAGAAGTAGTTGTTTCAACAAGTAATTTGTTTTGTAGTCTTAATCAGACTCATTGTTGTAGATTCACGAAATGTTTTCCTATTTTGAAATTATTAGTTAATTTTCTACAACGAACTAAAGGATTTTAATAAATTTTATTATTCAATTATAAATTGTTTCAACAAGAAAAAATTATTGGATTATAATCAGAAAATAAAAAACATTTTTGTTTCTAAATTTTAAAACAATTAATATTAAATAATTAAAAATCATTATTTACAAAAATAGTTAAAAATAAAGAAAATAGAAAAACAATTTTTGTTTAAATTCATAAATAAAAAAGAGAAGACGATTAGGACTAAACTAGTGATTTGTTTATCATTTTTTGAAATAGGGGCAAATATAATTTTTTACAATTTTTTTTCAAAATATTGACCTAGGTCAGCAGCATGTTAGGACAATAATAAATTTATTAGAATCAGCGAAAAGTATGCTAGGACAATGAATATATTACCCTAGGTGAAAAGGACGCCAGTGTAATTAATAAGTTATTGAGGTAAGTCAATAGTACGCTTGGGGAAGATTAGTAAATTAGCAATGAATTATTTATTGAGATAGGTCGAGAGTATCCTAACGAACGTTAGGATGAATATTGCATTTATTTGCATTATTTATCGGACTCAGTGAAGAATATGTTAGGATGTGAAACATTTAATGAGATAGGTGAACAGTATGCTAAGACAATAAACAAATTACATTACTTTCATTTTTTTCTCCAAAATGTTTCACCACACAGACGCTTCATCAGTCAGATCAATGATCATATTTAAAGTACTTTGTTTTTGACGATTTTTGATTAAAAACTATCGAAAAATATTACAGGTAATCGATAATAAAAACAACAACATCTATTATTCTTTAAATTTAATAATTATTGTTCCTAGTCAGCAATTTCGATTTCGATATATTTTGGATCTTATCAGCATAGTGCAGTTGATAGTTCCCTATGATTTGTCGGTGGTTATCCATCGAATAAGGGATCTGGTGCAGTTCTAAGATAATAAATGACACCTTTATGGTATTATTCCATCAAGAATATAGCGCAAGAAAGAACAATATTAAACAAGTTTATTCTTCAATTTTTGTTTGTTTCTTTCAATTTTTGTTAAATAATCAATATTTATAAAGTAAAAACTAGGTAAAATAATAAAACGTTTTGAGTTTAGATTGACTAATTTTAAGAGCTTCTTCAACAAAGTATAAAATATCAGCTTAAGTTTTAATACTTGATTAATTTGTATATATGAGACAAATAATAATAAAAACGTCACGATGACATATATAGTTTTGTGTCTAGAATTTCCTCTAAAAAGGGACAAAATACAGCATATTTGCTGAACTAATGAATCAACAATATATCCAGAGGCAACCAAGGACTGTCACTTGTCTTTTTAAGGATATGGGTCAAGTAGAAAATCATTTAGAAGCAGTGAACTCCGCCTGTGATTTCTGCGGCCAAAATTTTTGTATTGTTTTATGTGTAATATTTATTTACTTAAATATGTTAGCAGTTAATTACATAAACATAAATTTAAGTAAAATTATTGTGAATATATAAAGTGCATTGGAGACAGTTAATGAAAAAACTAATAACACACTCTACAACAATAAACCTAGTCACTATTAAGGGAACATTTTTATTCTTAATTTATAAGAAATTTACTCATGTAATAAAATAAAACATAGGAATCCAGAATGGCAATATTGTAATCTTTTACATAACCTAAGATCTTAGACAAAGATATATGTAATTTTTAGTTTCAATTTAATAATTAAGTACAATGCAATAAACGATTATTCGTTAATAAATGTTGAAAAGAGAAAATTACATTGAAATATTATTTACTTTTAATTTTAAGCATAAATTAAATTCTACGTCTAACTTATATAAACAACTCGCTCGTATTCGTAATATATGGGACGTAGTTTAATAGTTAATTTACAGTGGGTCGCAGACAGTTGTTTAAACACGAAATCCCAGCGGCCGGTGTTTTGTGTAAGAATCATGTTTGAAATTTTCCATATTTGTTCGGGCTGATTGAACCAGTCGCCGTGAGGATATCAGCCGTTCTCATAAAACCATACATGTCTACTACGAGGAAACTTCAGGACAAATTACGGGGATTTGCGTCGACCATACTGGCGACCTTGTTTTTAGCATAGGTCAGTGTTCTGAATCTCTACCTAATTTTGTAAAGTTGCGAACTAGGCTTTAGTGTGTATATGAGTTTAACATTATCGTTTAGGAATAATTAGTATATTATATAGGAATAGGAAAATAGATTGATGTGGTTTGTTAAAACCGCCGCAGTCAAAATTTTGAAACAATACTTAAAAAAAATAATTTTAATAATTTGTTCCATTTAATGTTCACATTTTTTTTTAAATCTTGGAGATGTCCACTTCATTTACCGTTTTTTCAAATACTATTAATTAATAATCTTCACATACTCGATTATATAATCAGAAATCAGACTGCTATTATTAAGAGATCATGAAGAAAACACGGATTCAAAACTTAAGGTGGGATGTTCATACTAATAATTTAGCAAGTAAATTCTCTAAACATATATACCTAATGAGAAATTTATCACAATGTGTCTCCGTAGAAATTTTGAATTTTGTAGTGGACTTAATATGGCCGGCAATTTCGCGATATGACATACCGACATCTTGATAAGCAACAATTCGATCCCGGTCAAAATCGCTCAAATGATTATATTGTGGACGTCTTGGGACCCCAGGCATTTTGTTTAAGCTTAACACAATCAACGGAAACACGAAAACTAAAAACATCTGTACTAAACAGCCCTTATAAATAGTTTTATTAAAGAAGAAAAAGTGAAATATTTTTTTCTTGTCACACTAAATAGAAATTATTATCAATGTATGTTTGAAATATAGTGACTCTGTTGCCAAAAAATGAATTTCAAAAAATCATTCCTAATTGGTGTAATTCTTTTAATGTCATTAAGTATATATTTAAAATTTTGAATAAATTTATTTTATAATTACAAAAATAAATCAATATAATACATATGAATATTGATTGGAATTCTATGAATATTCTATTCTGATAAATCATGAACCGAACTAGCAAGGTAATAAATACTACCAACTATTAAATATTGACACAGTGCGGCCAAATAGGTCCGAATTAAAATTTTAATTAGCATAAATCACATTTCGCCGGTCGCGCGGTTTTAGCGCCGCGGCGCAAATCGGTTTCGCCCTTAATTGAAACCGTGTTGTACAACACAAAATGTTTCGCCCAGCAAAATTAAAATTAATCCCGGTCCATATTTATAATACAGATATAAATCCCAGCGCACGGATACAGGTCAGTAAATCGCTGATTAATTTTACATGCACCTACACAACCGTCCGTTATTATTATTATTATTATCGAAATGCAAAATTAATTTCGAACGCACACTGTGAATCGGGTGCGCTGTGAACATTATCTGAGCAATCCCTCTGTTGCTCCAAAATTCCGCGCTGTTTCAATTTACCGTCGTTTCAATGGCGCGACTCGATTATGCGGATGATTTATATGAATGAAAACAAAACATCATAGCAGTTAAATGGAAAACTAAATTAGTGCCGCGGCGACAAATGTAATGACGATTTATATTAAATAAATTAAATAGAGGGTGGAAAGTTTGTATGGTGCTGTTAGCTCTAGCAAAATTTTATTGTAATTACTTCAAAATTTTATAATTTTATCAAATGATTAAACGTTTTCTCAGTTTTAAGCAATTTTTCAGGTGAAATAAATTTTATCCACCAGTCAAGGCTGTTAAACTTTTTATAAACCCATCTAATAGTCAAAGTTTCCAAATTGATGTTATGGTTTGAAAATGATACGTGAATTTATTGAAACCATTGGTCACCATATAAATAAATAACTGTTATACAAAACAAAGTAATTATTGTGTTTAATTTGTAGGTTGTTATATACCAGACAAACCTAGAAAAAATAGCTGACCAATTGTTAAATGCAAAATAAGTTCAAGCACCATCCTGTTGAAACCTTATATGTTCTGAATCAATATAATTTAGTCAGTCAACAAAACATAATAACTTAACTGAATATGATTCAAGTAATTAATTAATTTCACATCACTATGTAGTCTCTATTTGTTAAAAATCTAAAAGCTTTTAATGAACCAGTCTTGGATTTCCTTATAAGAAATATGAAAATTTTATTTATTAGCATAACCACCAATTTTCAAATGTGTTTCATCAGAAAAAAATTATTGTTTTGGGCAATCCAGCTGAAAAATTGTCAATATTTTGAATAATTTAAGGGCCTTAGTTTTTGTGTTACTTAAGCCTTATACCAGTATGTTTTCGGGCATACTTTTTGTTTTTATATACGCACAATAACATTATTTACTGAGTTCTGGAAAACAGAAGAATGCCATCATGAAACAGGCAAAGGAAACTTTAGGAGAAATAATCAAAAGGGAACACCAGCTAAGAACATCATTTTGAAAATCTGCTATCAGGACTCTACTATCAGGAAAATAACATATTTTAGAAAGATAAAAACGACACTTTCAAGATCTTCTCAATCCTGATAGGACACCCTCAAAATAACACCCGCGTCTAGAACCAACTGCTTATAAGAAGCTGCCGAGCCATACACCTACAAAGAAATATCAAAAGCACTTGTTAAGGTAAAGAACAATAAAGTCACAGGAGAACTGGAACCTGGAATATTATGGAGAACAACTAGTAGCCATAATGCATAAACTAATAACAAACATCTGGAATACAGAAAAAAATCTGCAAGAGTGGAAAAACAGCGCCATACAATCTATCATAAAAAGAGAAACAAACTCGCGTGTAAAAACTATAAGGCATATCGACACTCAGCACAACATACAAGATATACAACGATAATCAAAATAACAAGTTTGAACAGTATGCTGAAAACATCGTCAGGCAGTACCAATCAGAATTTAGGCCTGGGAGGTCTACGGTCAACCAACGTCACACCGTCAGGCAAAATACAAACAATTCTGGGAGCATGATATCGACATTCATTAAGCTAGTGAAACTAATGAGAACCATGGTGCTAAACACAAAATGTAGAATAAGAGAAGAAGAACTAACAGACGAACTTGACTCACACATAGGACTGAAATAGGGGGACGTATTAGCCCCGATGCTTTTTAACCTGACACTCGAAAACATAATGAGAACGACAGAAATCAATCTAAATGACACCATTATGAAAAAGCCCGTGCAACAAGTAGCTTCGCGGATGATCTTCGCAACATGCTGGGCAGAACAGCGACAGCAGTCAAGGAAGCTTTCATAAAAATCTAAGCGGGAGCAGACGACATTGGATTGAAAATCAACGAGAGTAAAATAAAATCATGGGCCAAAAACAAAGGAAAATTACTGGAGAAAACATAGGATTTGGAAACTAAAATTAAAATTCATGGGCGAAAGACAAAGGGAAATCATCGAAGAAAACATATTATTTGGTAATTACAGCTTTGAGAGGGTTTGGTATTTCAGTTAACTAGATTCCAACGTAAATACTCATAATGATAAAACCACGGAGATAAAAGAAACAAATAAACAATGCTTTGGCACCTTACTTAGCTCAACGTACTATTCTAGAACTAACTAAACTAGAACAGCATAAATTTCCTGCTGCATCGCAACTGGTTCTAACAGATATATACGTTGATAACGTCGTTACAAGCTGCGCTTCTCTCGCCGAAGCACAACTACTAAAAAGTCAACTCGTATCGTTGTTAGTGTCAAGTGAGTTTGAGCTTTAAAAATGGACAAGTAATTTAAAAGATCTTCTGACTGTTGTACTTGGTGTGCAAGCCTCGTCTCTTTATTTATTTATTTATTTATTCAGAAACGGACAATCTCCAATTTATAAATAGGTCTAAAAAACTTAAATCTAGTCTTAACTAACTTAAACTACCTTATATATAAAACATGTACAGTATAAACACAATTAAAAAGCGCTTTATCTGGATAATCCAGGTGGATTATTCGTCAAAGTTCTGGGTCTACACTGGCAGACAGATATTGATTGTTTTACCTTTAAGGTTAATTCACAGGACACAGATTGTACTAAACGAATCATCTTCTCGGAAATTTCTCGTGTTTTCGATCTCCTTGGTTTTCTCGCTACCCTCACCTTCTTCACTAAATGTCTGATTCAGTATTTGTGGACCCTAAAACTGAACTGGGACGACATCCCACCTTCAGAAATTTCGCTTCGATTGTCGCAATATAAATCGGAATTACATTGTCTTGGATCTCTTGGCATCTCCAATGAACATATTCTTACCTATTTCGTGACTGAAAAGTTCAAGGTTGCATCCTTGAAGCGTACATCTATACCTCGTTTGGAGCTCTGCGCTGAAGTTCTCTTAGCTGATCTGTTTATGTCAGTTCGCGCTACTTATCAAAATATTTTAAATATAGATGAGGCCTTTGGTCTGATTCCACTATCGCATTCCTCTCCTCATCGTTGGAAAAAATTCGTTAGCGAGTTACCCACTTCCTAGACAAAATCGACTGTCTTTTGACATCATGTTTCTAGTTACGACAATCCGATCGATTGCGCCTCTAGAGGTCTGTTACCTGAGAACCTTTTCGCACACTCCTTGTGGTGGACAGGACCGAATTGGTTGCGTGACTCATCACAGGTTGGGCCTCCGCCACATTCATTTCATATTAGCTCAGGTGTTCAGATGGGGGAGAGAAAGGTTACGCCTGTAGTAGAATCAGTTCATCATTTCATTGCCTCTCTTTTGTCAAAGTTCTCATCATTTAGAAAAATTTAAGGCATTCTAGCCTATTGCCTAAGATTTATTCTTAGATTCAAGAGTAAATGTGGAGAAATTGGTGCATTATCCAATGTTGAATTATATCGAGCCACTTGTATTCTTGTTAGACACGGGCAACGTCGTTACTTTGCGGAAGATATCACCAGACTTCAGAAGAGCATTGATTGCTCTAAGCCTTTTCGGTAATTGCTTCCATTTATCGACGACAAGGGAGTCGTCAGGGTGGTCGGTCGGCTTCGAAATGCTACCCTAGATTATGATCAAAAGCATCCAATGTTGTCGCCTCGGTGTTTGATCATTGATCAGATGCACAAAGATAATTTGCATCTAGGCCCTCAAGCTCTACAATTTCTTATTCAGCAGCAGTTTTGGAAACTGACTTGTCGTCACGCCATCAAATCCCGTATCTCTCGTTGCAACAGTTGCTTTCGGGCCAAGCTTTCATCAATAAATTCCATTATGGCTGATCTACTAGCGGCTAGGGTTTCAAAATTAAAGCCTTCCTTCATATTGGAGTGGACTTCGCTGGTCCCTTTTCTATTTCAACATCAAAATATCGGGGCAAACTTGCAAAAGCCTACATATGTGTTTTCGTTTGTTTTTGTACAAAGGTTTTTTTTCTCGCTCTGGTCTCCAGCGTATCATCCGATGCGTTTGTTGCGGCACTGCGGCGCACATCGTGACCGCTGCAGCAATTTTTATAGCGATTGCGGTACCAATTTTGTAGATGCGAATAAACAATTGAGGTCCCTTGCCGAAAATGCATCTGGTGCTGTGGGTATTAAATGGCATTTAAATCCACCATCGAGCCTTCATTTCCGAGGTCTTTAGAGGCCAAACTCTTAATTTCGAAGAATTTACCACAGTTCTGGCACAGATTAAAACGGTTCTAAATTCCATTAGGATCTGAACTCAGGGCATTGACCTCTTAATGACTCACAGGCTCTAACTCCAGATCATTTTCTCACCCTAGAGCCATTGACTGCACCTCCAGATGAAGACACTACGTTAGTAAAATGAAATCGTTTATCTCAATGGCCGCCGTTACAACGCTGCCATAAAGATTTTTGGAAGAGGTGGCATTCAGAGTCTCTCCATTCGCTGCAACAGGGTTCAAAATCGTCCTCTTCATTATTCGTAGGCGATTTGGTTCTCATTAAGCGGGACTCTACTCCTCCTCTGCAACGGCATTTGGGTAGACTTATAAGAGCGTCATGTAACTTATCATGAAATTGAGATATTCTTGGGCATTCGGTTAGAATAAATTTAATATTGCATTATTTCGATGTTAAAAAACTTATTCGCGTTGGATTCCATATAATTTAGCAATCGTTCAAAGGGTTAGGTTAGGTTAGGTTGGTGTGGCA
Source organism: Ontholestes murinus (assembly GCA_963969525.1). Classification (NCBI taxonomy): domain Eukaryota; kingdom Metazoa; phylum Arthropoda; class Insecta; order Coleoptera; family Staphylinidae; genus Ontholestes; species Ontholestes murinus. The sequence goes on along the minus strand of OZ018393.1, from coordinate 50,805,849 downwards.
GCACCTCTTCGTGCACCGCGAAGAGATGCACACTTAGGCCTAGATAGGCCCGTTGTGATACCAATGAGGGACATACACGAACATCCATGGATCCGGACGGAGAATTCTTCCTTTAGAAAAATCCACCGCCCGGCTGGGATTTGAACTCACAACCGTGTGGCCCGTGAGCAGGCACTCTACCCACTAGGCCACCGCGGTCGTTCAAAGAGTGCTCCTGTCGATTGTTAAAAAATAATGCTCGAGAAATTCTATTGCGGTACTTCAAAACACGTCTATTATATCGTAACAGTCACGATATGAGGGTTTTAAGATGATCCAAAGTAAAAAAAAGTTATTTGTGCACGAAGCACTTCGAAGCAAATGATCACTTGACTTGGTTGTTTCGGAAAAAGGGGAAATATTGGAAAAATAAAGGAACCAATAGATGAAGACTCATCATACTTCACCAGGACAATGTGAGCTCTCACACATCGCCCCAAACAAGAGATATTTTGAGAACTGGAAAGATCGTATTAATGGATCATGCGCTGTAGAGGCCTGATTTTGCACCCAACGAATTTTTATTTCTAAAAATTAGTTCGAAATGCGTGTTTTAGGGTTTCTAAATCAGATTGAAATTTTTTTTTTGAAAATTGGTTTTTGAAAGTCATTTCTCATTGCTTTTCTCTTTTATATTAAATTAGCTCAATTATATCAATCAATTCCCTATGAACAATTTATAACTTTTTTTTAAAACTATTTATGCTTATGTAAATTGGGAATAATATTATAATTCAAACTGCAACTGCAACTTGTACACTAATTAATTCATAACTAAGTAATGCAAGTTGAATTTGCAGAAATTGCATTTACTTTCATTAACAGAATATCTGGGGTAATAGTTAATAATGAAAGTCGTCTAAATGGAAACTCAAGTTATATAAATAGTATATCGCAGACATATTCAGAAATTAATTGGACGCGGAATGCTATTACTATAATTGTACCGTCATATATGAAAATTGAAATAGTTAATAATTTTAATGAATTAAGTGCTTGTATTAAATTTATTGATTTCAATTATGGTCGTCATTTTGTATAAAATTAAATTAAAATTAAAAAATATGGAATAAGTTAATAAATTAATCATAATTGCAACTATTTAAATTGTTTTAAAGGTTTCCATATATATCAAACTCTGTAGAAGTTATCTTTATTTACATAACAATTTTAACCTACCTAAAACTCAAAAATGAAAATAATACAATTGAAAAATTCACTACGTTTTAACCACAAATAATTATTATATATATCAACATAAATATGATTAAAAATATAAATCTTATTATATAATTTGTTGTAGCTTTTCTTTCTACTTTTTAATCATATTTCATTATTAAAAACAAAGTCGAGATTTATTAAGTCGCGCGTCACTTAAATTCGCAGTTTGAGAAAAGGAGAAAAATTTAATAGTCCCCACTTAATTTTCTTGCTTGTTAGTGGAGGATCGCGGGGTAAACCGTCCGTGAATTCACGACGGGGAAGCCGGGGACGTCTTTCCGGGCGAGGCTCCCCTCTTTGGCGGAATAATCGAATGATTCTGGGCTCTTTAATTATTAATTCAAACTGAAAGGGTTTCTAATGGAAGATTTGCCTAATGGGGCTCGCTAATAGAAAAAAAAATCAGATCTGTTTTTAATGCCCCATTTTCCTTTGAAATATATGGCGTTGAACTATTTTTTAAGATCAGTTTAAAGTACTTTCATATAAGAATTAATTTAATTATTAAATATATGATATATAATAGCGCGATAGATATATGCCAATGCAAGTCAATACATATGTAATTTTAATAGAATTTCAGATTTATAATAAGGATACGCATACTCACATACACATTCATGTAAGAACTATAAGAACTTACAGTTACCACTTAAAGCAACTACCCCTTAAACTAGACAATTATCGAAGGTTAAATTACATGGCTGAAATCACAATCAGCACATTGTAATAATTTTAAACTGTTATCGATTTTCCACGTAAATGTGAGATAAAAATGCAGCAACGCTCGGCAAAATTTGTTTTTCGCAGTAAATCATTAATGAGAATATTCTATTAACCCATAGGTAGATAAATTAAAGTTAAAGTGTTTTAATTTCTAATCAAGAATATATTCTTTCTTCACCGTTTTTATTTTACACTATATGTATACATTTCGAACACGATGTGTTCATTATCAAATACTATTAAGCAGTCTGATTGCTTTCTCTTCATTCATACTTAGTTTATTTGAAATTAACCATATACATTAAGTGCTTCAATGGTAAGTAAATGTTCTACGTTTGCATTTGTTATTAAAATAGATGTATCATCTGCAAACTGTGTAACTTTAACAAAATTATTATTAAAATCCCTGCGTTATGCCTTGATCAATGCCCATTTCTTGGGATAAGTTGTTCTCATATAAGACCACTTGTTTTCTATTCAACAGATAAAACATAATCATACTAGCACTAGATTGCAAAAAATTATAACAATAGAGCTTATCAGTAATTGAAGTGATATGCAATCAAATGCCTTCGATAAGTCTATAAAATTTACCAAAACAAATGATTTTTTTCCGGACAATTCAAGATATTATCGATAAGTTCCAGTATAGAATTTACTGTGCATCTTCCCTTTCTGAAACCATATTGTTTGTCGGAGAACAGATTATTTAATTCAAAATATTTTGATATTTGTCTGTAAAGCACTAGTTCAAGAACTTTCGCTATGACTGGGATTATCGATGCTGACCTATTGGGATCCGAGGGATCTCCTTTCTTGTGAATTGGTATACATTAGGATAATTTAAGACAGTCTGGAAACTTGTGTTCACGTATACATTGATTAATAAGTTTACTGAGTAACTGTATTATTATATCTCTTATTGATTTTAAGATAATTGGTGACAGATCATAGACATCTCTACTACTGCTTTTGTTAATTGAATCCAATTTGTGTCTGACCTGTACCATAGACACTTCCTTAAATTCAAAATACCGACAGCATTAAGAAATCAACTAAGGAGTTAGATTTACATCAGTGTTTGGTATGCTTTTAACGATATTATCTATAACAGTAATAAAAAAACCTATTAAAATCATCCGCTGTTACATCTGTTTTTGGTTTTTAAAGTGAACTTTGTTTTCTTTGAGGATTTACTAGGTTCCATATGGATTTAATACTATTAGGCGATTTTTTGATATATTCATCGTTAGTTTTGTTTTTTTCTCTTTAATCGCGTTCCTATATTTCGAATTTAAGTTGTCACGTAAAGATTTTAATTGATTTGTTGGGCTTATGCGATACAACTCATTCACCAAGTCGCGTGTTTCACGCATTTTTTTTTTCATTTTTAACATATATGTGCCGCACAGTTCGCAGTTTTTCTCTTGAGAAAGTTCAGAGATCTAGATTTCATCTTGACCGTATAGTTCGGGATGGATTACATTAATTACACCACCGTGATTTGATGATGTCCTACAATAGTAAGAGATCGCTTCCCTTCCATTTATTTTACATTAACCAGCCTCTTGGTCTGAAAGCCAGTGTTCCATTAGCATGATGATGTCATAACTGCAGTTAATTTCATGAAAAAGTGAGTGTAATTCATTAATTTTATTACGAACGGATTGGATATTCACATTAAATATATTTATTGTTGGTTGTTTTTCTATGTCCCATATAACAGGATTTTTAATTTTTTCGAGGTCTTCTATTGGAAAGGATATTTTAAAGGAAGCATATTCGTCCAGATGTTTGGATTTTAGCATCTCACATTCAATATTAGTAAAACGTCTAAAAGTAGCTTCTCTGGCAAGTGTATCAGCTAGTTCATTTTCTAGAATTCCAAAATGGCCTTTAGTTCAGACAAAATGAACCAGTTTATTTTTATTCTTAATTTCCGACACCAGTTGACGAATTTGTGATCTACTAACGTTACTATCAAATGCTGCATTCGATTTAATTGCCGTTAAACAAGCTTGCAAATCCGTTAAAATAGCAACATTTGTCGAAATATTATCTACAGCCCAAATTAATGTGTTTTGAATGGCATATAGTTTTGCGGTGAATAAAGAGGCATCATTATTGATTCTTTTCGAATATTTATTAATTACAGACATTCAAGTAATGTAGGTTATATTTATGCAGATATCTATATAGTTTTTCACATTTAAACTATTCAATTATAGAGCTTGCCTCTGTAAAAGCTGTTTTTAGGGGAGGAGATTTTTTTTTACTCCAATATTCGTTAGTCAAAATACTTATATTAGCTATCTGATTTATTATATTTCTTTTTTGCATGATTGATATCTTAAAATTATTTTTTGACTAGATATAAAGAGAATTCGTGGCATTCTGCTAAAAAAATCGTCCGTTGGAGTGTACATCAATGCACCAGTAATTGTTCTTAATTCGATTCGATCTTTTTTAGCAAGGTATTACATGCAAAGATATAGAGAATACTGCCATAATCTAATATCGATCTAATATCCGCTTTATAGAACTTAATACCCATGAATAAGTCTGATCCCCAGCTGCTTTTGCAAAGGCATTGCATGTTGTTGGACGGCATCAACAACATTCATACTTCCCTTCAAAATAACTAGTGTGTGGTTTTCATGACAATTTCTGATCAAGTATAATGCCGTTTCTTTTCTGTGCTGATAAATTAATAAATATAGCGTTCCATTTAAATAAATGAAGTTATAGCCATTTAAAGTTCTCATTTGTTTAATTCCAATTTTTTTACACCCGGCATAAGATGTCAAGTTTATTATACTTGGAAAATAAAATATGATCTATTGTTACACTTCAGTGTAAATTTGGTATGCATAACTTACTTATTTTTTAAGTATTTGAAACATGAAAATTAGGTTACATTTTTACAAAATTCAAATTAATTCAAAAACCTTAAGGTTTATGTAATAAAAACCTTATTAAAACACATACTTATTTTTATAGATGGATCCAAAAATGCAATAAAATACAGGGTGTTTCATTAAAAAAAACACAACTTTGATACTTTTAGGGTTTTTGGGACACCCTGTATATTATGAAAATAATTTTAAAAAGTAGCCCTAATAGACCCCCATATATCCCCAAAGTGAAACTTTTTGAAAGTCACGTATTTTGGCCACAATATTCCGTGCCGTATAGCGTGAATAACCCTGTATATGTTAAACAATAGGAGCGATACAGCTGAGTCCTGTGGAATTCCAGTAGAAGTAATTCTTTCATTAATTATATTACCCTCCTTATGTAAATAAACTTTTCTGTTTTTATATAGAGCTATTATATTAGCAGCAATTTTTTTCTGGGATTTTAAGTCGAACCATTTTATCAAACAATATATCCAGATCTACACAATCATATGCTTCTTATAGGTCAATAAATAGGCTTTTTTAACGGACGAATTACAGCAATCATCCTACCAGAAGCGTGAATATACATTTTTGTGGATTTTATATACAGGGATATGTACATCAGCACTTGTATTAAGGGCATTATAAAATTTACCGATGTCATTATTTACATTAGCATTATCATTTTTTCTTCTTCCTGTGATTTTTGAAAATTAGGCCAGTCATGTTTTATTATGTAAAAATTCGGTTACATTTGGTCTATCTTTACATACTGGGTTGTAATTTTTATTCTGAATTGAAGATAAGGTTTTAGCCAGGTTTCTATTAAAATAATAAGGTCTATGGGATGGTTTATTAAGAAGTTTACAAGGCCTATTTGTTGGCTATAACTTAAATGCAATTCCATTGGGCAATTAGTTACTTAGGCTATCTCTAAAGGGTAAGGTTGTTGATATATTTAGACAAATTAGATTTAAGGACGCGTTGGAAATTATCTTCCTGTATGAGGTGGGGATCAATTAGAGTTTTAACTAGGGTTAAGATTTCATTAATTACATCTTCCCTGAATTGAAAAAAAATTTCACGGTAACGATTAGAAGCACACATTATCCTTTAATACTATTCTCTATTTTGCGTTTTTTTTCGTGTTTGCAGTTAGTAATTTCATTTATTTGCATTCTAATAAAGTTAGTGCCTATAATTTTCATCGTAATTTAAAAATGGTTTCGGGTATCTTTTACCTTTTATTTATCGAAACGATCTTACAATGAAATGTGGGGTTTTCAAATATTTCTTTAGATTCAATGAAAGTTTGTTTCGGCCATAATCTTTATAATGTGGGATTGTATTTTAAAATATCGACATTCTCTATATGTAGAGGCATGTTTATCGGATTTGCAGTTAATACAGAAGGGTTTTTCTGAAGGGCAAACAGTCTCGTAGGCAGTGCTACAGTTTTGACAATGTTGATTGCGGCATTTAAAGCATTGAGTGGCGGGTTTGATGTAAGGCACCACTGGGAAGTTTACGTAATTAATTTTAATATATTAACTGATGAGGCTGTTATATGTTGAAAATTCATATTCACTTGTTGAAGTAAAACACTTAAATTTTCAAAACACTTTATTATTGCTTTTTTGAAAACGCAAAAATTGTTTCGCCACACTGTGGCTTCTTCAGGCGAAAAAATGGTTTCTTCGCCTGAAGAAGCCACAGTGTAGCGAAACAATTGTTGCGTTTTCAAAAAAGCAATAATAAAGTGTTTTGAAAATTTAAGTGTTTTACTTCAACAACTAAACAAGTAATTAATTTTTACGGTTTTTGGAAGTCCGAGACCTGCAAATGTTATAACCATTGTTTGGCATGGGGCATATTTAGCTCTCTGTGTGAACCTTTGTATATTTAGGATGTCCATATCAGATGTATATTTTTCCAGCATGTAATTTTCTTCAAAACTCGTGTCAATAAATATAATTATTCCTTTTTCCGCTATATGTTTAGGAATGTAAGGTATAATGTTTTGTTTATTTAAAAATGTTTCGTTTTGTAACATTGAGTTCGCAGCCTCCGTGGATTTTAAAATTACTTTTACGAGGTCGCTACCTACTCGTCCAATTTCTTTAATTTCATTTTTTAATTGTAACACATCACTCAATAAGTCTGCGGTCTAACTAAGAAAAACCAATTATTTTTTGGAAATTCCAATTTATTCATAAACATACTTTCCTTCAAGTGTGATACATTCATTCCAACCCTCATTTAACTTTTCGATGCCCTTTTATGTGAAATAATTCATCTTTGCTCTCAATATAAGCCTTAGTTTCGGCAATCACTTCTTCATTTGAGCCAAATTCCTATCACTGGTGCATCGTTTTGCAAAAAGCCAGTAGTCGCTGGGGGGCCAAATCTAAAGAGTACGGTGGGTGGAAAAGCAATTCAAACCGTAAATCAACCAATTTAACCATTGTTTTCATTCCATTCACACGGAGAATTGTACTGGCGAAACATCACTTTTTTCTTTTTCATGTGATTTCTGCACTCAATTGATCTAACAATGCCATGTAACATTCGCTATCAATAGTTTTGCCTTTCTCAAGATAGTCGATTAAAAAAAATTTAATGCGCGTCCCAAAATACGATGCCATAATCTTGCCAGCCGACTTTTGAGTTTTTGGTCACTTTGGATGACTTTCACCGGCTGCTGTCCACTCAACAGACGATCTCTTTGATTAAGGCGTGTATTACTGAATCCATACTTCATCTATTGTCACATATCGATTAAAGAAATCCTTTTTATTTTGCTTGAACAGCTTCAAACAGCACTCTGAATCTTCGACGAGTTGTTGTTTCTGGTTGGGTATGAGCAAACGCGGCACCTACTTCGAAATCAACTTGGTCATGCCTAAATTTTATCTAAAATTGCCAATCTACAAGGTATAAGCTATCTCACAGAATTTCATGTTACGGACTTTTAAAATTCTTAAATAAACCTGGTTTAAATTCAGCATACCAGTTAATAATAGTTGATTTGCCTGGTACAGAGTCCCCAAAATGCTTATCAAGTCAACTCCAACAATATTTTCCCCACCTTTCTATCCATTGTCTTAAAAATTACAAAACCGTGGTAATTAAAATGACTGTAACTTCTAAACTAACGGTCAGAATACCATGAAATTTTGACACATACAATTTTAACTACCCGAAAATCACATGGGTCTGTCAACAATGTTTCCATATATGTGTCAGAGCGGTGACTTATTGAGTGACGTATTATGTTCTTGTGCGGTATTGCAATTATTGTTTTTTAATAACAAGTTCTTATTGCATTTTTTATTTTTATTTTATGTGATTACATTGAACTAACAGTACATTTTCCCAAGCGAATATTATTTTCTGTTTACTTTTAGGCCTATATGCATATATCCATGATTCATCAGGATATGGATATCAGACGTATTTTCAAGTACTGCAATAGTATTCCTTTGGAATTTCTACTATTAATAATATAGGATAAATATTAACGTATTATATATTACCGGCAATAATATAAAATGGTAATTTATTCCCATTCATTGGGGGCAAAGATGAAAAAATACTGTTCTTCATTATTAATAATAGCAGTTTTCAAACTCTAATTTCGGGGAATTTTTAAATAGCTTCGTTTTATTACTTTTGGCAAATAAACCTTAAACTAAATATAAACTTTTTATATTTTCTAAAGATAACAATCATCCATAGTATATATTAGTAAGGCAAATTCACATACTTTTATTAATATTCACAATAGAAACAAATAAAAAAGAGGCAATGTAATTAATATAAGTAATAGCATATTAATTTTAGCTAGATAAAACTCCCAATGGTACCGTAGTAGACTTAATGGTAACATACAAAACACCCTAATTAATTCCCGCCATTCCTCCGCCCCATTATCCACTTTTAGTTGACTAATTTATTGATGGCAAGGCGATACCTAATCGATTCCACCATTCATGAATAACGGTAATGTAGTGGCGCCCGCGGTACAAAGCGTAATAATGCATGGTAGTTTGGGGTTGCGGACTTTAACGGCCTAGAAGGACAATAACGGCCCGAGGATAACGAGTTAACCTAAGCTGACCTACATAATGCATAAATTCCTGCAACGGCGTCCGACGCCGCCCTCCTCGCAAATGTTAACTAATCAGACAGACCATTTCGTTCCCATTCAATTATCCGAATGGTTTTGGTCGGCCGTGAGTGCAGCATTCATTCCGTTAACCGACTGAAAAGTTGATTGATTGGATGCTGGGACTTGATTGATTGATTTTCGAATATTCTTGCAAAACGCCGCCGGAAATCCATACTAATTAATACTGCGGCAAAGCAGGTAATTGATATCTTTATTAATAAAATCCTCGAAAGTTTTACAATCGTGTTATTTAATTCGATATATACCTTTGAAAGTAATCGTAATAATTAATGATTAATCAATTTAAAAAGTAAATGAGTGCTTGAATAATTTTTAATTTTATTAATTAAAAAAAATACATGGATAAATCAGCTTTAGATCAATTTAGAAAGTCCGCGAATGATGCATGCTGAGCGAGCTAGATATACTATAATTAGTCGGGTCTCAACAGGGGCGGCCAGTTACTGAAAAATGTTATACATGTGTATAAATTTAAACCGCGATTGCTGATGCCTTTGGTTTGGCAATAGGTATATTTAAATAAATCGATATGGACCGTTGCTTGCTATAAAACTATACATTTGTTGCACTCCTCTTTTAAGTCTATTCTACAGTTCACCCAATAGTAAGTCAATTATTTTAGGTGATGGTGAGAAATACATTATTCCTTTATGCCATTTGTATTTTTAAACTAATCATTAGTGAAATGATTTAGAAAATATTGCAAACATAGAGAGTAACTCGCATTTTCTTAATTTGACTTTCAATCGCCGTCAACTTTTTTCCAGCAATCGTACGTCAAATATTTCTTTATTAATTTTGTTACTCTTAAACTAAAACCACGTAAAAATAATTTTCAGCAGATTTTCTAAATATCAAAAGATTGTATTATTGAAAGTAAAGATTTGGTCACAACACTCCTTTTTGCGATTCTATAGACCTAAGTCAACTTTTTTTAGAAAATTAGCTTCCAAATTAAAAGTCAATTTTGTCATTTGGACGAATAATCACAAAATAACTTCATCTCCTAATGAGAAGATTGTTCTTAAATTGTTCCAAAGAGGGCCTCCCCCCAATCAGGAGATTTTTACTCATTTAATAATAAAGAGATAATACTTAAAAAAGAATAAGGTTCTAGAATTGGCGGTCACGCTGTGAGTAAAGCGTAATAATTTCAATTGTGAAAAATATTTTATAATTTCATCTCATGTTGGTTTTAGATACTTTTTTATCAAATTTATCAAAAGTTTAAAGTATAACCACTAAACTGATCTTTCTGAATTTCTTCCATATAATTCTCCGTATTTGACAGTTTCGATTACGCTTTGTTATAGTACTTACAGTATTCTGCTCATGGTCTCAGAGATAAATCATCTACGCTTCTGTCAATTACACTAGCTAGGTGTATACTATTAAAGTCAAACTTGTTCAAGTAGGAATTGATTTGATTATATCTGCGGCTTATATACCTCCTAGATCCAATTTGGCGACATATCGAGACTATTGCACATCTGTTGATAATTTTTGCGACCAGCATGATAATTATAAATTTATTTTATGTGAGGATAATTGGAGCTTGGGGACAAATTCAATTTTATCAGACGATAACCTATCTACTCATGCGCAATTGCTTGCGGAGTGTCTCGAATATTATAATTTAACTCAAATGAATCCAATTCCTAATCATGGAGGCATTTTTTTTGGATTTGGCGTTTTCAAATATATATACGTTGAAATTTGCTCCATCTCAAGATCCAATTACCTTACCTAGTATTCATCATGTTGCTTACACCATTGTATTACATTGCACTGATAAATCGGAACACGATAACTTAGTTATGATTTTAAATCAGCTAATTATGTTGGTATCAACCTATTTTCATCGAATATAAAATGGCATGAACACTTAAATGATGTTGACATAAATATTGCAGTTGAAACTTTATACAATATCGTTGAAAATGCAATAAACAAATACGTTCCTTTAAAACGGATTAGGCCTTCGTCTTACCCTAAATGGTTCAACAAGAATCTCATCAATTTGATTCGACTAGAAAAGGAAGCTCATACACTATACAAAGCTAGTGGTCTATTAGATGACTTCCTAAAATTTCAATCATTACGAGCTCAATTCAAGGATCTCCACGACAGGATTTATGCTGACATGCAGGACAGGACATTGAAGACAGGATAAAAATTAACTCAAGATCTTTTTGGAAGTATGTGAACGAGTCAAGGAAATCTGGTGATTATCCGAAGTGTATGCGCTTTAATGGAAAATGTAGTAACTCGGGACAAGGCTGTGTAAATTTGTTTGCAAAATCCTTTTCTGAAGTGTATTTTAAGTCAGAAGATTCTCATGCGAGCTTTCATTCAAAAACCAGTGTGGACTTTAACAATTTCACTGTTAATATTGCTGATATTTTTAATGCCATACAGTTACTGTCCGATTCCTGTAATTCACCCAGGACCAGATAATTTACCTGCTTACTTTATAAAGCGTTGCATATATTCCATTTTCACTCCTTTATATATACTATTTAATGCGTCATTAGAGTTAAGAATATTTCCTGATACATGGAAGGCAAGTTATATAACACCATCATTTAAGAATGATCATCGCGAAGATGTCAATAATTACAAATGTATAGTTATGCCATCAATTATTCCTAAGCTGTTTGATAAGCTAATCGCCGATCAGTTGAGTTGGGCTTGCAAACGGCTGATTTGTGATAAGCAACATGGTTTTCGTCATGTTAGGTCAACTATAACCAACTTAATTTTATACCAATCATTTTTACTGAAGGCTTTTGAGGACGGGAAACAGGTTGATTCGGTTTAGACTGATTTCTCAAAAGCCTTTGATCGTGTTTCCCATTCCATATTAATCCACAAACTTGAACATTTTGGATTCGGCTTTTTAGTTACTAAGTGGTTATATAGTTTCTTAACCAACAGAATACAGTTCGTTAAATTAAACGGTTACATATCTGAAGCTATTTCTGTAACATCGGCAGTTCCTCAAGGATCCCATTGTGGCCCAAAATTATTTTTATTGTTCATCAATAACATTACCACATATGTTGCTCATTGCAAGTTACTTTTATTTGCTGATGATCTAAAAATGTTTCGCATCATTAACCATCCATCTGACCATATCCTACTGCAGACTGACCTTGACAATTTACGTCGCTGGTTCTGTGACAATCATTTATCTCTTAATATCAGTAAATGTTATGCAATTTCATTCAGCAGAGGTCATATACCTAAATATAATTATTTTATTAATGAGATATTGCTATCGTCAGTCAAGTACATTAAAGGCCTTGGTGTAACATTTGATTATCGCCTAACTTTCACTAAGCATATTGATACAATTTGTTGTAAAGCCATGCAAACTTTAGGTTTTATCTTTCGGTTCGGTAGAAGATTCTCTATTAGTACACAAAAACTAATTTATATTACCCTGGTACGGTTTGAATTAGAGTATGCATGCCCCATTTGGTATCCATTTATATACAATTTTTTGTTAAATATAAGTTACAAACTCGGAATAGGTAGAATAAATTACAGTCGCACTCAAATGAGCTATGACCAATTTAACCACTCTAGAAGTTAGGCGCATTTATAACAATTTTTGTTTTTTTATAAAGTTATTAACAGCATAATAATTTCACATGAGTTACTGAGTAATATTCATTTCAACATTCCCACTAATACAAGGACCCATTTAACATTTCGAGAGAATTTTTATCGATCAAATTATGGTCAAAACAATCCATTAAGTAGAATGATGCGAAACTACAATTTCGTTCAAGGTAACCATAATATCTCTGTTTTTGGCATATCCTTTGCTATTTTTAAACGTCAATTAAGAGTAATTGATTTTTCAATTTGTAGTAATGTGTCCAATATTATAAATAGTGATGTTAAGTGTTGAATATTATAGGTACTATTTAATTATGTGTCGCTAGTATTTAATTAATTAATTTAATTCTTCCTTGTCGCGTAGTAACTTATCTCTGGTCATGAAGTAGTAATAAATTTCTACACTACTCGTATCGGTATCCAAAGCAAATTTTAGTAAAGTTCTGGTTTCATTGTAATCTTGATTTACTTTCTATTAGGTATGCCAATGCTTTATAGATGCTAGTAATTCCCGCCACGTATCATCTATAACAGCTGCATCTAAGAAAACTTTGAAATCTTGAAATCCTTGGGTACCACCCATTATTATACTGTTGAAATATGTTGAACCTTAACTAAAATATATTCTATACATAACAAATTGAAATAAAAGCAAATGTAAAATGGTAATTCTAGCAATAACAGATAAATTTCCTAGAAAATTAAATATTTTAGAATGCCTGAAATTGAAAGTAATATATAAAATGAAGTATGCCATAAAATACATATATTACAAGCGGATCTTCTAAGTATGTTCTCTAAAATTCTGAAACGAATCATTATTGAATTCTCGAATTCTTTGAAAATATATAAATTGATAATGATGGTTGCGACCGTTACTATGTGGTAATTCATAATGAACACTGAATAAAACACTTACTATGTTTATAACCACTATAATTTATTATAATATATAAATATATTACAATGTGTACGACTTAAGTTTCGACTTTTGACGGTCATTATCACTTGATAATAACCGTCAAAATTCGAAACTTAAATTACTTAATATATTTTGATTTTTTAATGATCAGATTACAGTCACAGCAATATTAGATTTTTTAAAATTCTAAATACCTTTTACCTTTCGGAGTCGGCTAATATTTGATTATCTAAATAGCATAACAAGAGCCTTTGAGAGAAGAGAAATTCTTGTCGAACATTTTTAGACCTCTCGAAGGCAATTGCGAAACTATTTGTCATAAATACTGTACTTCTTTAATGATGATATTTTTTGGGCTAAGTTTTAACCAGGATTCTCTTACCATCGTAACACCCCTTTTCTTGGATAGATTTCCATCACGATTATATAATCGAAATATACAAGCAAGATTTTTCAAGATAGTCATTTTAATGCTGTTTCCATAAGTCGTTCGAATATCGCAAATGCTACTCGGATGGCCAACATCCTGCTTCTACAGTAAATACCATATTCTCTCGTTTTTTTTTGTGGGCTTCTTCCACCTATTTTAGATGATACATCAAATAATTTTGTAACCTTCAAATTGTAGCAGATAAGTGTTTTTGTGAATATTGTTGAGTTGGCGATAATCAACAAAATAATCGTTTCATTCTTATTCTTAACCAATACGACTATTAACTATTAGATTGCGTTATAATGCCTTCACATATTTTTAGTATTAATTCAATGTTTAATGGGAAATATTATTTTCCCCCGTTTTTTGTCTTTTTGTTTAGTATCAAAAATAGCCTTGTATTTTATTGTCTAATACTTTGATTTATCAATTTTGACTAATAATAATTATCTGCTACAGTATTTTTCAGTTTCCTAGCAGCTTTACTTAAATTTTACCGAATAATAGTTCTTATTCATTATTTTTACTAGTACTACCTTAATTCGAACTTTTGCTTTGGTCTCCATCTCCGTCTCCAGTCTATTATTTGCTACTGTCGTGTTAATTTTGTACCCGATACTGATATTTCTTTAAAATTTTTAATCTCCTCCTCTATATACCAGGCTCATAATCCCCACACGCCAGTTCTATTAAAATCTCAGCCTAGCAGCTTTTCCAACCTTCACCTCATAAACGTTTTTTCTATTGTTTCCTTAGTAAACTCTTCAACCTTCTCTATCAGCTCCTGTTTCTCTACTTCACTCGACTTTCCACTCATTATACTACATTTCTCTGTCCATTCTTTTAAAGACACTCCTGGATAATGCCCACCCTTTAAATGGGGTAGTAAGGTACGCCGCTTTGAGAACAGCAGGTACCAGACGAGAAAACAGATTAGCAATAGCCTTCGTCCGCATAAGATTCTACTCGTGAAGTATTATCGAAGTAAACACTGAAAACACAACCAAGTCTTTTTAATCAGCCAACCGGCCACCAAGTCTTTTCCAACTACTATATGTCTTTTCCATTTGCCCCTTTTGAAAATACTCCATATTTCCTTTTCATTTCTGCATAATCTCATCTCATTGGTCTTTCTCTTTTCCCCTACCCAAGTTCTACTCTCTCAATGTCTTCCTTACTTCTCTTTTTGCGTCCCGGCAGTCCTCATCAACCATGTGCATCTTTTCCCATTACTCTTTTTCACTTTTCTTCCGCATCCCGCAATGATCTCTTCCATATCTTTCATCGTTTTTACTTTCTTCCAGCGAATCTTCTCTAAGCGATTTCCCATTTTTTCTTCAAAATTTTTGTAAGAATTTATTGTTACATATATATTTTCGATTTCATTATGTAAGTACAGTGGACTAATAATTACTCTTGATAGCACTCTCACTATCTCTAGCTTCCACCTTTACTGTTCTTGGTCGTTTGCCTTAATTTTTCCTCATCTCTACCAATTATTGCCAAATGGCCATCCCATAAGACTTCTTCCGCCCTCATTCTTCTAGCTTATATTATATTCCTATTTAGCCCATTTATAACGACATAATCAATAACTGACGATCCTTGTTGTCCCACTGATGTTTTCTTCCTTTCCCAATCACCTTCAGTGTAACTACTTAACATCTCGCATCCCTCTTTCTTCCTTCTTGCATTAGCCAATCCCCCATCTTCCTAGCATCCTTGTTTATCAATTTATTTTGAGACGATCTTACCATTAATTTACAAAGACCACTCACTCCTTCTCCGCTACCCCATTTTTGCCTTAAAATCTTCCCCTTTAACACATCTCGTGCCTTCGTTGCTTTTCTCATCCAGCAATTTCTGCACTTCGGCCTAGTTATTATTAATATACACCACCCCTATTTACAATACCCACTACCTCACCAATAAATTCCACCTCTCCCTTTTTTTCAGAGACCACTTCATTCTCACTACCATACCTCGCCCTCTCTTTTGTCGCATCCTTCGCTATCCCTTGTACCGACCACCTAAGCCTGGAAGTAAATCTCACATTTTCTTCCTTTTCTTTCATTATCCATGTTTCCACTAACCCCACCACAGCTTTTCCTGATACCCACTTCTCAAAGTCTCTTCAGTATTAATTTTAATTATTTTGCTTTTGTTTCTGTTCATTTTCGTGTCTGTAATTACCGACCAATTTCTTTCATTGCTGCAAGGTACATTGAAATATTGAACCGTAAATACGCACAACAAGGTTCATGGTTTTTTGTTCATGACAATGGTCGCCCTCGCACAGCCAATATGTTTAAATAATTCCTCGCAGAAAAGGGGGTGGTGCAAATTGAACATCCACCATACTCACCAGATCTCAATCATCCAAACTTCTTTTTATTCCCACGACTAAAATTAGCTTTAAAAGAGATATGCCAACGAGACAAGGCTTTTGAACTTCATCCCAAAGGAAGCCTTCTCGAAAGGTTTCCAGGACATCTATAGCAGATCTCAGCGGTGCATAGTTATAGTAGTGACTATTTAGAAGGACAGTAAGGTAACTTTCGTTAATATTTCATAATGTTATAAGTCTATTCACCAAACTTTATTGTCAGATGTTGTATATGTATCTGCGTTATGTCCATGAAAAATTGAATGCCAAGTGATAGTTTGATTTTCAATGTATTGTTTTTCTTGTGCCAAAATGTTATGTTGGTTCGGCAGTATTATACACAGAAAAGAACGTTACCATTGCAGATAATGGCTACTGTGCTTGACTTGTAACATACATCCATGTATTTGGACTTAACATCTGTTTTCTTATAAGATTATCTAATTTATGGTTAATGGCCTTGTATTCCTTTGAGTATTTGTACTTTTGTAACTGTTCTGATGATAATCTGAAGAACTGTTAAATGTTATAATTGACTTATTATTCCTTCTATGGTCTTCGATGTCTTATATCCGGTTTTAGTGACGTTAAATGTAGCGCTAGTAAGCTAAATCAACTCGTATGGCATCAGATGTATTATCGATCAGTATGATAAAGAGAATGGTTGCGAACGTTACTACGTGGTAATCCATACATACACTGAATTGAAAAATCACTATGTTTTAACCATTATTTGTCATTAAAACATAGTGAATTTTTCAATTCAGTGTATCCGAGTGTATCCTTTTTAGGCGACGAGTGTAGTGTTTCCGATGACCTCCGCCTTTTTAATTAATGTCTGTTTTATTTTAAAGTGCATTACTTACCTATTGCGTTAGCAACTTGCACAGGCTCCACAATGCTCAGAAAAGCTTAATTATTCCTTTCTATATATTACAATTTTCTGTAATGATCCTTACTTCCTTGATGTACACATTGGCTTGTTGGTAGATGTTTATAAAATGTAGTTGCATTATATTATCCTTGGTCCTATTTTCCACTGATTTTATGGTCAGGTCTTGGTTTTGAAACTCTCTCAGGTGTGACTTCTCCCCTATGCCATTTACCAATTGCAGTATAGTTAACATGACTTCTTTTACGTGGTTCTGTTTCTAAATCAGTTTCTGTTGAGTCTAAATTGATTTGATTGAGGTTTTTCTTGGTGCAAACTCTTGCTATTGCTCGGTTTCTTGATTACCTAAAGCGCTCTGTTTATCAATGGTAGTTGTGTACAGTATCATTCATCTGATTCTCTTTTTGTCATTCACATAGATTTCGCCAGGATTTTCTACCAAAATTTCGTGATGTCTGGAACTGGTGCTACATTAGTTAACATGTATATTTATCCTTTACGTTTTAATGAATGTTGCCTGATACAATTTATCCAAATTCCGTCTCTTGCAGTGATCGTCCATTCTGCTTCTTCATACCAATGATGTTGCCATAATATCTTATTCCCAACAGGACATCGATTTTTCTTAAGCTCTGGAACGTGGTAACCGGGTGTTATTGGACGCAAACTAGTGATATTTCATAAAACTTAAAGTTGCGTATTTAATTTTAATTAATTGGACTTCATTGATTTCAGTACGTCGATTTTCACTTTGATATTTGTTCAATGTTGTCTCTATACTATATTGATTATATTGTAGAATCTTTTCTTTCATAGCCCAGTAGTTATCCTCTGTGTTCGGTCACATAGGAAGTTTGTAAGCATTTTTCGATTAAAAATCTGAATACAATTTTATTCTCATTTTTGGTCGCTGCTTCTATGAGTGCGGTAGGCAGGAGATCTTCACTCTCGGGTACGTCAATTGCGTAGGTGTTGCGATAACCGTGGCAGATCTTACAGCGACACGGTGATGGACATTGTTTAGAATTGGGATGTGACAAACATGTTTAGCATATTCCCTTTTCTTTCTTGATTCGATTTCTTTCGTGCGAAAAGTTAGAGGTGAATCTGGAGCAACAATTGAAATCATGTTATGATGATTTACATACATGACGCATGATTTTGGGTAACTCTGCCGAGATAGACGGTTTTGTTCCATTGAGACAAACCTCTTTTCCAGGATTGAAATAAAACAACACAGTTGGAAGGGTTTTACATTTATTGTTGAACACTGCAACATGTTTCGCCACACAGTGGCTTCATCAGGCAGATGAATAATGATAATATGGAGTTTCATCATGTATCCGCCACGTCAATTCAATATCTTTTCCACGAATTCAAGGATTTTCATTAACTTTGGTATTTTATGCTGTGTTTCCAAGGATTGGTCGAAAATTTTGTTGATCTCTTTATCCCATTTACGCATAATGAATCTTCCTACTAGCGGGTCCCAGGTTACATGGTGATTGATCCACTATTTTATCTACTAATTGAGCAATGGGTAGATATTCATTGTTATAAGGGTATAATAAGTAATTCTGGAGGCTTTCACTTCCTGAACATTCATAAAGAGTACACAAATTACAAGTGGTTCATTTTGCCTAGCATGTTCTCCAAAATACTTGAAGCAATTATTGTTTAAGGTCTCACGGACTGTAAAAAACAAATTACTTAAGATGAATTATGGTTTCCTAATGGAGAGATCTACAACCAATATTTAATTATCTAAATAGCATAACAAGTACTTTCAAGAGAGGATAAATTCTTATGGGAACTTTTCTAGCCCCCTTGAGAGACTATGAGTCAAAGATAGTGTACTTTTTATGAGAAGGGGAGATTTTCTTGAACTGAGTTTTAATCAGGATTATCTTTTCAACGGAACATCACTGTGATGCTTGTCCCATTACGATTATATAATCAAAATATACCAAACACGAGTCGTTTGAATATCGCAGATGTATTACTCAAACCAAATGGTATGAACTTAAATTACTATAATCCTGCTCTTACGATAAACACCTTTTTCTCTCAGTCTTCGAAGGCTACTTCAACATTCTTATATTACTATTTTATATCATGCTTTGAGATCTATTGTATAGAAAATAAAGGTCGTTGTGAATCACATTTATGCATTGGCGGTAATTAACAAAAAAGCGAGTCGAGATAATTTCGCCGTGAATTGTAGCAGATTCTTCTGTTGTAGTTCGTAATCTCTATGTCATTGGTTGAACGTTTTGTAGTTATTATAAGATATAAGGTTAAATAATAGTCCTGGTAGAACTGGTATTTTGTAAAATTTGGCACGAATTTTTGTCCATATATCCATAAAATAGTATTGATATGATATAATAAATATGCTATTTTTGCAGTTCTTTCTTGCGCTATAATAGGTTCCTGTTTAGTAGATATCTCCTAGCTCCTTTTTAAATTCAGTTATTTCTTGACGGCCCGATGTATCCCCTAAACTAGTGAGACCAGTGAGAACTACGATGTTAAACATCAAATGTATAGTACAAGTAAAGGAGAACTAACAATTTGACTCACACACAAGACTAAAACATAGGGACGGATTAGCCCGGGTGTTCTTCAATCTCACACTCGAATGTGCCAGGTAATGAGAAAGACAGAAATCAATCTAAATGACAACCTATGAACAAGCCCGTCTAAATAGTGGCATATGCGGATGATGTTAACATCTTGGACAGAACAGCGACAGCAGTCAAGGAAGCTTTATTAAATATCGAAGCAGGTCCAGGTGTCATTGGATTGAAAATCAACGAAAGTGCCAAAGTAATGGGCAAAGGGAAATCATCGAAGAAAATATAGTATTTGGAAACTACAGCTTCGAGAGGGTTAGGCATTTCATCTAACTAGACTACAACGTAAGTACTTAAAATGACGAAACCATGGGGATAAAAGAACGAATAGAAGAGGTAATCGAACCATCTTATCTCCGCTACCAATTATAGAGTCAAAAAACATCTAAAGAGGCATAAAAACCCGCATATACAAAACCCTTATCCAAACAGTAGTATGTTCTGAAAGCGAAGTGTGGATAATCACTGAGAAATCCATGGAACTATTAGACTACTTTAAAACATAGGTAGAAGAATATATGGAAGCAAAAAGGTACTGCTAAGACAACCCGGAGGATTTCGACCAACTGGTAGACCAAGAGCAAGATGGGCGGATAATGTATTCAAATACGCCCAAGAATTGCTAAAAAAATAAGGAACTGGAAAGGATCTGGAAAAGGTTAGCTAATGACTCTAAACGTTGGAGGCAAAACATCCAGGAGACCAGGGCCCGAGTTGTTCTGCAGTACCATCGAAGAAGAAGATTTCTTGATGGCATGCTCTTTCCAAACTTTGAACTAATTTGGTTGGTCGAACAAGTACCAAAAGCTGCTGGCGTTTCTTCCTTTAGCCTGTCTAAAATGAATATGCAATATCTCAAGTTGTATCAGGATATACTACTATATCTGCTTCATATTCCTACAGACATTCAAATGATTTTTGACAGCGGTTTTTACGCCGAAAATGATAAACATGTTCAACGGGTGTCCAACCATATTATTGCCTGATCTCTGACTAGGTGGTCATAGTGATTACCTTCAAAACATTGGTTGCATCCCCACCTAGCGTCGGATTAAATTTTACCATTAGTTTTTAAATAGAATAACCCTACTGACCCTTCTGAAGGTATTTTTAGTTATATTGAGATATATAAGCCGTAAAAAAAAAACAGTATTCGCTTCAAATTCCTGCTGACTTTTATAAGATTTTTGACAAAGCAGCGTGTGCTAGACGCGTTCAAGTTGTGTTTGACCATACCTTATTAAAAGATACTTAAATAAATAATAATTGTCATATTTACTTTGGGATACTTCGTCCAAAACTTTTTTGTATCCCCATCTAGTACTAGAGTTAATGCGGTAATCTTTTCTTCTGCATTCCATTAATTTTCCGATGCAGTGGGCCCAAGTTGTCTAAGAAAATTGATCATTCTATTGTTTTCAATTGACAGAAATTGCACGTCTTTTGTTTAATTTTTTCAAACTTAATTTGAATTGAATATCTTTTGTTTCATTACATTTACTTCCAGCAAGCTCAGCATGGATTATTCGCGGGGTTTCTCGATTAATCTGGAGCTAGTTCACAACTTTGTTCGAAATATAAAAAAATCTCAGAACTTTTGTTCTATATTTCCTACCTTTTGATGAACCTTAAAAAATTTTCTTTTCTTTTATAACCCTGCAATTTTTAATTAGAATAGGTTTAAAATTTTATAGACCTATTAATTGTCATCGATACTTGTTCTGCTACTCTCTTGATGGAACCAAATTTTCAAATTAGGAGAAGTAAAACTCTTGTTATGTTCCATTTCTTTATTTTCAGATAACTCACACTTGTTTCGGTCCTTGCGGATCATTATCAAAGTTAAAACTAAATTGTTAATGAAAAAAATTCGTAATATATATACAAATTGCTCTAATTGTAGGAAATTTTGGCATTAATAATATTATCGGTACTGACAATTAATTGTCTTTACAGTTTTTGTTAACAGTATTTGTTATTTAATATGAAAAATATTTTTAGTAGAAATATTTATTTACTTTACTATGTACAAAAAAATCTTGATTATGTCGGTTTTGAATAGACCTTTAATTGCTAAATTTAAATAAATGTTATTTCACTTGAGTTTATTTTGCGTTCGTGTGTATTTTTGAAAAAAATAGTTTGTAATAATGATGAGAGAAAGAGATGATGATTGGTTATAGTGATAGGAAATGTACACAACTAGAATTTTATTTATTTGAGGATACACATCCAAATCCAATAATATTTATCAATCTACAGAATTAAAGTTATTAAAGGGTAATATTGATACTTAAGCAGTTCACCTGTCCATTGCTAGTAGTAAAGTATAGTAATTCAAAATATTACAAATCAGTTAGTTACGACTTATGGAGTTTCACCAAGTATCCGCCTCATCCATTCTATGTTTGACTTATTTTTATTATATGTTATATATGGTCTTTTATATAGTGTATAATTAAATGGAACGAGAAAACAAGTAAATATTTTATTATTGAAACAGAACTCCTAATAAATTATTTAGTTAACATTTGTCAAATATTATCTTGCAATAAATGAACAGGCAATGATGGTAATTGTACGCTACTGTAATTACACCGTATATAATTATTAATTACTATTATTAATAATTCATTAACAACAGTAATTATTTTCAGATAAACAAATCCATCATCGAATATAATAATTGGAAAAGCCCTACATATACATGAATCATGACGAAAATTGCCTGTTACGATAAATTTGATTGCCCGGGTGAAATTCAATCGCGTATAGCTGGAAAACAGAAGCTCCATTGCATCATTAAATTCGTTTGTTTTTATATATCTGTGGCTCTATACAAAAATTTTATAAACCCACATAAACGCATTTTCAACTCAGTGTAATTGGATTTTTTTGGCGACCGTTATTACATAATTTTGATATATTTAAAGATAATTAAAACCTTATAATTTTATTCAATATGTATCACAAAGTTATGGCTTCAAGCATCCAACACCTTATAATTTATATCAATTATTTTGATTTAATTAAAGAAGCTATAATATGATAGAACATATTAATCATCACTACCTTCCAGTCTATATTGTTATCTTGATTTATTCAGATGTGGATAAGATAAAAATTAAAAATTACCTAAAATATCTGCTCGACCTACTACCCTAGTTCTGACCTCTGAGCTCAATTCGCTTCCCGATAAAACGATCACGTGCATAATTAATGAGGAAAAACTGGTAATTGAGTCGTTGTTTTATTTCTTCTGTCCGAAACGATTTCCATAAAAATGCGGACGCTATTTATGTTATATCCGTAAAATATTGCGCACCCTCCGCCCGGAGCTGCGATTATATAAATTGGATTGAAAAGATAAGCAGCCTCCATAGAAAATTTGATTTATCAATACGAGAGTTTGCGTTCCCTTTGCGTATTTACGTTTTCCCAGACGCAATAATGCCTCAAAAATTTTGCTTAATAAAAAAATGGAACTATTTGCTAAATTGTTAACAATTCCATTCGAAATTTAAATACAGATTAGTAAAGAAATGAGATAAAATAGATAGATATAATTTAAAGTTTTCTTTTAATTAATAATTTTTAGTTAAATTCATAAATGTTAGAGAGAGAGGAAAAGTTTGTCATTGAAAGAAATTGTTTTCGGTACAAAATTAATTTTAAATAACACTAAATGATGATGTTGCCATCATAGTACTTTCTATAATTTACTCGAAAACTATGAGGTTTACGCAAAAAAGTTTTTCTTAACTTAAACATAATAAAGAACTCCTAGAAAATTCAAATAAAACCTCGAGAAATTACTAGAAAATTTAAGAAATTTGTAAAAAAGCTGGAAACAATCTAAAACCAAGAAATTATTCTTCTAATTTAAAAGAGATAATTCTAGAAAATCCCGATAAGGTAAAGAAGAATTAGTGGAAAATTCTTGAACTAGGAACGGAAGTTGTTGTGAAAGATTCTTGAACACTAAATATATATCAATATATAAAGAGACTGCTGGAACATATTTTAAGAAAAATGATAAGAAAAAGTAAGTAGTTTTAGTAAATAATAGAAGAAAGTGTGCTGAGAAAATCTATAAACCTAGAAAAAAATCTGCTGGCCGTGTCGAAGAAGTGGTAAATAAAGTTCAGGTTAGCTCTGTGCTTTCTATAATTTTCCACCCAATTTTTTATGTATTTTTTTTTGGAAATTCTAAATTTCAATAATGTTTTCAATAGTTTACAATAAGGTAAGGAAAGAAAAGGCATTAGAAACCTTGAAGAAAATTTTTTGAATCTATTAGAAGTGAAATTCTAGGAAAAAATTTTAATAGAACAAAGCAGGAAATATAGTAGAATTCCTGAAACTATGTAAAAAATAAATTAATAAGATTTTTGACAAAATAAAGAAGACTAAGCAAAAAGGTCTGGAAAGTAAGTAAAAAAAATTGAAAAATCTCTTAATCTGGAAGGAAATGTCTACAAAATTCTGTAACTTTAAAGAAAAATATCAAAATATGGAAGAAAGTTTACTAGTAATTTCTAATAAAAAAATATCATGAAGGAAACATTTAAAGACAAATTACTGGAATATTCCAGAAATTATATAAACCTACAAGAAATTCTCGTCATTAATTTAGAACAGATATTTTCGAAAAATTGATGAAAAGTAGCTAGAAACCTTAGAAGTCCTTAAGAGAAATTTCTAGAACATTTTAGAAGCCCCCAAACAAATTTTAGAGTGGACAAATTGTGAAAAAATAGATTAAATAACAAGTAATCATAAAAATCTATAAGCATCGAAAACGAATGTCGATATTTGAAGAAAAAAATACGAGAACATTTAGCTGAAATAAAATTTCAAAAATAGAAAGAAAAATAGCAAAAAACTAATTCTAAAATTCTAGAGAATCTAAACAAATTCTCGAAATCTGAGTGAATATACATAGAAAACTGAGATAACATTGTTGAAGAATTCTAGAATGCACGAAGAATAATCTAATAATTTACAATTAATGAGAAAATTTAATGCAACAAAGTGTTTAAGAAAAATTTGTGGAAAATTCTAGAAACCTTGAAGAAAAATTTCATAATCTGGCAGAAGAGATTTCTAAAAAATTGAACAAAGCAAAAATTAGTCGAAGATTCTTAAAAACTGGATGAAAAATAAATAAAAAATCAAGAAATCTTTAATAAAAATATCCTAAAAACTTTATAATTCACAATGACTATTCTTACATTTTAAACAAAATCCGTTAAAATTGAGCAAAGTGTGCAAGAGGAATTTGGAAAATTCTGTAAAAAAGAAGTTTCCAGAAAATGTCTAAAGCACCAAGAAATTTCTCTTAATTTAGAAGAGTAATTCCTGAAGAAAAGGCAAAACAAAGCAAGAAATGGTTAAAAATTAAATTCAAAAATCTCAAGATTTAAATATATCGTTGATTCCTGCAGCATCTACATCGTTATACATTTTTTAATCACTTATGTTTTGAAAATGACAAGTGTCCGGTCGAAACTATAGTCAGTAAAGATTAAATCCAGTTATACAGACAAACTATTAAGTATTTGTATTGTATTTAAATATATCTTAGAATATTCAATTAAAGTAAAGCAAAAAGAAGGTAAACAATTCCTAAAAACTAAAACTAAAATTGTTAACAGTTTTTTTGAATGCTCGACAAAAATTGTCGTAACATGCATGTGGAAAATCCTTTAAAAATTCCGAAAAATTAAAGCAAAGCATCGTGACAAATGTATGGTAAGTGTTTTGGAATATTCATAAAGTCTAAAATTAATTGCTAGAAAATTCTGGAAAGGAAATTCTCGCAACCTGAAAGAAAAAAAAAACATTAAATATTTATAGAACATAAAGCATTATTATAAAAAGAAAAAATAGGGTAAAAATCTAGAACCCACTAAATACAAAAAAAAATCTTAGAAAAAACGAGATGTTTCTAAAATAAAAGAAATTCTAAAAAAATTAGATAAACTAAAGCAAAAAATTCCGACGAATTATTAAAATTGGAAAAAAAATGTTTTCGTTTTTTCAAGGGTTCTATAACTCTCCCAGCAACTTATGTAATTAAGATTTCTAGAATTTGCCTGTGATTTTTAGATTCGTATAATGTGTCAACAGTTTCTCTTCCTTTTTAGGATTCTAGATTTTTTCCAGGAACTTTCCCTGCATTTTATTCTAGACTTCTATGTTTCACCATTTTTTTTTCGAGAGTTTAATATAGGCCACAGCAACCTGTATCTAGATTTCTAGAATTTTTCAGCGACTTATTTTCTAAATTTATGTAATATTTCAGCAATTTCTTCTTCTAGAGTTCCCTAGCAACTTGTATCTAAATTTTCAGGATTTTATAATTATTAATTATCTTTAGATTTAAATAATATTTCAGCTAATTTTCCTCTTTTCGGAGGTATTAATTCACCCAGCAAATTATAACTAGGTTTATAGAATATTTCGCCAATTTCTTTTGTGTTTGATGGTTCTATAACTAACACAGCAACCTGTATTTTGATTTCTAGAATTTTATCAATTTCTAGAATTAAGCAGTTTTTCTATGTTTATATAATATTTCAACAATTTCTCGTCTTCCAGAGAATTGTAGAACTTGTATCCAGACTTCTAGAATTCTTCAGCATTTTTTTCTAGATCATTATATTATTTCAAATATTATTTTCTTTTCGAGGTTGTAGAATTCTCTCAGTAATCTTTATAAAACTATCAGCATTTTGCTAGATTTAAAATGGTGATGTTGCCATCATAATACTTTTCCTATATTTTTCTGGAAAACTATGAGGTTTACGCAAAAAGGCTATTCTTAGTAATTTGTTCATTTTAGAATTCTCTACAATTATTTGTTATATAAATTTCATGTAGATCCAATAATTTAATAGCAATTGGCAAAAGATGTTAAAATTTTCTATTTTTATTTTTGTTCCTTGAGAAATAAGAATTTTATGAAAAATATTTTTAAAAAAATGTTTAGTTTCTCATTAGCTTTAACTTTTGTTCGAAAAGTTTTGTAATATTTTTCATATTTAGAAAAATATCGACAAAAAACAAAACAAAAACGACTAGAGTAAACATCAACTTCCGGTCTATGAATGTTTACCAAAAGCTTTTCAGTTCCAGTTTTTAATGATAAAACCTTAAGTTTAAAGTTTTATCTCAATCAGAATATTCGTTTTTGAGATACAGCGCCCACCGACAGACAGACAGACAGACAGACGGACAGACAGACACACACACAGACACAAAAAATTTTTTTCCAGAAATTAGTGTAATGGGTTCAGGGGACCCCAAAACGGATATTTCCGCAAAAAAAAATTTTCAAAAAAAAATCACGATCACAATACTTCCCCTATATTTCATATAGGGAAAGTAAAAAAAAATTGTGTCTGTGTGTGTGTGTGTCTGTCTGTCTGTCTGTCGGTGGGTGCTGTATCTCAAGAACGAATGATCCGAATGGCATGAAACTTTAAACTTAAGGTTTTATTGTTAAAAACTCGATCTGAAAAGCTTTTGGTAAACATTCATAAACCGGAAGTGGTTGTTTACTCGAGGCGTTTTTTTGTTTTTTCGTGATCTTTTTCTAAATATGAAAATTTTTACAAAACGGTTCAAATAAAAGTTAAAGGGGATGAAAAACTGAACAAGTTTTATTCGAACATGTTTTTCATAAAATTTTAAACTTTCGAGAAAAAAAATAAAAATTGAAAATTTTTACATTTTTTGCCAATTGCTAATAAACTATTGGAGATAGATAAAATTTATATAATAAATAATTGTAGCGAATTCAAAAGTACACAAATTATTAAGAACAACATTTTTGCGTAAACCTCATAGTTTTCGAGAAAAATATAGGGAAAGTACTATGATGGCCACATCACCATTTGCTACTTTTGATTTTGCTGCAAAACTCTTATGAAATGTCTTTAACAAAACTAGTATATTTAATTCATTGTAAATTTATTTGCTGAAAGTTCAAAATAAATTCCTCTGCAATATTTCATCACATTATAAAATGTATAACGCAAACACTTGGAATCACAGACAATATTTGATTAATTTAATAAATCAGTTTCTTTCCAATAGAACGCTTTATGTTGTTAATGTTAATAATTCACTACCAAATAGTGTTGCACTAGATCCCTATTTGAGTGAATATCCACCGACAAATTAAGATTATCCGCTTAATCAGGTATCTAGTTCAACCCTTAGATAATAGATGGCACCTTTATGGTAATATCTTGATTGATGGTTTACTCGAAAGTAAAACTCGCTTCTCTACTATAAGGATGTTCATGCAGGATTTCCTCTCCTCTTATCAAAAAAAAACGTTTCACTGTCTACAATTGCATCACGCTGATCAGATCAAAAATAGATCTAAACTAATCCGTGGCTGTTGTTGACAGGGCACGATAATTAAGTTTACAACATTTTCTCACTCCAATGTATTCCCTAAAAATCTTCTTCATTTCCTATTTTAAGTTTTCGCTTTATTCTCTATTGTCACTGGTAGACGCAGAATTCTTTTCCAGCAGCTATTTCTTTTGTCCAGTCCATCATTAATCGCATCAAGAATTTGTGTGTAAACTCTTTTTCCTCTTCCACCAATATACTCTTAATATGACAATTTATCTTAGTACATATTCTAGATTAATAAATATAATATATTGTTATTTCTTTGTTATATTTATTATTCTTCCTTATTCGAAACGTATGGCAAAGTAATAGCCTCAAGTATCAGTCACCATATCTTGTTTCAAAACAAAGAATTCCTCAACTTATTTAGGAATATATAATAAAGTATCCTTTAAATCCCGTACTGAATAGTTTTAATCCAAAGTCATAGGAAGCACTTAAATAAGTCTAAATTTCCGGAATCAAGATATCTCAGTTGGCACAGCAACCAAACTCTACAGGAGAATCATTCGACTCCTGCTTCAATATGGCCGCATCCTCTTTGCCTACTCTAGGAAGGCTATTAAACAAAATATTTATATAAAGAAAAGATCATAATTCCACACATTAAAAAAAATAACTTACTATTTAAACCATGTGATACTCTCTTATGTGGCATAATCTTACCCAGGTAACCCCTGATACATATACAATTGGCTTTGTCCTAGTAAAGAATTCAATGTCTAGAATAGTACTGTTTTGAACGTAATGCAGGAATCCCAACCAAATACAAATCCCAAAAAAATATATTAGAATTTATCTTTTTCGTTAATATTTCCTGAAGAGATGATATATCAAGAATCAAATGTAATTTGATTAAGCGCGCCGAAAAACTACAAGTATCAAATTCATTTTCTAGCCCAATCATGAAAATTAATTGATTTTGAATAAATTCTTAGTACATTTATGAATTTTTTTTATTAGGTTTATAATTTTCTTTCTACATTACAATGTTTATCTTTTTAGAATTCTACTAATTAAATTATATGACTTTGCTTTGTCTTAAGGGAATAGAAAATCTTATATTTAAAAGTAATTTTACTTTTATCATTTCTATTATGTCACATATATATCTTATCTGGTTAGATTCAAAACTAACAATACTTCTAAAGATATAAATGTTAACCCTTTATTGTTTATATTAGGCTTGTTACCGCTAAGCTCAGACGAAGTAGCAAGATCAATATGGGTTCCTGAGAACAAACAAAACTTTAGTGTCTATAAATGAGTTGTCCTTGTGATCTTGTTAGTAGATAAGGAGTACATATCAGACATTCTGAACCACTGAGTGGATAACGGGTTGGAACGAAAGGGTGCGCTGATTAACATCCGCGACCTAAACGATTAGCACCTAGTGGATCTATTAAACTGTTTTGGATATTTCTTCTTATCTGAGTTCCACCACCATAATTAGGTCAGACACTGATGACTCGAGGAAACCAGTAATTCCAGCGGGAAAATGATATCGGAAAAAATCGAGGTGATGGGAGGAAAAACTACAACATTGAGCCTCAAAAGTTTTAACGGGGCACTAGGAACTGATCTAAAATTATCTGCACGAGATTGGGTGAGGTGCCAAGGTTGAATTAAGATATTGGACAGCCTGCCAAGGAAGTATTAACAAGGTCTTTTCTTTCCTGCAGAAAGATCATATCGAAGGAGAATCTAGTTGTAGTTTTCCGAATGGTAAGGCAGTAGGGAAGTTGATTTATGTAGATCTGCAAACTAAAACACCCTCATTTACAGTAATGTGGAATTTGCTGATCACACCGAAATTATAAACCGCAATCAACTTTCTCTTTATTTATTTTTTTTTTCTTGAATAATTTTCTTTCTTATCTCTTGAAATAATAACACCAAATATTTATCAATTCTTCACGTATTAAAAAATTCTCTTTGCTATGTATTCTGTACCCAATTGTGTTTTGGCTATGCGAGGCCATTTAACACTAATTATATAGGATGAGTTCCAATTAAGTAAGGACCGAGCTAGGTTTCAACGACCACCACAATTTCGCTTGTAGTATAAATGGTAGCATCTGCGGATGGGATATATTACTGAGGTGTGCGCACTTGGAGTGACGACACAATCTAGAGGAAGGTCAAATAATTTCCTAGTCATATCAACTTGACTTGAGAATGAGTAAATGAAGTCGGGCACGTCTACATCTCCGGCCGTGTCTTCGGATGCCATTAACCATTTTCTCAGGCCAACTAGTTGGGCACCACTTGTTACCGGAAAACTCAGAGGAGGTAGCAAGATCAAAAAAGGTTCTTGATAACAGACAAAACATTAGTAACCGTGTCTATACAGGGATAATTCACGTGATCTCATTAGCAGGTAAGGATCGCATGTCGGACGTTCTTGGTCACCAAGTAGGTAAAGAATTATAACAAAAGGTACGCCTATTAACAACTGCGACCTGATCAATTACTACTCAGTGAATTGAACATTACACTTTTTACCCGAGCTCGAGCACCACTACAAGGTGATTACTGGAATCATTCTGGGAATTACTGACGAGAAAGAGAAGATCGATTAGAAACCGAAAGGTGATATTTCAAAATGATCAGCACGAGATTGGATGATATGCCAAAGTCAAATAAATATATAGAACAGTATACCAAAGATACGTTGACAACCTGATATCATAATTGAATAAGATAGACTAAAATGATTTTTATTTAGCGTACAATCAATCTGTATTATCTTTAAATCATATATTATAATCCTCATTTTGTGTAGATCCCTGGTCTATTTGTAATAAAAGAATGTAACCGATATGTCTAGAAACGAAACCAAAATTTATGTTATAATTTATTTATTTATTATTTGTAAGAAGTCAGTGTAAATTCAATGGGGTCAAACACTTGTTAAGTTTCAGGATCAGGATTGATCGAAACATGTGTCAGGCAACTGAAAATAAAAATATTATGGAACTTAACAAGTGCTTTACCCCATTGATTTTACATATCTCGTTCCATCAAGAGTGTAGCTCTACCAGTATCATTTATAGAAGTCACTGTAGATTACTAATTTGTGTAAGTTTCAGTATTTAGAAAAGAAGCAACGAGCAGTTGTCAGAAGAACGAGAGAATAGAAATATACGAGGGAAATTCAGTAATTAGGTCACAAAATGCTGAAAATAGCGGTTAGTAATTTTTCCTATGTGGCAGCACATACCAGCTTTATGATACTCAAATGACAGTTGCCGTACGCATGTGTAGACGGTGCTAAAATGGTGATCATGCTTGGAGAGTGTACTGTGGAAGAGTTGCGTGCTGTTGTGCGTTTTTTCTGAACAAAAGGACTTCCTGCAAATCATATTTATAAGGAAATATCCCCTGTTTAAGGTGAACATTGTTTGTCGTGTAAAGCAGTGTACAACTAGGTCGAGAAATTCTCACAAGGGCGCTCAATAATTGTTGATGAACATCGAACTGGCCGCCCCGTTCAGATTGCAACAGATGCAACAATTCGACGAGTGGACGAGATGGTTCCAACTGACAGGCGGCTAACAATAAGCAGAATAGCAACTGCAATAGGGTGTTTGAACGATCGTTTAAATTTCCAGAAAGTTTGCGCACGGTGGGTACCTAGACAACTGACTCCTGAGCATAAAAGGAATTGACCCAAGCGAGAATTGAAGAATTAGCTTGGCAACTTCTTGAACATCCGGCTTGCAGTCCCGACCTAACCCTAAGCGACTATCCTCTGTTTGGTCCACTCAAAGGGCATCTTGGCGGCAAACATTTCGAGAAAGATCAAGATCTTCAACAAGAGGTACGCATGTAGTACGGCAGCCCAAAGAATTTTATGTAGCAAGTATTGGGGCATTAAAAAAACCGATGGGATAAGTGTATAAATGTTGGTAGAGACTCTGTCGAAAAATAAAACTTGTTTTTAACTTATTACTTTTTATAATACCTTTTGTGACCCTTTTGTGACCTAATTATTGAATTACCCTCATATATCATTAGCACCAAATAATGGACAATTTATTATCGGACGACAGCTTCTAAATGATAATTGCTTATGAAAAACCAGTTAAATCCTTTATTAACTAGACACAACTATCTATGACAGATATTCTATTTAATTTTGATGGTAAATACTTATTCAAAGAATTTCCTATAACTTAAACACTTAATTTTTAAAACCTGATAACTGCATCAATGGCCGTATTAATAAGTGACCAATGAAAACTTACTTTATATAGAATGAATACCGCTTTAAACAAACTAGAAAACTGGGCATCGGTCCAGTTTCAGCAATAGTTATCCCAAAATATTAAATTCATGGGGAATACGATCAATTACTTTTTCTTAATACATTGTTTACAAACATTTTGATGTAATTTTTGACCAGATTATATACAAAACAACTAAACCATACGAACAAATATTACCTCATATCATCATCATCTCGTGCTACTAAACTGGCTAAGGAAAAAACATCCCTTGAGACAGCTTTTGTCTAAAACGGTTTTATCTCAAGTACAACCACAAATTTCATTAGAAAAAAACACATACATTATTTTGTAATATACGTATATATGTTACATAATTGTTAGTGGTAAAACATAGTAAGTACGTTAGTTTAGTGCTTGTATTACTTTCATACAAACAATATATGTAGAGCAAAATTTCAAAAATATTAAAAAGATAATTTGCATGTTAGCATAAAAGCTAACAATTTGCTAACTTTCTAAAGACACAATCTCCCTTGAAGATTAAAGAGTGTATCAAATTTCGAGTGTCAACTGTAATAAAGTTTATCTCGGATGGAAGATCACGTGATTATAGGCAGACAATATAAGAATCGTTGAGAAAGATTTATCTTCTTTACTAATTCACCAAACATTCTCGAACCTTTAATTTCGATAAAACTACTTCAAAATTAACATTAAACTGTTCACAAAAATAATTATCTTGAAGCTGTTACTTGTTGAAACCCATGGTATCACTTAATAAAACACTGATTGTTTTTATTGTTCTACAACAATTGTTTCGCCACACAGTGACTTGGTCAGGTAGATGAAAAATATAGAATTATATTGAGTTGATTGTTAGAAAAATATAATTTTAACAAACACAACTACGCCCAAAAACTACATAATATTTTTATTTATTTTAATCCTTAAAGATAACATTAGCGAAATATTCGTAATCTAACGGCTCTAACTACAAGAAGTCGCAAGGCGCTACCAAACATCAGCAGCTATCACTATACAGCATTTATAAAAAAGCGCATGCTAGCTAAGTATAACAGCAGTTTCCTAACAACCACTTTCTAAAGAAGAAACATAGCAAAAATGTTTTTTTTTTCCATCAAATCTTGTAAAATTTCTCTTCGCTAATGTATACGTATTAATTTTTTTTAAATCTATATATAGCCAGAATAATCTTATAAATATTAAAAAGAAAGAATCGATTTGCAGCAAAATTTCAACCAAGTTGGATTGGTCTTCTTCAAGGAGCGTTCATTGGAAAACTGCTATCGTACTTTATTGGAGTGCGCTATTTACACCTGGATTGTTAACGTTTGGCGGTAGTGTTTCGCTTTTTGTGATTTGACCCATCAGATTAACATATATTTTACTACCCATAGGTACTACCTATGGGTAGTAAAATATATGGTGCTGATAATGAAACATACTTGTTGCATAAAGTGGATTTCCAAGTGGGGGTAGTCATTGGGCGTCGTCGCGTTTATTGAGATTATCGGTGTATTTTGTCTCGCGATGAAAGTCCTGTTGTTGAAATTCTTCGAGTATCCCGTAGATTTGGAATGGTCCAGAGATAATAACAATAATAATAATTTATTTGAGCAACTGAACAAATTTAATTATATCAAAAAGTATAAAAAATAACACAAAGTAAATGTTAAAAACTTCGGCTACAATTTTAAATATATCCATAATGTAATAATAATATTTTTAAATATAAAATTAATTTATTTAAAACTTAAATATACTTAAGATGTCTTTGTATAACTTATTAGCATTTCTATTCATGTGGTATATAGATGATTTACATAGAGTAACGGACTTCACAGTTGGAATAAAAAATGTATTTGCGTCCCGAGTTGTAATAATAATAATTATTATTATTATTTATTTCCCAACAGATAAAATACAAGATTAAAGCTAAATTATTTCATAATTCCGCCAATGCGTCGAATGACGTCGAACTATCGCCAAAAATGTGCACAGAATGGTGAATAAAATTATACATTGTTTGCATAGACACGAGTGGTGAATTATGGTGTGCATTGGTCTTGCATATGTTGTACCGAAATAAGGGTGCATGTTTATAGTTATTTCTAGGCACATAAAAGTTGACGCATGCCAGAAGTTCCGGACAATCAATTTTACAATTCACCAATTTCAACAGATAGTCTAATTTGGAAATATTTTTGGTGTACATAATTTAAAAATTTCAAAAAAACGTCAGTAACACACTATACGAAACAGTAAAATCAGGATAAACGTACATCGTCTTGTAGTACAAATATCGTAAGAAATTTATTTGTATCCTTTCTATTGAGGTAACATGGATTTGGTGATAAGGTGACCAAATTTGACTACAATATTCCACTTTAGACGTACAAATGCGTAATACACACAACAGGGTTATCAAAATCACGACTAGTTCGTTTCATAGAACCTAACATCTTGTACGACTCAGAATATATATTCTTGATGTGATCTGCAAATGTAAACTCGCAATCAAAAGTAACTCCAAGGTCTTTGATACTTATGCACCTCTATACTGGAACACTATCCAGGTTGTAATTATATATTATTGGAGATTTTTTTCGAGTGAATGATACACATTTACATATTTTAAATTTAATATTAACATGTTATCACGACACCAATCATCAATTCGAACGAGATCCCTTTGTAAATTTGTGCAGTCGTTTAGGTTCGTAATGCTACAAAATATTTTCACATCATCTGCATATGTTTATGTTTATTACACTTTAGCTTCTTTCCAAAAAAAAAAATATACATACGAATATACAAAATATACAAAACATACAAAAAATTTCGATGGATGAAGCTGGGCGGAGTTCATGCAGCTGTGATGATCTTCCACTCTAACCCTTGTTTCTGGTAGGCAGTGAGGGTCCCTCTTTCGCACTATTTACCATAATTGTTAATATTTGCCTTAATTTGGCCTTATTTTCCATTTTTTTATAGATGGAATTATTATTGTCAAAAATGACATATGTAAAAAAAAAAAAAAAAAAAAAAACAAAACAGATGAAATTTCAGACACAATAATATTAATAAACATAACAAATAGGAGAGGACCTAGATTGAACCCCTGAGGTACCCCACTGGTTGGCTTAAAGCTGTATGATTGGTATCCTTTATATTCTATAAATTGTTTCCTATCTTGTAAATATGATTTTATGAGTTCTGAAGGATTCCTCGTAAATCCGTAGGTTGGTAGCTTGGAGATGAGTAAGTTATGGTCAATGGAATCAAATGTTTTATGCAAATCAGTGTAAATAATATCAACTTGACCACTATTATCAAGAACTTCAGAAGTTGTATGAGTGAAGTTTAAAAGATTAGTCATTGTAGACCTTTTTAACAACGCCATGTTGTTTAGTTGAAATAAGGTTATTCACATGCTTGTAGATCTGTGAACATATTTTCCCTTCTAACAATTTGGCAAAGTTATTAATGTTTGATATGGGCCTATAATTAACTATATCACCTGGATTACCTGTCTTTAAAACAGGGGTGATTCTTGCAACTATCCACAAATGAGGCAAACATTTCAAGATAAAGCAAGGTTAACAATATGAAGTAGAACAGGCATAAAACATTGAATGCAATCTTTAACAATAAAAGATGGAATACCATCAGGATCTGCGGTAAAGTTATTTTTCAAATTTATAACTGACTCAAAAATATCATGCTCCTCAATTTTGTGGAATTTAAAGTTTAAATGACTATGAACACTTTCCGTAATTGTTTTATTCGAGGTGTTAGAATAAACAGATTTGAAGTATGATGCAAAACTATCTACCATTTCTTCCGATGAATCAAGAACTTTTTCGTCCAGTAACATAGTGCCGGGTATTCTTGTTTGACCTTGTTTAGTACTAATGTAAAACCAAAACTTTCGTGGGTCTTTGGCAATTGATTGTTCGGAATTGGCAATGAATGATTTGTGATCACGTTGCAACCTTCGCTTAAAGTCTGCACGCAGATTCGTTTTTATATAAAAAAAATTACATTTAGTCTTCCTATGGAGTTTTCTGAAGTGCTCCTTAGTCTTAATTAATTTAATAATAAGCTGGCTGAACCAAACGGGATATTTACGAGATGATGATTGTTTGCTTATCGGTACATATAAAGAAAACAAGTTATTAAGTAAGGCGTACATTGTGTCACATGTTGTATTAATATGTGCTGGCTAAAACAGGTTACCAATCACAATGCAAAAAAGCGGAATACAATTTGCTAAAGTCTGCTTTTATAAAGTTATAAGCTGTATGGCAATTATTAGGATTAAAAGAAGAAATATTTACTGATGATATTTGAATGTCTTCTGTTAATGATGGATGGTGAGCATCCTCCGGTAATAATATCAAATCATGTAAACATTTACAAGTTATCTTAGATGACACGACAACTAAATCTAAAAGTCGATTGTTAGCATTGCATTGTTGATTTGACGCTACAAAATTCTTAAATTCAAGCTTTGGTTGATTATCTACATTTGTATTAATAAGAGTAGTTATATTGAAATCACTGCACATAAATACATGTTCAAAATTTACAATAATGCTATCTAGTATATTAAATATCTCCAAATAGACTTGAATACCTTGAGAGGGGAGAACGTACAAACATATAAAACATAATTTAACACCATGAAAAGCAACATATACACAAACCATTTGCACATCAATTTCTGAAGGAATGTTAATGTCATATTTGAAACAATTGTAATCTGTGTGAACAGCAATAAGTGCACCCCTCCTCTGCCCACCTTATTCTTATTTTGGGTGTTGATTGCGGAAGTGAGAACGGACATCATTTCTTCCTTAAACAAGGTAAACTGTTTCTGCAGCATTTGCTGAATGTTATCTAAGGGCAAATTACTAGTTGTTGGATCCGATTCTTCATTGCAATTTAAGTTTGCTTCCTTACAAAATTCTTTATAGGACCATTTGGCACCATCCTTGTTTTTAGCTTCATCTTGATAAAATTTAAATAAATTTTCGTGAATATTAAGGCATTTGGCATGGAACCATCTTTTACCAAATGTACATGTAATTGCAGCGGATATTGCATGTGGTGGAATAAAGTCACTGCATTTCTGACAAAAACAGTAAGAAGACACAGGAGATGTGCTTCACCATAAGGGGCCGATCATATAGATTTAGGTAGAAACAAACAATAGTAGGCCACGGATAGGTACAAACAAAGTGTTTAAAAAAGGATGGAAATAGTACAATAAATAAAATAAATATAAAAGTTATGAAATTTGACTAATTATAAATTATTACGTATGTATTTACCTTCAAGTTGCTTAACTTGAAGTATAATACAATTTGATTTATTTCTAATTAATTTAAATTATTTTTATTTGATAAATCACACACAGTAGACATGAGAGGGTAGCTTGTACTTTTAAGTAAGATGCTTGAATAATCGGTAAATTTTCAAATTTCCGACTTCAAGAAGGTTAATAATGTTGATGGTAAAAGCTAACGGCCCAAAAATGCTTCCTTGAGGAAGACCTATTAAAATATCAATTTTATCATAATGCATTAACTCCTTTATTTGAATGTTCTATCCATAACAAATGCTTTCTACTATAAATATCTGATTTAAAGCATTTCACGCACACGATGGTTATATAAATAAATAACACTGCGACTCGTTAGTATATCTGGAACTACTGTAAAATTATTTGATTATTAAAACAAATACAAATTAGAACAAACATAAACGCAGCTGCATAAATTAAATCAGCGTGTTTATACGAGTAGTTACACTGACCAATGTGTGCGACCAGATTAAACGCTTCCCCGATACATATAATCCTTCATTTCTGCCCTATATGGCTTCGGCGTGTATAAAACCCTATAAAATGTTTCCTACCACATCTAAATCACCAATTCAATCTAATGTAATTCAAGTGCTGCCCGATAGCCCTTGATTTGCATACATACAAGTCCAATTAAATAAGTGTTGCGATATAGACTCCAACGACAACAGTAAACGTGTCCCTTTAGTGGGGGGGGGGATTAAAAGAAAATTCTATTTACATGCAGAACAAAGAAAAGGGACGCCCGAAAATAAGGGACATCCGTCGCAAGTTATCCTCTTCCCATCGCCTTTGTGAGATTTACTACATTAGGCCGTGCCGAGGCGGGTTTGGGTCAGGGTTAAGGGCGACTCCTGATGAAGAGGACTATCTCACTCACGTTTATATATTACCGACTGCGTCGGCTCGCTAAACGCGATGCTTTGTGTGTTTTGTGCGGGCGCGTTTACTGCCTATTTGGTGTCCGAATAACTAACAATACAATCTCGTATAGTTTTGCTGCTCGCGGCGTACTCTATGGTTATTTGCTGCAATAAATAGCGAAATCCTTTCGCAGTTTGTCCGAATGTTTACTATTCCCTATAATACATTTCCTGATTGTATCGCTGTTTTGTGCAAAATTATGATTTCATTCAGGACATATAAACAGGATCGACCCTTTTTGTGTAACATCAATGGAAAGAATATCAACAATTTATAACATCCCCTTTAGTTAAGTCCATTCTAGAGGTGCTCGGATTTATTTTATTTATTTATTCATTTGCCTTTCTACCTTTCGGTGTAAGGCGGCTCAGATTTATACCATCGCCTATTTGCCATAAAAGGCAACAAGGGATCGATTAGGTAAAAATAAGATACAACGTTTGTGAGCATTTATTAATTACTAATGTTATTTGACACTGCATATTATCTGCATACTTTCCATAGGTTAGTACATAGTTGCTGACTGCCAAATGCAAGTATGAATTAAGATTTTCATCTGTTAGCAGATTACAATATTTAGATTTTTAATTATTTTCATTTCTAAAAAACGCAGACCCACACAAATAAGTTTATCCAAATAAAGCTGTTAACTGAAGGACTACTTTTTTCAAAACATAGATATTTTTCTTCATATAAACAAGCCCAAAATTTGTAATCTGTTGCTCAGGCTTTGAGATGTGTATCGGATATAATTTGCAACACTTCTTTTCCTATAGAAATGAAATCCAAATTGAACTAGTTTGATATTTCAGAAGCAATTTTTCAAATATCTACGATTGAATGTTACAACAGCAGTTAAATGCAGCTATTTTTTTTAATATTACTTTAGGGTAATTAAATGGATACAATAAATTTATTATAGACAAATAGGTAGGTTGAAAGATAGCCTTGAATATGGGCATGTTGACGTTAATCCGTCGGGATATCGATTAATTAGGAGTTTGTCTGAAATCCCCACGTTTAAGCGGCAGTTTCCGGTGCCCCTAAATCACAATCTGATAGCTCAATCAGTCAGTTACGTTTAATTAAATATCGATTCGCACGCGTTTATAGTGATTGTAATATATTGTTAATTGCTCAGATTAAATTGCGCCCCCGCCTAATTCATACCGGCCTAGATATTTTAAGCGTGCCTGAATTTGAAATTATTTGCATGTTTACGCATGAAAGAGAGTTCAATATAATATTATTTATCAATCTAGAGTGTGGGTCCTTTGTTTCAAATAATTTATTGTTATATTAAGTAGAGAATCAATGATCGGTAATGGATATGATTGAAAATATCCTAAATCTGCATCTATGTTACCGGTAACAAGGGTCTTTTATGTTGTCAAGACCTTTCATATTTGGGTGTAACTGCTTAAAGCTGAAGCAAGTAGGCTGCCTTACCGTCGTCACTATCAAATAATAGAATGCCGAATGAGAATAAATTAAAATTATTAACATTTAGACTATAAAAAGTTCTTAATATATAAACTTGATTTTATTAATTTACTAATAATAATATATACAGAGTATTTTCATTTAGTTTACTTATTCGAGCACGTATATATTTTTGAACTAATTGGAATATAAGCTAGGAGAGATGTATAAAAGAGCAAAGGTCTTCCTCCATCCCTTTTGCCTACAAATAATAAATATCATCGAGTGTAAAATTGTAACATTCATTTATATTATAAAAAATACATAATCTTCAAGCTAAATAAGGTCCAAGGAAGGCTTAATCTTAAAAAAAAGAGTTGACCACTACTTATTAATTTCTCTCAAAAAGTATGATTTCACAGATATTTTAATACAAATCAGTTAATGAATTAAATATAATTACAAATAAGTTAATGAACTAAACGTTTTAAAATGTGTTTATCATCATTCAACATAGGTTTCTAGTCTAACGACGTGTGTAGATGCCGTCAGTGTGGAAGAGGTCAGGGTGGAAAGTCCACCTCGATGAAGACGGAAAATCGCCCAAAAGTACAGTGAAAAATTAACTTGAAAGTTCAGGGGGAAAAGTCGTAAATACTCCAAATCTAAGGAATAAAAAAAATTAAAGGCATAATAAACATTTACGTAGAGGACGAAAAGGATATTAGAATGAGTCTCACAAAATAAAACAAAACACCTTAGCAAAAAAAAACTGCAAACAAATCAATAAACACATATATGGAGAAAAGTTAATAATAAATTCTTGAAACAGTTTTTTTCCAAAAAATATTACGTTTACAGAGTTAATTATCTCGTCTTCATTACAGTTGAATAATAATCTTTAGCAATATATTACTATTAAATAAAGTAAAAAAG
Source organism: Ontholestes murinus (assembly GCA_963969525.1). Taxonomy (NCBI): domain Eukaryota; kingdom Metazoa; phylum Arthropoda; class Insecta; order Coleoptera; family Staphylinidae; genus Ontholestes; species Ontholestes murinus. The sequence continues at coordinate 50,764,539 of OZ018393.1, read as the reverse complement.
TGAAATTGGGAAGGTGGGTAGTCACAGGTCCGTGAAAAGTTCAAACTAACGCAACATTGCCAGACAACAAAAAAGTACGAGTAAAACAGGAACAAAATTGTTAAATGAACAAAATCAAACACAGACATAGAGCAAAAGAGGAAAAGAAAAGACTGTGAAGAAGAAAATAACGAGATAAGTGAACAAGATATATTCTCAACAGACAAGAAAGTAAGTAGATCTCCAGAATATAAATAAAGACAAAAAGTGAATAAATATTTATAGACACACATCAGAACAGAAGATAAGGAAGAGATGGAGTAACTGAAACAAATAATGGCAGAAATGATAACTGAGATTAAAGAAAACTCGGAAGAGATGATAAAACTAAAGGAGGAGATAATGAAGAGAAAGAGTGATAGACAAAATAGAAGGTACACTAGAAAAGCAGGAAAAAGAAAGAAAAAAGAACAATATTATTATCACTGGAATAACAATAAATACCAAAGAGGAAGCTTAATATTTTCTTAAAGAAAAGTTTCAACTCACGGCGAAAGTGGAAAGCGCGTACCCATTAAATGAGGAAAAACAATAACTCTTGCCAAAATAGAAACATAGGAAATCAAACAAAAAATTATGAGACAAAAGCACAAACTAAAAGCACAAAAAATATTCATTTAAAATGACCTCTCAAGAGAAGAACAATTGGTACAAAAGAAACTAAGAAGTATAAATAAAACACTTTGTAACTTTGTTTGTATAACACTATTTATTTTCTGTTTACTATAGTTTCGGCATCTCAATGTGCCATATCAAAACATAATGGCACGTTGAGATGCCGAAACTATAGTTAACAGAAAATAAATAGTGTTATACAAAAAAAGTTACAACGTGTTTTATTTATACTCAAAAATGTATAACGAAATAGAAGCCGCAAAAATTAATAAAACTAAGAAGTATTGCAAGAGACGAAAGCGCTAAAAAAATACAGCGTCAGTAAAATATCGTAAAATAACTATTAATGGAAAGGAATATACCTGGAACAAAGCGGAAGACCCAAAAGCAAAAAAACTAGATCAAAACATGGAATATTAGAACATTGCTGAAAACGGAAAACATTATAAAAGAGCTAGGAAAGTACAAAACAGATGTAACGGTAGTACAAGAAGTACAAGAATGAGAGGGGACTGGAGATATAAACAAAGATAAATACACATTCCTATACAGTGGAGAGGAAAAGAGAGGCAAATATGACAAAAAAATCTAATACAGTTCAGGCCGATAAATGGTAGAATAGTTACTCTTAAATTACTGCTCAAGCACTATATTGTAACAATAGTAAACATCTATGCGCCGAGCTAGAAATAGCCCTTAAGAAGAAAAGAAACGTTTTTACGAGAAAATAAACAAAATATGCGAAAACATACCAAAGACAGACGAAATAATATCACTGGGAGTTGCAAATGCACAAATAGAAAAAAAGTTATACCTAAAAGAAGTGGTGGGAAATTGAAGAGGCACAATCCATACAAAAACAAACGATAATGAATACAAATTAGCCGGGGAACTAAAAATGAAGCTACTAACTTCTAAATTAGAACACCCAATAATACATGAAATTACAAGGAATCACCCGACTGGAAACATAAACAACCAAATTGATGCCCCGAACAAAATAAGTAAGAAAACAGCTGATACTAGAACATATAGAGAGGCGCAATTTAGTGATAACTATACAAAAAATATCCCGAAAATATATCACAAAAATAAAACAATGGAATGTAGGAAAACGAATTAACTAGAAACGAGAAAAACGTACGAAAAATTACACACCATAACAAAGACATACAGAAAAATAAACAGCTTGAATACTAACCCAAAGAACCAAACAAGGGGAAAAGGAAAACAACACCGAACTAATTGGAAATGCTAAACGACTGCCCAACACCAGAAGAGGTACGAGAAGAGGTGCGGAACGGATAAGCACCAGGAGAAGACCAAATTGAGGCAGAACTATTAAAGTATGTGGAACAGAAAATCTACATATACATATACATTTACTAATAGAACAAGGTTGTAGAGATCGCAAAATATCAGAATCCATAAAAAGGGAAACAACAAAATCTGCAAGAACTACGGAGCAATCACACTACTAACCGTAATATACAAAAGTCTAATCAACAAAAGATTTAAAGTAGACGCTGAGAAAGTACTAGGTAAGTAATAGAACGATTTTAGAACAGGGCGATCTACAATTAGTGCTAGAAATTACATATTACCTTCATTAATTTCAAATGTGCATTTGATACAATAAAAAGAATAAAGTAGTACTGGACATATTTGAAATACCAGCAAAACTCAAGATAATGATAGGACTAACACTAAAAAATACCAGGGTCAAAATAACATTCCAGGGTGGGACAACCAAAGCATTCGAAACAAATAAAGGAGTAAAGCAAGGCGACACAATATCCCCAACACTATTTAATTTAGCACTCGAAGGCATCATGAGAGAAACTAACATGCACATTAAATACATCGTAATAGGTAACACAGAAGCAATAGCCTACGCCAACCGATATAGCAATTGTAGTAAACTCCGAAAAAGATCTAATTAAAGCTATAAATAAATTTACATCAGTAGCAACTTAATACAATCTCCAAATCAATAAAGAAAAACAAAGTGCATGTGTCTAAGAGGAAAAGCTATTAACAGAAACAACGCAGAATTAAAAACAGCAAAACACAAATTCCAAAGAGTCGCCACTTTCAACTATTCAGGTGTAACAATAGGGCAGTCGGACAAAGATAAAATACAAAAAAGATAAAGGGGTACCAATTATATGGGAGAGAAATATTAGCAAATCAACAAAAATAAAAATATATAAAACTTTGATACGATCAGTCACATCGTATGGAATGGAAACCATAGTAGTGAATAAAAGAGAAGAGGAATAGACGCATAATGGGGAGAAAAAATACCGATGTTATCAAACGAATAACACAATAGGTAAAAAAAGAAGCGGAAGGCCAAGGGGAAGCTGGCAGAAGGAAATAGAGAAAGACATACAGGCAATTTGAATTAGAAACTGGAAAGAAGCATGCAGAAACAGAAAAAAAAAACATGCGAAAACTTATGAAGACAACAAGAGAGGAGGAATAGGAATAATCCACTTCAGAAAATGGTTTTATAAATACACTAAAGCGTTCCTATAATTTCAGGATTGAACGGCTTGATGATGTTTTAGGTGGCTACTCAACTCTATCGAAACTAATAATCATTTTAAAGGAACTCGATTCTTTACATAAATGATGAAGTGATAAAATGATTAAACAAATTAGGTAGGGGTATAAGAGCTGGAGTTCAGCGTCCCATATTAAAGAAAGAAAAGGGTCTAATCCTAGTTAAACAACAAGAATAAAAATACGAGACCATTCCAAATGCTAATATCTAAACGAAATGTGAAGAAATAATTACTAAAAATAAAAAACCAAGAATTAATATCTTATTCTAAAAAGAAAGAAATATATACTATTTCTTTGGTGTTTAATGGTCAGGCACAGGAAGGTTTTGTTAATTAAAACAAACTTATTTAACAAAACTTTCCTGTGCCTGACCATCAAACACCAAAGAAATACGAATTCAAGGAAGCTAACACTAGACCAACAAGAAATATATACTATATATTCGGTGTAATTATACATCCCTTAAATACTATCTAGAGGATGAGAAATTACATAGGAATGCATGTCCAAATAAAACATAATGAAGAAAAACATGCAAATTAAAAATTGTCACAAAAAATGTGAATCAATTAACTGCCTTTAAAAAGAATTTTTGGACATAGAAGTATGAAGCTATTAAGTTATTAGCTATGATATTATTTTGAATCAAACACAATGACATAATAAATTTCTAGAAAAACATTCAAAAACTGTAGTGACTGCCTTCAATATCTTAGGTTGCGTACTTTGAGTAAATTCCTTAGCTTAAATCAAAAAAAGGGCCAAAAAGTATATTTTATATATTATTTATTTAATAATTATTTATTTCACACACACACATAGTTATGTAAAATAAGTATTAAATATCGATTACATTTTTCAATCAATCTCTTCCCAGTTGACGAAGTTAAAACACTATTCCATATTGTGTATAAAATTTTCTGTGGCCGCTGAACTTTCATTATTTTTGAGATATTTTTCAATAACGAAATCATTTCAAATGATTTTTTTTTTCAGGGTTGCCAACAATTTACTGCACAAATGGCGACAAATTAAAATATTTAATTAGTTTTAGGACAATCTTTATATTGTTACTTTTCATTAGCTACTAATTGAAACGATGGTTTATCAGATTTCCAAAGGTATTTTTGATATTGATATTTCATATGTAATATTTCACAAGCAAAGTATTTCATGGTAATAACAGTTTAAATAAAACATCATCAGCAGAAAGGATCAAAAAAGTTTCTGGATAAGGACCGACTAATAATTTAAAGTTGTATAAAATTGTAATCAAACAGAAAAAAAAGAAAAAGCAAATTTCAATACCCACTTGAATAATTTAATTACGAAAAATTATTTGACCAGACAGAGAGTCAACAGAACTCGATATCTACTTGAGTAATTTTATTATGAAAAAAAAATTAAACAGTAAAGTGGGAGTTTCAGTTTCATACAACGGCTGCAATTGTGATAATCTTGATAGCAGAAGTCGATGATAATCTGCAAGACAAAAAAACGACAGAGTTTTCTCATCACAATATATTTCATAAATAAACTATAAGTAAAATTAATACATATAAGTAAATTAAAACTAAGTTAACATGTGTGGTAGTGAATTAAAGCATACTCTGTTGCTTCTAAAATTAAATATATCTATTATAAGTCTACTTTAAGTAAATGGTTGTGGAAAAAAGTGAAGACTTAATTAGTAAACTAGGTTTAAGGACTCGGTCAATTATAAAAAATGTTCCCGTTTGAAACTCTAGTAATTATTTGATAAGTAATCATTGGACGATCAATTAGATTATTTGAGACTTTATACAAGAGGCTGAAAGACCTACGGTCTATAGCCATGAAGAAGAAGATGAAAAAGCATAATAATTATTGTTATAACTATATACTATATTAAATTAAGATGTTTCTTTTTCTGCAAAAGAGCCACTTTACGTAGTAGTGCTTTTCGGCAACTTTCTAGGGACTGAATTTTAAATGTTTTCTAGCGAGTCTTATGTGATGAGGAATAATTAAGATAGTGACAGTATTTTTTTAAATTATAAATATTTAAGAAAACGTTTAATTATGGACTCAATTAAATTTTCTTGTAAATACATAATTTTGCAGTTTGCTGGATTCAAAAAGAGTTTATTAACCATGCACTAATTAAAAACTCAAGGTTTAGTTGTAACTTATAATCAACATTTGTATATATTCCACAATCTTCTTGTCAATAACAAAATTTGGAACTATTGGATTTAATCCCAATATAATATCGTTAATAAGGTAATTGAAAAAAATGAACTCAGAGTAGACCCTCGTGGAATCCCAGAAGTAGCAATGAGAGTATTTGACTTGTAACCTTTGTATTCAAAGAACAAGGTCTTTGATGAAGATAATTTTTAATTTAATAACAAAGGGATGAGCAAAAACAATAGAATATAATTTAAATAAGTAATTGTATGACTAACAGTATTGGATATCATAGTCAAGTCTAAAAATATTGCTGCCGACGTTGACTTAGCCAATGTATCATCTTTCAGCTTCATGGATACAAAACTGATATAGAGATAATATGTTAAGTCTGGTTAAGTATTTTTGAAATTGTGTTTTTATAGTTTCTCAAATATTACATGGTTTTTTTTAATGACGCAAAGTGTCGTGTGGAAAAACATCTATTTATCATTTTACTAAGGTGTTTTGAGAATAATTAAGAATAGATAAATATTACAATTACTGAAAATCCAATTGAATTTTTGAATAACATGATTGAAATTCCTCGGAAAAAAATATCCATATTAATTAATACAGAACAATATCAAATTCAAATCAAGTATACTGGGGATATTAGTGGATGCCAAATGCTTCTTTAAATATATTTTAATCACGGGTAAAACTTAAATTCATCATTGAGAATAAAAAATCATCTGAACAATTACAAATGGTTGTAATAAAAATAAATACGAAATGTTTACGTGTTTCTTTAATTATTACAAAAGAATGTCCTGTACTATATTAATGATATATTAATATTATTGTTCCTTAGAAAAAATAAGCAGTACTATTTACTATTACGATCAATTTTATAATAACATTCCGTAGTTTGTTTCTGCTCTTGTTATTGGTTACATATTGGTTAATTTTTATTTGTTTTCAAAAAATATAATTTCTTGTCCATACTGTCGATACAATATAGGTATATTTCTACAAATATAAAGAGTTCTTGCATCGAATAAAGAAATATTTATTATGATTATTTTTTATATGCCAATTTATACATAAATATATAATAATAAAAATATATTATATTTACTGCTAAATAGTATAAACTGCGACTAATTCAGTTTCTTTTTTTTTCGTAAAATTGTATTACATTGCAAAGTTACACTCTACTCCCACTGGATTCAGTGGCGAAGTTCTTGGATCTAGTTTAAAACCAAAGTTACCTGTTGTTGCCGGTTTATCGGGGACTGTAGTACTAGGGGCGGTTATAATAAAACTTTTTGCCTTTCTAATCAAACTTCTGGCCGATCGATCAATATATGTTGCTGGAAGAGAGAAATATAAGTTTGCAGAAGTAAACTCCGCAAACACTCCGGCTCTGAGGGATACGAGCCCTGATTCATAAATAATACGGTTACGTTGTATATTGTTATATTTCAAGTTCCAGCCCCTTACATATTTTATGAAATCGTCATAAATTATAACATTATTTGTTTAAGTTCTTTTTTTATATATGCCTATTTTTAACTCTACGAAGTGTATAATATTTTTCTAAATTAGTTTAAAAAAGTCAATGGAAATGAAATATTAAAATATAAAAAGAAGTAGCTTTAGGCTTTAGAAGTATAATGTTGTAATTCTTTCTATTACCTGAGAAATGAGGAAGGTAAAATATAAAGATCATATTTAATTAATAAAATGTGTTTGATTTTTAAATATTTTATACATACTACAATTTTTTAGCTACACTGTGGCTTCTTCAGTGGAGGTCACAGTTAGGCGAAACAATTGTAATGTGTTAAATAAAATATTTGAAAATCTTATTAATTAAATATAATATATAGATTTTCAACTAAGTGCCTCGTCAATCAGTTCTATAAAGGTCATTCGTTTCTTTGAACAGCACTGAAATTAATTTATTTTGTATACTTGCAATACCACTTAATATATGGAATATTAACATGGAAACCAATCATAAACAGATTACTTAACGTAAAGCAATGAATAATCTCCTCTCTGGGGTACAGGTATGATTTTTATTAAAATTAATATTCCCACACTTCCAACAATATACAACGTGTCCACGTAAGTATGCAACAAATGGGAAACTTTCTTATTATTAATTTCTCAGAAAATTTTATTCTTTATAAAAGTTGGTGCTTGATCTTAAACTTACAAAAAAACAAAACAAATGATATTCGACGCTATATTAGCAAGATATTGAACAATTTTTATAACTTTTGCACTTTTTAGGCGAATTTTATCAAGTATTCTCAGTTTTGAGGTATCTGTTATTAATATTTATCATTAACAAATAATTTATTAAGAGTTGTTGTCTCCTAAATTATGGCAGAGCGATTAACTTCACAAGACAGAGCAGAGTTGGTGCTAATATAATAACTATAAAACCTGCAGAGAACTTTTAATGCTTTTTATTCCTTCAAGAAAGGATGTCTATTAATCTTTCTCTAAAATTTCAAAGAAATATGTCTTCCAAAGAACTGTATGGTTTCTAGATTTTTCGATATATACAAACATCTTTATTGCACATAGTAAAGCAACATTATAAGGAAACAATTTAAAAAAAGAAAATTTCTGCTAAATGGATATCGACCTAGGGTCTTTCAGTCTAGAATTTTCCATTTTCCATTTTTTAGATTTGTAAAAAAAATTAAAATACGAAAGTTCTGTAAAATTTCAGAAATTTATTAAGAAAGTAAAGTGGTTTTGATTTTTTCACGTATTCACTACACAAAAACAAAATGGCAACAAATGAAACTTGAAACTTTTTGAAAAAAATTGCTTTTGATGATTTGACTAATTTTAAAAAAGTAATCTCAAATGAAATCTACTTGAAATTTTTCGAAATTGTGTAGAAATAATGTAGTTTTATTTTTTTACTCTTTATTGTTGTAAAAAAACTCAAAAATAAAATTACGACCATTTAAAGTCGGAACTTGGAAGAGAAAACTGGTTTCAATGTTTTAAAAAATAATGTATGTAATGTAATGTAAAAAAATAATAATTTAAAATGTTTCAACATTGTTAGAAAATTATTTAATTATTTAAGTCTTTTTCAACCATGAAAAGCAAAGGTGATTAATTAAAGTCGAAATTTGTAGAAGAAAATTGCTTTTAATGATTTAAAATTTTGTAGAAGAATCATCTCAAACTGAAAATTTTCTCTAAAGGTAAAAAATCTTTATCAATTGCAGTTTGCTGAAATTATGGACTTGAGCTCTAAGACATTTTAAATTATCTAATAATTCTAAAGTTGTCTTAAATTTTACATTTCCAAATTTCCTATTTTTTCTGATACTTTGGCTTCTGTAATTCCTAATAATTTCAAATTTAATTTAATTTTTATTAATTACAACTTTTTGAAATTGAAATCATTTTAGACTTATTAAAAAATTTCAATCTAAATTTGTAATTTCTACACGTCCATGACTTTCTGGAGTTTTCATTTTGAATCTTATTTTTTCCTATAATTTCAGATTTCAAAAATTTTTGTGTTTCGTTATAATTTCAAATTTTCTAAAACCGAAAAACCTTGACGTCTGTAACTTTTAACAACTCTAAATTTATTTTAATTCTTCTAAGACTTTCTAGATTTTCAAAATTCATAATCTAATGTTTTTCTACAATTTCAAATTTTGTAATAATTCCGAAAGTTTTATTTTTACAATTTTTAAGTCTCTAGAGTATGAAAATTTTCTGTATTTTTTATTTTATTTTTTGAGTTCTGAGTTTTCTTTTTCTAAAATAAAATCTCTAAAGGTGAAAAATTATTATTTAATCCAGTTTGCTGAAAAACTTCTAAAGTTCTAGGACGTTATAAATTCCCTAATAAATCTAAAGTTTTCTCAAATTTTACATTTCCTAAAAATTCCTTGACTTGGCAATATTTTTTATACTTACATATGTGCATAATTCTTATTAATTAAATTTTATTGTAATTAAAATTAATAATAAAATTTTGCATTTTATTTAAATTCCTAATCTAAAGTTTTAGAATTTTGTAAATATCCATAATTTCAACACTTTCAGAAGTTATAAAACTCTTACTAGTTTTAGAGTTCTCTGCACTTCTTAAACTTTCTGGAGTTTTAATTTGCAGAATTAATTTTCCTACTATTTTAAATTTGTAAAAAATTTTGTTAAAATTGTGTTTTAATTTTTCGTTATAATTTCAATCGCTCCGAAGACATAAAATCTAAAAATGTTGACGTCTACAATTCTCAACAAAACCAAATTTTTATAGATTACTAAGCCTTCCTTAAATTCTAAAATCTATAACCTCTTAATTTTTTTATAGAGTTTTAAGACTCATAATCTAAAGATTTTACACAATTTTTGATTTCATAATAATTTTTTTAATTTTTTTAACAATTTTGGATTTTTAAAATTCTAATTTTTTCTCAAAGTTTCTAAAGTTCCCACAGTTCTTAATTTTCATAATTTAAAACAATTCCAATTATAAAGAAATCCAAAATTCTTGCTTTTCTCAAGTCTTCAGGATTTTCTGGTACTTTTGATTTGGATAATTCTAAGATATAAAATTATTATTATTAAATGTTCTAAAAATTTTGACGTCTATAATTCTGAACAATAGTAAATTGCTTAGACTTCGAAATTTTAAACAATATGACGTTTTAGAATTCACAATCTTTTAATTTTTAACTTCTAAGATATTCTAGAGTTTTAGAATTCATAATCAAAAGTTTTTCTAGAATTTTAGATTTTGCAATAATTAATTATTTAAAATTTTTAATGGTTTAATGGTTTTAGATTTTTAAGACTTTGCAGAGTATTAAAATACTTAAATATTTTAAAGATTTCTCTAGATATTTTTAAAATTTCAATAATTTCTAAAAACTGCTTTTCTAAATCCTTAAAGGTATAACATCTTTATTAATTATAGTTGGCCTTTCAAGAGTTTTAAGACGTTTAAAATTCCCTAATAATTCTAAAATTTTCTCATATTTTACATTTATTTAAATATTTTCTGATATTTTTGGCTTCTATAACTATTAATTTCAAATTTCTTTGTTGGTTCATAATTTTTATTAATTTTAGTTATTTTGTTGTAATTCTAGACTTTCTAGATTTTTTAAAATTCCCAATATAAAAGTTCCTTCAAGTTTTAGAATTGTTATTTCTAGTCTAAGACTTTCGGGAGTTTTAATTTTCTCCTACAATTTTAGATTTCTTAGAAGTTTCTAAAATGTTTGTGGTTTAATTTTTTGTTATAATTCCAAATGTTTTAAAATTTCGGAAAAATCTTCAACAGCTCTAGTGTTTTCTGAATTTAATAACTTCTAAGGTTTTCTAGAGTTTTAGAATTCAAAATGTAAAGTTATTTCACAATTTCAGATTTTATTGCTAATTCAATAATTGTATTGTTAATAATTTCAAGACTTCCTAGAGTTTTAAAGTATTTAAACATTCTAAAGTTTTCTGTAAATCTTTTTTTTTTATTTTTTGAATTTTCAAATTCTTTATTTTAGTAATTTGCTAAAAACTGCAGTTTTCCTTTTCCAAAAAATCTCTAAAAATGTAAAATCTTTATTAATTACATATTACTGACATTCTAGACTTCTAGATTTATTATGCCGTTTTAAAATCTCTAGTAATTCTAAAGTTTTTCTGTATTTTCCTGAAAGTTCTTAAATTTCTAATATTGTCTAATATATTTGGTTATGTCTCTTAATAATTCCAATATCTATTAGAAAATGCGCCAGAAGTTTAAGATTGGAAAAGTTAACAGTATATGAAGTACTAGCGGCGAACAAATTTAAAGCATTTAAACCAAGATGTGTTCAAACTTTGCAAGAACATGATTACGAAAATTTTGTTTCATGGTACAAGGTGAAATAGAAATTGATAGTATATTTCCTAAGAAGATCCTGTTTACGGATGAATCTACATTTACTACAAATGGTGTAGTTTCATCACAAAACTGTCGTTGGTGGTCAACAAAAAGTCCAGCATTCTGAATTATCTGCAAAAATTAATATTCTCGAAATATAAATGTTTGGTGTGAAATATTATAGGGCCCTACATATTTCGTCAGAGTTTAAATTCAGAAAGATATTTAGAATGTTTAAATATGAAATTGTACAATGAATTTGACATGTTACCATTGGCAAGAAGAAATTCTATTTGGTTTATGCAGGATGGGTACCTGCACATAGTGCTCGTGACGAAGTTGAATATTTAAATGAACAATTTAATGAGAAATGGATTGGAAGACATTCAAGATTTCCATGGCCTGCTCGCTCACCCGATCTAAATCCACTTGATTACTTTTTATGGGGGTGGTTAAAAACATAGTTTATTCCGAAAGGCCTTTTTTAAATTCAGATGATTTGGAAAATAAAATTAGAAATGGTATAAGATATTTAAATAATAATCCCAATATTCTTGAAAATGTAATCAGAGATTTTAACAGAAGAACAAAAATCCGTATTTTATTTGTTTTGTCTTTTTTGTATGTTTAAGATCAAGCACCAACTTTTATAAAGAATAAAATTTTCTGAGAAATTAATAATAAAAAAGTTTCCCATTTGTTGCATACTTACGTGGAACGTGTATATATATATTCAGTCATCTAGGCTTCAAACATTCAATTTTTGCACTGAAAATGATTTCAAAAGAAAAATTGTAATACGTGCAGGCCATTAACCTTAAACTTAATATTGTAATTATAATTACATAATCACCTTAATTGTTCTCAGAAAGAAAAAAAAACGAATCCCCATTTCGAGGGTGCAGAACATAGATTTAATCTTGACATAAAAATATAAACGCAGTGCCCCGGAGAGTTCTTTAATTAGGTGCAATTTAGACTGAATTTTCCTCGGATTACCTTTTGTTGCGGGTTAATTTATGACCGAGGCCTCCTGCGTAATTAGCCAACTTAGGGAAAAAAATACAGAGCAAGGGGTGGATACAGATAAGCGGCCACGTTAATTTTTGCGAATAATTAATATTGTAAAACTCCTAATTAATCTCTCGAGCTGAATAATATATAGCCTCGGCCATAATGAGATTTGTGTTTTGATTTCGGAATTAATAACTTATTTTGTTGGTGTTACTTTTATACTTAGGGTTAAGCTATAATTACAAAATAAAATTAAGCAAATAATATTCAAATATTACATTCATTTAGAATTAATATAATAAAAAGGGCATTCAATTCATAAATAGAATAAATTGTGTGCAATGTGTTTATTATATGGAATAGTTAAAGCAAAAAATATCCTTGATAATGTTGGATATTGTAATTATATAGATTTTTCTTATATATCGTATATATTTGTATATTCTCTGCTTTGTAATTATGATCATACTGACATACAAATATTGATTTTACACATGTCTGTTTTTATCTTTATCCCTATTCTAAACTGGCGAAGATATATCACTTTAATATGTTTAGTAGGCACTAAATCTTCTAAATGCGAAGTGCGATACAGATACGTTAAATATAAATTGTAGTAAATATTATACGATGGTGCAGAAGTAGTCGGTTTGAATTATTTATTTGCACAATAATACCTTTGTAAGACATAACACTTGACATATATGTATATAATTTACGTTACTTTTCAGAAAGCAAAAAGAAAGTGCCTTTGTCATATCAGAAAAGAAATAATTCAATTTTTTGTAGGCACTTTGTGTTTTAAAAAATGTAAGAATATTGTCATTTATTCTGTCAGCTTTAGCGTCTAATAGAACTTGAGGTTATCATATTTATTAGGTCCACTAATATTGAAATAGTTTTTGATGACTAAATAAAGTGCATTTAATACTATTGATTCTATTTACTCTATATAATAATATAATTAAGAAATCATATCAGTTCATACCATAAACCAAGAACACCCTACAGATTAAATTACCAGTTCAAAGAGATCGAGAAAATTTTGAAATATTTATGATTAAAACTGGTTTCCATCATCATAAGGATTCCTTTTGATATAATTCCCTATTAGTAAGCGACAAGCTATTCACCTTAAACGTAAATTAAAGTAACATCTGACCTAACTTGACTGACATCATTGCAAATCGACTTTTTGATAATCTTCTAAGGACTTTTATCTATATTGACTAATTATAATGTGTTTAATACAAATTTCTGTATTTAATAAAAAATTAAGATGTTTTATTTTCGAATCTTCTCCATTTCTCACCGCTTTGATTCCTTGATTTCTGGAGTCTCCGCACTCGAGGTGATTCAGCACCACTCCCCGTCTAAAGGGGCTATAATAAAAGACTAATTAGGAAAAAGAGATATGCTTTGTACATATTAAAAATAGTGCATTTGTTTCTTCTTACAATAGAACGGGGAAAGAGAGGTTGAGCGGATGTCGGAATTTTTACGAATGTGTCCGAAACGTTGGAGATTATGGAGATGTTTCCTATTTGCCATCAATATTGTTCGAAATTAATGTAAAATTGATAGATGTGAGATATTTCTCTTGCTATCTCGGCGAATGAAATTATGCGTGCATGTTTCTAAGTCGGGGTGAACGCAATCTCTACGAGTTCAACGTTCAATTGAACGTGTTTCCAAGTGTCAGCAAAAAGTCCCTCAGATTATCAAGGAGTTTTCAGCTTAAAAGAATATTTTTGTGCGCGAAATTTGGAAATACAAAATCGCCCGGCAAGCGTAATGTTTTGTCTCTGCAGTAGTGGCCAAAAGGAATGATTTTTAGACCCAATAAAATTATCGGGAATTGAATTACTCCGTTTGTAGGATCATTGCTAATTTGGATTGAGATAAAAAAAAACATTCACTTTATTGAGCCGCTCTACTGGCCGATATAATGAGGGTGGTCCTGCAGAATTCCTTTTAAAATGATTAGGGCAAGGAAGCGAGAAGAGCTTTTGAGAGAACGGAACGTTGATAAGAAGGCAATTCGGAGAGAGATTTTCCACGTCAAAGAACAGTGCTGAAAAGAACTCTGTGAAGAAATAGAGAACAATTCGTTAGTCGGCGCACTCTTTCCTGCCAGCAGAATCTCAGGATCACCGAGACCAAGACGGGACACGAGCCCTGCCGAAGCGGCTCCATTTACCGTCGAGGAGCTGCTAGATGCAATCATCAAGCTGCCAAAACAGAAGGGTCTACCGGACGAGGCGAACAGAGTCGCCTTGGGAATTCATGAAAAATTGCTCACACGAGGTGGTTGGAAGCAGGGAAGGCAAGCCATCATTCCTAAGCACGGTAAACCACTAGAAAGAAAGTCATGGAGAACAATACCTGCTAGACACCGCCAGAAAGCTACGGAGAGGGTGACAGAATGCATCGTGAAATCTAGCGGATTGTCTCGGAGGCAATGTGGCTTCTGGAAAGGACGGTCCACCATAAACGCACTCATGTTCAGAAGATAGCAGCAAGAACAAACGCCGTGATGGTGACGGTGGACGTTGCCATGGGGAGCAGTTTTGAACGCAATGGAAGAGCCAGGCTTCCAGCCCTACCTCATAAATATGATGCATGCACGGCAGAAGTCTAATTTATGAGAAAGAAGGACGAGACGTGGAATGTCTGAACACGCAGGGGGTACCTCAAAGTTATAGACGGCGTTATATAACGGCGTGCTGCGGATAGAGCTACCAGAAGGCGCAACACTGATTTGCGGACGATCACGTCGATGAAGAGCCTTAAACACATTACCAGAGACGCCACCGAGAGTTGATTGGGTGGCTAAAAGTGACATCGTGTAAGATGGCGGCATCGTGGCTATCCAAAAAACGGTCCGACCGCTAACTAGGGGGGATAATTGAGGTCAGGGATCAGGTGGTAGAGGTGAGGAAGGCGATCAAATACCTAGGAGTGATACTGGAAGCAAACCCGAGGTGCAGCGCGCAGGCGGCTATAAGCTTTGATTCCTGAAGTATCTAAATCGTTATACATTTTATGGTATACAATAAAAACACTTAATAACTTATATGTATAACGGGATATATAAATACAAGTTATTAAGTGTTTTTATTGTATACGACAAAAGAGAAGTCGAAACGCAGAGCGCAGGAAAATATGAGGGAGAGAAAGGAGCGTGGATAAGGTGGAAACAAGCCACTTCTTGGCTCAAATGTTGACAGGGCACGAGTGTTTCGGAAATTATCTGTGCAAGATCATGAAGGCAGATAACAGCAACTGCCTGTACTGCGGGACAATGACAGACGATCCAAACCACTCGCTGACGCATTGTCCCAGATGAATAGAAGACAGAATGAGGCTGTGGAAGGTGCTGAGAGAAGCATCTAGAAGACTCATTGGTCGACCACATGTTGGCGAGTGAGAAAACTGGGAAGCCGTGAAGAAGTTTGCCAAGGTGATGGTCAGATGTAAGGACGCAGACACTGAAGAAGATGTGGAGGAAGAAAAGGAAGAATAAAAGGAGGCAGGGTCGACTAAGACGAAGGAATTCTGTTGAAGAATATCGGAAGATGATGCCGGAAGTGTCTCAAATGCGTAGAGCAGGAGGGGTTTTAGTGTAAAGATGGTAGAGAACAAACGACCGGGAGTCCGAGAATACCTATTATAGTATAATAGAGTATAATAGAATTTCCCCTTCTCTGCAAAAAAAGTGTGGCACTGAAACTATCCGCTTCATCAATGACGATCGTCGAAGGCCTTCCAAAGCGTACCATCCAACAATTTAGGAATTCTTTGCTAACGGAATCTGCAGAAATTTTAATAATATGAAGACATGTTCCTGACCAACGCGTACAGCGAATAATGCAAACCAAAAGGTATCTGAAATTGTTATAAATAGACAAATGTCTGAGTATAACGACGTGAAAGTCGGTGAATCGGCCGTGTGGGTCTGAAAATTTTGCAACGGGTGACACTGTATTACTCTAAATTGTGTTCTTCTAATACATAAAACAGGACTTGAGAAAGAACCCTCGGTCACATATGTTATAATGTGCTACTACGAGTGCCCGGATACATGACTTCTTGCTGGAGGAACATAGGGTGGTCGTATTACAAATGACGTATCTACGTATATCTTAGTGCTATAGTCGTCCAAACAGTTCCAATTTGAGTGCAATAGCGCCCTGAAAGATTTCAATTCGACATCTTTAAATTGTAATTTTGCTACTGTGTTGAGGTCTAAAACATTCAACAGAAATAATTTCATTCAAATTAGTGTTGCTTTAATAGTTGTACTATTTGTAACACGCAAATTAATTTGTATTATTCAATGTCTGTCGAAGTATTAGCTAGAGAAGTAGTTGTTTCAAATTAATTTGTTTTGTAGTCTTAGTAAGACTCATTGTTGTAGATTCACGAAATGTTTTCGTATTTTTAAATTTATTACTAAAACATTAATTTTAACTCGCGATAATATGTCAGACAACAACAATATTTTCCAAGAATGTGACAAATGTCAGTGCGCAATAAATTTCAAGTGTCCGCACTCTCGTTCTGAAAAATGATTCGAATACTTCATAAAATACTGACACAGAATATGGTTTCAAAAATGTTTTTCTTACTATACAACAAAGTTTCACCATACAGTGGCTTCGTCAGGTAGTAAAAGAATTTGGTATGCCTTTGACGTTTGTGGTGAAACATTGTTGTAGAGTAATAAAAACGTTTTTGAAATCATATACTGTGCCAGCATTTTATGAAGTGATATAGAATTTCAACAAGTAACAGCCTCATCATTCCAGTATATTAAATGATCCGAACAGATAACAGCGATCATAAAGATCATAATTTCTCAACCCTAGACATAAGATTTAATCTTTTTCATGGCTAAATACGCCATCCAACAATTCACGGCCAAATGTGCTGTAGATTTTTAAGAGAAAATAGCGGTCGTGGACTGCCAAAAATGTTTGACTGTTGCATGTTCGCGCTAAACTAAAAGTTTTTAGTTTGATAATGACAAGCGTATAGACGAAACTATAGTCACTGAAATTGTTTAAATTATAGTGGTAAAATAAAGTTATTGTGTCTCATTTACAAAATTAAAAAAATTAAAAATCAACCACTTATTGTTAATTATATTTAAGTTTTTGAGTTTGAAGTTTCGTTGATGTGAAACATGAAAAAAAGAAATTAATTTTGCAGTGGTTTTATTAGAAGAAACATGACAAGAATTAAATAATGTGAAAGTCAAGTACACAATTATTTGCGGACAAGTGTTTCTATCTTTTATATCTCATTAATAAAGATTTATTATTTGGTGAAATTCGTGGCAGTAAATATTATTTGAAGTTATTGATAAGAATTATAAATTCTCCGCAGACTGGCGCTGGTAATGTTTAATGTCTTTTCTGGAATAACTCGATTATGAAGATTTTTGAGCATGTAAGTATTTTTATATGTAAATATAATTATAACCTTTTGTTAATATTTGATGCTCTTCTTTAGTATTTACATTTTTAATATTAACACACTTTATTTCTTGCTGCATTTACTCAAATCAGGATTCCAAAGTTTAAAAGCTCGCAGACATTCATTCTCCCTCTGGGATGAGGAATAATTATATTATTCAGAGAGTAAGCTGAGATTAAAATAAGTTCTCTCTCAACCTTTTAAGCTTTATACGTTTATTCCACTTTTGTCGCAGTAATATAATGCAAATATAAACTATCAGATCACCTTTCAATTCAATTATACTCATAGTAAGCCTTATTTAATAGTAAATATAACTTTTTGCTAATTTTTTATTTATAAATTAATTGTGAGTGATATTAGCAATTATTTTAAATCTCTGATGGAAAGTTATCTATTAGGTATTATTAAATGCAACACTGAAATAAACATACATAATATAAAGAAAATTTATAAAAACTAGACTTATCTATGCCAGATATTGCTAAAAAATAACTTAACTAGCTACTTAGTTACTGAAAATGATTACCATAATATTATAACATGTATCAATTAAAAGAATTGTAGCATAATTTTTACATTATTAAATTCTTTTGCCTATTTATTGTTCACTTGTAATGCAGCTAACCTAAATTGTAAATCTTAAATTATACCTTTTTTATATACGTTATATTATATTTTAAATCAAGAAATTATAAAAAAAAATATTTGCAATTTTATTACTACATCCAGTTTTTTTGTACTGACTAAAAATTCTGTAAAAGTTTAATAAATTTAGTGTGTGAATAAATAATAAATAAAGTGCAACTTCAATAATTTATTCTATATAAATTTTTACTGTATTCTAAGGTTTATCCAATGTAAGTCCAATTTTCACTGAAAAGATAAATTAGTGCAAAATAGGCTCTTTTGATACCACTTCTATCCTATGTAGAGTCTGCCTGACTTCAATTATAGTACGGTTACTGGTTATCCTCTAATTATCTGTATTTTAGACTTTGAATATATCTCATACTCATACCGTCACATTGATCCTTTAAATAAAGTTATTTGTATATTTACACTCTATCTCTGGTATTTCAGCTGGCTGTTCGTAAAAATTAGCTTGTTCGTCGGCATTTTTAGAACTTTTAGTCGGTATTAACCTAAAAAAACCGTTTTATGTCTCTTGGCCTATTCTCACACCTGAGCCTTTTCATAATTAATGTTTTACGTTTGATCATAATTTTGCATAAACTCTATAAGTTGCTAGATGTTGCTATTTTATGAGATATTTTAAGAATCTACCGACTCTAATTAGCTGTTTTAATGAGAATATTTAGATTTAAAAAAAAAACATTATATTAATGTTCCTTTTTTACAACCTCTCGTCTATCACATTTGGAGATTTTTTTTTTACTCTGCCCTCCATTTGTCAATATATATACATCTGTTGTCTGTACTAAATCTTGAGGACACTCTGCATTGGTACGCATGTTACTTTCATAACGCCCTTAGGCAAATTTGTCAAATCATCTTCGTGAAGGATTGTTAGATTAAATAAACTGATGTATACAAAATTGACAGAAAACATACAGAAAATTTTAAAACCATCATTAGCCATTCATTACAAGGTTCCATAAAAGAGTAAATAATACTTTTCCTTGTGAACAACCTTTGGTTACCCTTGCTTTTAAAAATTCATTTCCTCTTAATATTTGGATTGTTCTATGGCCTTAGCATTTATTCTGTCCATTAACTTAGTGCAACTGATGTGCCGAGTTTTGCCCAGAATTGTTTTTTGTTATTAAATGGGACCTTGTTGAACGTTAGTTCCAAATCGATAAATATAACCAGTGCCGAAAATTTGTTTATCAGCGCCTCCTTTACTTAAGTTACCAATAGAATGCTAATTCAATTAAGCATCTTGAAATATACACGCATTGATTTGAATTAAGGGGTTTTACTTTTAGAACTTAATTACTAACATAGCGATTAGCTATATTTTGAACAAAAACAAAATAAGGCTTATTGGCATGGATGTTCTCATCTTGTTTGGGAATAAATATCACCTTAAGTTTCAATTCAGAGGAACATATCAGACAACTATTTATACATACATATGGTAGAGAATGTCTAAGTGATTACGGTTGAATTCGTCCAACGCCGAGTCCGTTGATTTACACGGCTGGTATGCATATTGCCTGTTGTTGAGGGGATCTTTCCCCAGTATCTCGTCCCTTATGCGACTATCTATCAATTTTTTCATTGTTTTTAGTAAGAATCAAGATAGGCTGATAGGTCTGTATGACTTTGGCGTTAGATCAGCTATTCTGCCTACTTTGATCAGATAGATTACCCTTACGCTTCGCCATGATTTTGGTATATATTCCCATGCCAAACCGACTTTGAAGATTTTTGATAGGTGCGGTACCAGTTCCTCTATGCCCATTTGTAACAGAATGGGACAAATCCCATCCGGTCCCGCAGACTTGTACAGTTGGAACCTGCTGATGGCCCATTTAATTTTAATGGATATTGTGACCTCCGACATAAATATCAAATTTAAATCAACATATTGGGCATCATTGGATTCAGAAAAATAATGTCTGGTATAAAAAAATAAGAACAGAATATGCAGCCATTTAAAATTTTAAAATTGACGGTAATTTGTCAATGAAGTTAATTAAAAAAAATTATTAATGTCATTTTATAATATTTAAGCATGTTTTATTGAATACCCGGTATATACAGATTATATTTCTAAAACTCTAGAGGAAAGTGCTGAACTTCATTCTAGGGACTTTTATTGTGACAACCACTCTAGTCTTGTACATAAACTGATATCTTCTGGAGTCCAACATCCTCTTTTAAAATATTGTCTTACTTAAGACCAAAATGAAAAAAGTATTAACCGAAGCCGCGGAAACGAAACTTGGAACCATAAAAAAAACCGTTACAAAAATGAATGTAGTACACTTATAGAAAGAAAATCTAAATTCAGACGAAAATGGTTACAACACAACGACCAAGATGCAAAAATAAAATACGCTAAGATAAGAAAAGAATGCAACAAAGCTATACGACACGCAAAACACAGATGGTTACAAAGAAAAATGGAAAATATAGAAAACGAATACAAAAACCACAACTCTAAAAAGTTTTACAAACAAATAAATAATGAACGAAAACAAAACAAAATGAAAACGTTCTGAATGAAAAATAAGGAAGGAAAAATTGTTGAACACTAAAAAGAAGAGAACACTTTAAAGAATTATTGACAACTATAAACAATACTACACAAATATAAGAAAGCAGAGGAACCGACAATAGAGGAAATAATTGAAATAATTAGAAAATATAAAAATCGAAAGGAACCTGGAAAAGCCAACATTAATGCAGAAATTATAAAGTATGGTGGTGAACTTGTAAATGACAGAGGGGAAATCTATTTATGGAAACATGGAAAACTGAGACTATGCCGGATGAATGGAACAAAGGAACTATAGTACCAATACATAAAAATGTAAAAATTATAAAGGAATCACACTACTATGTACAACGTACAAAATAGTAACAACAGTGATTCGAAAAAGGCTGAAAGAATACTCAAAGAACCTTGTCGGAATATATATATATATATATATATATATATATATATATATATATATATATATATATATATATATATATATAAATGCGGTATCGTACAAGGCGCAATTCATATGGCAAAACAGATAATAGAAAAAGCGCGAGAACAGAAAATTGATATATAATTACTATTTATAGATTTTAAGCAATTCTTTGACACAATGAACAAAGCACTATAAAAACCGTAGTACAAACGAAAAGTGGAAAAACCAATGAGTTCAAAATAAATAATGGATTAAGGCAAGGTGATGCACTCTCAGCTACCTTATTTAACATCGGATTGGAATACGTAATGAGAAAGATAGACATAAAGGGAACAGAACGAAAGGAAGTCAAATAATTGCGTAAGCAGATTTTTTATAGTCATAATCACAAAACAAAGAGTACAAATGGAAAACATCTTGAGGGAATTAGTCTACGAGGGAAAGAAAATGGGAATGTCAATAAACGAACAAAAAACAAAATGCATGATAATCGGAAACACAGGCGCAGAGGAAAAAATAAAAATAGGACAGCACGAATTTGAGAAAATCAACAAAATAAAGTATTTAGGCATAACAATTAGCAACAGGAACGAAGAAAAACTGAAATCGAAGAAAAAATACATAAAGCAAATAGTGCATTCTATGCAAACAGAAAAGTTCTGACAAACAAAACAATTAGCAAGAACGCAAAGATAAAAATATATTAAACAGTAATAAGACCGATAATCACATATGCAGCGGAAACTATGACAATGACACAAAAAGAACAACCCAAATTAAGAGTAGCAGAACGATCAATAATCAGAAAGATGCAAGGACCAAGACAAATAGTAGATGAAAGAAAAAGAAGAAATAACACAGAAATAATTACGGGGATTAATCCACCCCAATATAAATGGATTGTAAGGGCTTCAATCTGAAGCAACGAAACCCCACAATGAGTGTAGTGCCATATATATTTCATCTATTCCTGGAAACTTAAATGAAGACAATCATTTCATGGCCCAAATTATATTTAATTTTCTCAACATAGTGAAAGTACCAGTCCTTTAGAAAGTACGTTTTTTATCCATGACATCTGCTTTCTTGCAATATGAGAAATAAATTACAATAGTACTTCAATGGACTTCTTGAGGTTATGCCAACTCATCCTACTTATTATTTCAACCTGGGGCTTTGTGTTTTTGAAGCAAATAAAATGCTTTTCAATCTTTAGGTTGTAGTTGTAGACTTTTTAAAGACAACATAACTGCACGTTTTTAATATTACATAAATGATATATTAAATTTCTAAAATTTCTTGAGGTTGTCTCAAAATGCTAGAAGTTCCTATCTTCTAAAGGGAATATAGATCTTCGTATATTATTTTTAATAATTTCTCGGAATTTGTACAGGCAGAACTTAATTCTTGAAACTTAACTTCTGCTTTCTTGTAATCTCGTAATTATGTTTTAGGAGTACTTTCATTGACTCTTGAGATTAAGAGTATAGCTCACATCTTTTACTTTCATTAATCTAGATTGTTGCTTAAGGTCTTTAGAGAATTCTATCTGTAGAAAGCTTCCTTTCTCATTTAGTTAAGTTTCGTATTCTACAATAAATTAGTAAATTTGCCTCTTCCTGATTTTTAATTGAATATAAATGTTCTATTGAGGACATGAGAGCACTTTTCTATTTTTCTAGGTTTTCAACTCCTTGTTGCTTTTTCTAAAAAGCTTTATACAAAATATTCTTATTGTTTTTTGTATATCTGAATGCTTTCTTTTCAGAACATTTTCGTCTAGTTTAATACATATGCATGTATGATCTGGCCATAATATAATGTTGATAATATAATTTTAGGTAGGTTTAAACGTTGAATTCTAACTGCCTGCACTTACCTTTTCTATGATACAAGCCAGAATATTTGGTAAATGAGTGTTCCAGTCTGGCCAACTTTTTGTTTGTAGGTTCTTCAAAAAAAATTTTTTGCTACTAAATTCTTAAAGATATCTGATAGTTTAAGCTTGGGTTCTTACAAATTATTTACTGCTGCAGAATTGATTTCCTCTATTGTGTTGTCTTTGTCAATCTATTCAGATATTTTACCGCTTTCATGTGTGTGACATAACTTGTATGCTTTTGCCATGAATTTTTGACAATTTATGATGGCCATCTAAATGGAAGAAAAAACCTTTAAATGGGAAAGTTTTTATCTCCATTTTATATTTCAGAAATTGACGATCCAGATACTGCCTTACACCCGACAACCGACTTAAAGTCCGAGTAAAGTTACTCCGAATGTTTTAATGTACATTTCCCATTTATGTTGTTTACAGTAATATGAAAAAAAGTCGTGAACATTTCCGTGCCATTCTTTTTTACAACTTTTGTTGTAGGTGATCTCCACAAGACTGCATCGATGAACTTAATTCGACCTTTGGCGATGAATCATTATCATTATGATGATATATGGATTTCATGTGTGGCCTTATTTCGCCTAGTGATAAATTTCGCGAGGTCGTCCAAAATTGTTTTTTTGCCCCAGAAAACATTGATGGTGTGTGAGAACTGATATTGCAAGAAAGATTGAGGCATCCTTGGGCATTAGTGGGACCAGACATATTTAATATTGGATAACCATTATACTGTCAAAAAAGAATTGTTCGCGTTGTATGCCACATAATTTAACAATCGATTGATCCAAAGAAATATTATTGCAGTGCTTCAAAACACGTTTATGATATAAAAATAGGTGGCGAATCATGGATATATTCGTATGAGCCCGAAAGTACAGAGCAGTTTGACTGTATGGCCCAAATCCAACAAATCTTTCACTTCAAAGTAAACGGTCGTTTTTTTTATCCGAACTTGAGGCGACTGTACTATTAGTGCACATACATCATTTATTTGTCAGAAGTCTTCAGAAAAATAAGGGAAACCAACCGCCGAAGACGCATTATTTTTCAACAAAAAAATGCAAGCTCTCACACATCGACTTAAACAAGAGATTGTAAGTATGTACTGATTAGGTCAAATTGTTGAGTTATCCGCCGTACAGCCTTGATTTGTTCTTTTCATTTCCATAAATCAAAAATAAATTACAACGCCTAAATAAGCGAGGAGTTCAAAATGAAGTACCTCAATTACACAAATTTGTTCAAGCAAAAGTGTATTAACCTTCATGAAAAATTTATTTGAAAAGCAATAAACCCATGTAAGATGTTTATTATTCTCTATTTGCAAAATATAAAAGGTAACCCTCGTAGATTATCACGTAATTACGGCCAGAACTACCTATGTAAGTAGATTATAGTTATTAAAGATCACATGTTTTATAATGTTCTGGTAAATATAATTAAGGTTTCTAAAAAAATTTTAAAGTTACTTATATATTATTAAGGTGTAGAGGTTGCAAATTTTAAGTATTTTAAATACCTGTTAAAATCAACATATTATGTATTCTAAAACCAATTTCCAATATATTAATGATTTTCTATTACCTGTAAGAATAACCAAAGAAATGTATTAAATTTATATCGAATTTCAGTATTAAAAATATAAAAAACAACAATACCCTACGAGATCAAACATCTCATAACGAATGTAGTATATATACGCAAACTCATCGAGGTCACGGTGAAAGTCAAATGATATTTAACTTAATACAAACTTTCCGCGTCTCTTCGCATTTATTGTTATTCCCTTTCAGAAGGACGAAAATAAATTTTATATAAAAGCCGAAATAATGTACTCGCGGAGAGAACTTCACTTCATCGCGCAATTTGTCCCGCTGCGAAACTAAAAGTAATATCCGGCGGAATTTGATTTAGATTCGTATCTCTCGCCCTTATTCATTTTCAATATGGTAGACTCGATGATAAAGTTCGATTGTTTTCTGCAGAACGCGTTTCTGTTAAACTTATCTGCAGTGCGAATCCATATCGTAAATTTATAATCGTTCACCTCATATTGAATCGTATTTATTTTCTCTTTCGGTGTTTCAATTTGAATTATTTTAAGAAATATGTTTTTTTTTTTGGATTTCTTACTTTTTACATTACTTATATGGAATACATACATTCAGGTATTCCATATAAGTTTTGTAAAAATTTCTGATAATTATAAGATATATTCTTTTTGAGGTGTGAGGATTAATTATATATTTCGTAACCCAGGTTTATATTACATTACTTACCATATATGGCCAAACTCTCCGATTAAGGTTGGCCTGTTTTTTCTTTGTTGCCACCTTATTGTAGATCACTATTTGTACTCTTTATGTAATAACTCAATGACAATTTTGAAGACCTGAGAAGGTAAAAAATTGGCGAACAAAGTGGGACCTTATTTATTTTAAAACCTAATATTATACATATTGATAAAAATTTAAAACTGAGAGTAAGTGTAAATTTCTCAAATATATAACCTTTTTTGGCAGATTAAAAGTTATAGTACTTTACTCTCATTTCATTCGGTTTGTCAGTGCTTACAATATTCTGAACATAGCCTCTAAAATAAAGCCTCTAACATTCCTGTGAATTGTCCCAGCTCAGTGTGTTTAGTATCAGGTGAATCTCCTGAAACCTTACAGGTATTAACGACTTACCCTTCTGAAATAAATACTTCTTATATAATACTTATAAAACTATTCTAAAACTTTACTACTGCAAATGATTATTTCTTTTCCATGCAGTAACTCGGCTTTGGTTTTGAATTGGTTCTAATAAAATAGCTTCTCTTTTTCAGAATTTTTGACATCTTTAGTTCTCACATTACTTACATAGGCAACCAAAATGAATTGTTCATTAAAACATGTATTTTTCTTAAGTGAGGCGAGTTAGAGATTTAGTAATATTAGAAAATCTCGCCATTAGTAGGGCATTGTCCGAGAAAACTTCAAAGTTAATATAAATCCTTAAGTATCGGCAATTCTTGTACCTTAAAAAAAATCCACATCAACTGCAACACCTTTATTTGAGATAATGAGTCTTAGGTACTCTACGTCTTTTTTGAAGAGGTAGCATTTCCTTGATCTGAATTTCAATCAGGATGTCCCGTTAATGTGGTGAAATGGCTGGAACAAATATGATGATGAGTCAAAATATGATTATTCAATCCAATATATCTATATCTAAAAGTTGTAGGAAATATCTCTTTTAATTATGAAAGTTTTCTTCAAGAGTTTTGGAATTTTTAAATATTCTCTTCCAGAATTTTAGAATGTTTAAATCTGGGATTTCTCTCGTTAAATTGTATTTATCTTCTAAATTTTCACTACTTTTATTCTCTTTACAAACCTTAATAAATCTTGAATGCCGACCAGTACTGTAAACAATGAGATGAAGCAAATGAATATTAATATCAGAACTACCCAACAGAACAAAAATGTTATTCATTAGGGCAATAATCAAAGATCACACTTCAAAAGAGGTATTTATGTATAATTATGAGAAGTATTACCGCTAAAATATTTTGCAAATGGCAAAAAATAAAAATTGTCCAAATTATCATCTCCAGAAATGTATCTATCCTACATTTTACTCGGGATAGAAAATGTTGCCAATGAGAAGGATGGTATTATTAATTTTAAAAAAAAGAAAATTAATTCAACAGTTTGAATTTAATGTGGATACAGACAATACTTTCCGAACCTAAAATTTTTTGGAGAAAGGTGTTGATCAAGTCAAAGTAATTGTTCCAAAGGAAAGTATGAAAAGTGTGCATCATGACTACAGGGAAAATTAAAATTGATTCTGATTGTTTATGGAGGGACAAAATCTTGTATAAATGAAATGTTTGAGGTTTAGAAGACGGGTGGAATTTGACAGTTAAAGAATTAAGATCTGCCTGTAGAAATTTCGAGAAATTATATACTTCCCTTCTTTCAGTTACTAAACCGAAATATCCTTATACATGCAATGCATGATACATACAGATTAAATACAATACAATACAAAAACTCGCCTAATATACTTAATAACATTAATAATATTGCAACTTTATTAGCGAATTCTCAGAAGCAAAGAATGATAGTTGTTATATGCGTATAATTTCAAAAATTGCTCATTCATTGGGGCGAGTAAACTAATCTCAGTCCGGTAGTTTATTTAAAAGTAAATACACTATGGAATTATTGATGTTTTTCGATAAACTCCAAGATAAGGGATTCTCGTATTTTTGATTTACCAATGTTGCGTGAAGGCTTGATCACCAAGCTTCAACAAAGTTCTCCCATAGATACTGAATTTGATTCAAATAGTTATTGTATTGTGTCTGTATTTAAAATAAAACCTAGGCCAATTCGAGATTAGCGTTCCAAATCGTAAAAATGGCGATATGTTATTTAGTACGTTTATTGAACCAGTCGATGAGTTAAGACATAGTAGAAGTATATCTCGTTAATAAATCGGAAAGGAAATAATCCGACGCAAGCTAGCAGAGGACCATAAAAAGGCATGGCATAACCAAATTGGAATGAAGCATACGAGACTATTCCTATATAGTCCGGTACCTGACAGCATGCTGCTGCTGGGCACTAGGTCTTGAATAAGCACAAACATGGGATGGGAATTGAGAAAAGCCCCCTATGCCGTGGGTGTTTGGAAGAAGAGGAAACTCCCAAACACCTACTGTATACTTGCGAAGCGTATGAACGAGAACCCACGGCAAAATTCGGGAAGCCCATGCTTCCTGAAGAAGAGTTAAAGAGCATCCCCTGTCAGAAACTCCTGTACTTCATAGAAGACATAGGAGTACACAGGGAGCAAAACATCCAGAGGCGCAAAAAGGACTACGGAGACCGCAGTGCAGAGACGCTAAGCGACACCACCTCATGAGGAAAATAATACCTCGTTAATTAGGGACGCGATCGATTTAGGGAAGGAGATGTTAGAATATGGTTAAATATTCGACAACGGACTGGAGATCTTTGATTGAGCTTATGGTTGATCAGTTTTAATCGTGATTTGTTTCAGGAGATTAAGAAACGTTTCAAGGACGAGAATAAATACATTGGCTTATATATAGGCCCCATAACAAATTTCTAAATAGCAAATTATTATTGACTTTATAGATTCCTATTACCATCAGTTTTTTGGCTTTTT
This sequence comes from Ontholestes murinus, assembly GCA_963969525.1. Classification (NCBI taxonomy): domain Eukaryota; kingdom Metazoa; phylum Arthropoda; class Insecta; order Coleoptera; family Staphylinidae; genus Ontholestes; species Ontholestes murinus. Next base: position 50,736,050 of record OZ018393.1, on the reverse strand, counting down.
AATATGTCAAACAAACAATTATTGTCACTCTGTCGGCAATTAGATTCAAAACAAGACTTACCACAATCTTATAAATCACCTCTTCGTTCACAAAAATAAGAATATAATTTCTGAACTAGCTTATGTAAGCTCGAGTACATTCGATGATAGCTTAATTGGTTCTAGAAAATCTATAAAAAAATTTGTACATGTATTATCAAAATGTACCATGTCCCAGAGGAAATACTGCTACTCTTGCAAGTAATCTGATGCTACGGTTAGTACTTGTCTAGAATGCAATTCGAATATAGGAAGGAGCAATTTTTTGGTAGGGTTGTTAGGCCTACTGGATAGTGGCGCAAATAGAAGTAAGTAAAATAGTAAATACATGTACTAAAAGTCTATTTTTGTTGCAAATAGTAATATATGTGATAGTTTTAGAAAAAGTGGGTATAACAGTTATAATAAAATGTATTAGAGTCCTTTTGTTTGTTGTATGATTTCGTAATTTTAAATTATTAGTAACAGTTAAGTTTAAGATTTTCTTGTGTGTTCTTCACTAAATTGGTTTTTAGGCGAGATTGGGAATTGTCACAGATCTAAAATATCACTAATTGAAATTGGTAATTTTATTAATTAGAACCGGAAACGATTTTCTGGTTTCAGATTTTTAACAACTTGTTATTTCGAAAAAGTTTTATTCAATAGATCCTTAATGTTTCTTCTTGTATATGTGAAAGCATTCTTTTCAAAAAATTATATTATGTCGGTGAAACAATTGTAGGTATGTTTTTACGTAGAAAATTGATTGTACGTTGTACGCTGGTTGTCTTCTTAATTTTCTTTGAGCATCCCGTTTTGGATGATCTTTCAAAATTTCACGGCGATTTTCTACTAAATTCTTAACGATATCTGGTGAAATTCAGTCCGATCTTGCTTTCGTTTTACTTTTGTCAGTAAAGTTACTCTGAACGTTTTGATGTCAATGTGGCATTTACGTTGTTTACAGTTAAGTTAAAAAACGTCGAGGAAATTATTGATATTCTTGTGCATCCTTTACTAAATTGTTTTTAGATGAGATCTAAAATATCAATAATGGAAATTCTCACATAATTTTATTAATGAGAATCTGAAACGAATCATAGGATGTACTTCTTTGATTGAACATAAAATTGTAGGATGAATTATATTCTCACTTAACCAGTGCTGAAACATTTTTATGTTAATCAGAGGATTAGTTAAAACACTTGGTTTTGTTTGTCTATATATTTAATTAATTGCTCACTTAACCTGTGGTTGTATGTCTATTTTTATCTATAAAATTGAAGTTGTACAGGGTTTTCAGGCAATTAAATAAATACTTTATCCGTTTTCTTTTGCTTTGATGAAACATATTGACAATGAGTTAAAGGAAATGTTAGATAAGGGGTTTATGAAACCATATTCTAGTTCTTTGAATAGTCAGATTGTTATGGTCCCTATGACGATTCTTATAGGTTTTCTAATATCAAACAGATAATTTTATTTTTAATTTTCCATAATTAACAATAATTACATTGAAATATGAAACTGTAGGAAACCGAATGAATTATAATTCGAAATATACTATTAATTTATATTAAGACGGCAGAAGTCCCATATTTTTACAAGTTCATTTTAAGAATACAAAATGCCGTATTTGACTAAAACAAAGAAAATATCTTGAAGTAATCTATCACACAATAAGGTGAAAATAAGTATGTAAATACTGAATATATGTATCTGAAGCTGGTTTTGTATGAACAGCGGAAGAGAGGATTTGGGTTTGAGTGGAAGAACACCTACTAGCGTGAACTCCGCCCGTCAGCATGGTGTTAAAATTATTTGTATGTTTTTTTCCATCAATTTTCTAAATATCTATATTGTAACCATGTTTTGATAAAGCTTAAATAAAGATAAAGAATAGACAAATTTCTCATAGAATCAGCCCTTTCTGTATAATATAGATACAACATCTTTATTAACAAACAAATATACAAATGAACTAGATATAATACATATATGATATAATAGATGTTACGGGTTTAGTTTGTTAAATTCTTTCTATATTTGACTGAAAATTGATATTATTGGTTTATATTTTTTACAATTTTAGAATGTTTCGTCAGCACATTTGGATAAATAATAGTAAATACTAAAATAATACTTAATTTTGGGCATTTGTTAATAACACAATTTGAACTTTAATAATTCAGTCAGCAGCTTTTTTATTTCTATTGCAACGTCAAATATTTCTAATGTAATACATATTTTAACAGATAGCTACAATTTCGCTCCAGATGGAATATCACAATTTTTTCTTCTATGATACTTCTCTTCAATTAATCGCTATTTTCTGGAGTATTTCCCAGCATTTGTAAAAATTAAGCAAGTCAATACCACAGAATTGGAGAAGATTGTAGAAAAAATTAACTCTTAGATTGAATTTTAATTGAAATTGTTAGCCGTTTCACTTAATGAACAAAATAAGTTCTTCTCAGAACATTTAACAACTGTATGTTTTAATACTTTTCTCACAAATACCTTGTAGAATGGTTTACTATTTAAATAACAAATCTGTTAGATTTTCAAATTGGTTTTATTGTAAACACTACATATGTTTCGCCACACTGTAGCTTCTTCAGGTGAAGAAAGAAGAAGAAGAAGAAAAGAAGAATTTTACAGTTTATATCATCTATAAGGTCTCTCCAAGGTGCTTGACCAAACCTTGAAATCCTCAAATCCAAATTGACAGCACTTGGCTTTATTATCTAAGTAACTAACTGGGTTTATAGTTATCTTAGTGATATAACCCAATATGTAAAAATCGGTATATGCTGGGTAAATAATTGATATTTCATCTAATCTAGTTTCTTATTACGGTCGTCCTTAAGATAAACAATCAATACTGTTGATGACTCTTATATATATAAGGTGAATAAAACTGTTTGTTTAAAATTTCAAAGATTTAATGTCTAAACTGCGACATATGTTTCCCCATATCACAGCTTCATCAGGCAGATAATTAGTGATTATCTTATATTATAATACTTTAGTCTTGTATTTCCTTAAATACCAATTTATTAGTGTGAAGAGAAGAGTGGTGGATATATAATTGTATCAAGCGAATTATGGATTATTACATTTTATATTTATAAATGAACACACCGCATTTGTTATGATATTACAAACTTTTTGATTTCAAATTGCTTGAGTAATTTAAATTTCTTGCTTATGTTGCAAGTGTGTAAGATTTTACAATTTTTGATTGTGTGTTCTTTCTCCATTAGGATTTTGGCATTTTGAAGATATTTTTTTGTTTATGAAACTTTCTTATGTTTAGATATTCTTTCCTCGAACTGCGACATTTTTTTCAAATATACACTAACAAGTACACATTGTATTTTTTGTTTTTCCGATATTATCTTTTATGTTATTAATATATTAATATATATATATAATATAATAGAGGGTAGTTGCAAATATTAAGTGGATGCTTAAACAACAGCATGAAGTCGCTCAACCTCCAACGGTGAAGTTTTTGAAGTTAGCAACTACTGCGAGGATTCCAGTGAACGTTTCTGTTCAACTGAGATAACTGTTACCTAAGAAAGATCATACAGATGAAACATCAATTAATTATTGAAACATGCTGAATTATTAGGATTGTTTGTGAAGGAGACCTCTACCCTAAGCTGGCCATATAAACTTGCTACCAAGGCCACAAAAAAGAAAACCCCTAGTGGTAAATTATCTAAATTGAACGGTATAGAGGTTCAGAATGCAAATCCCACGTTTGAAACCAAAGTACAGAACTCTGCCTTTATCCCCTGGCAAAAATAACGACTACCACAAAATATCCAGAATTGGAGAAAAATCAAAACCTCTGACCTCGAGAAAATTAAGGACCATTCAAAATGTGCGAGATCCATCAATACGCAAAAAATGACTTGCGGCTTAGAAAGTATATATCAAATTAGCGAATTTTAATCATTTCTTTATGAACTCGAAAATCTTTATAATATAAAAATACTTAAAAAAGGTGATCCTGATAATCTTAACAACTATAGGTTAGTACTTGAACTAGTTCTTTATAAGCAACTATCGGATTATCTTGAACACAATAATCTCCTTTCAAATAATCACTTTGGCTGTCGTGCACGCCATGGTGGAGCTCGTTTGTTTTATATTAAGCGGTCTGGAGCAAAAATTATTTGTTCTCGTTAACTGTATGGATCTTTCGAATTCATTTGATTGCTTATGACATTAAATCTTGATTGAGAAGTTGTATGCTTTTAATATATTGCCATCAAGTTGTCCGATGATTGTCTCCTGCTTAAGTAATAGAAGACAAGTGGTCACATATGGACAGGAATTATCAAAAGAGGTAGCAGTATTTTGCGGGTTACCGCAGGGTTCTTACCTTTGTTCTCAATGATTTTCCAGATATACTATGTGATAATGAAGTTGCAGTAATTCAAATTGCCGATGATACATCAATTTCATCAATGAATTATTCGCTTAAGGATTTGTTCATAAATGAGCATGTAGTGCGTCAAAAGTCAAAGTCCAGGTTTGCAGCAAATCAACTTAGCATGAACGATTAAAAAAACAGATAGATTATTATTTGTTGGTGAGGAGTCACTCAGCAGCAGCTAATAGAATTTTCTTGCTACAACGCAGAGTATTGCGAATTATATCGGCCTTGAGCTATGGAGATGACTGCAAAGGCATATTCATTGAATTAGAAATATTAACACCACCTTGTCATATTTTAAATTGTTTACTATGGGCAAAAAAGATTCAGGATAAATATTATAAATCTTTTATTACGAAAGCCACAATTAAATTGCCAAATGTATGTAAAAATATACTGTTTAAAGGCAAAGAGACCATAAATCTACAGCCCAGATATATTCAGATAGAGTAAATATAAATAAATAAATAAATCTTTATTACGGCAAACGCCATTTTACAGTTAATACAATAAATAATATAAAAATAAATAACAACTAATTGTACATGTGTAATCTTAAAAATAATACAAACTAAATATAAAATAGTATCTATAAAACTTCTAAGAAAGGTAAAATTAATATAATAATGAAAGTAGGTTTACTAACTTAATTTTGAATGTTTTAAGCGAATGAGAAAATAATACATAATTGGAATGTTTACATAAAATATTACAATATCTCATCATGCGGACCAAAGGAGCATTGTAGCAATAATTTGTTTGGTTGAAACGTATTTTAAATAATTGAGCAGACCTTGTCGAAATTTGTGGAGGAATGTAGAAATCAAATTTCTCCAGTAATGTGGAAGAATTTATATACCCGTTAAGAACTTTATATATAAACATTAGGTCAGACATGATACGTCGATCATATAAGGATGTAAGGTTGAGCGTGTTAAGCATAAATGTACGACTGTAATTCTGTCGTTGATGCCCTAATCTAAATGAGATATGCATCAAAAATGTATTTTGTACCCGTTCTAATTGTGCTATGCTATTAGAATAATAAGGACACCAAACAATTGATGAATATTCCAGAGTGGGAAGGATTAAAGATATGTATAATTTTCGTACAGTTGAGACATTAAATATAGTTGAGAAACGCGCAATAAATCCTAATAATTGAATTGCTTTAGAACATATACTATTAACATGAAATTTAAAAGTAATTTTCGTATCAAATAATACACCAAGATCCTTTATAATATTGACTCTTGTTAGTGAACTAGAATTTAGCTTATAATCGTAATAAAAACATTTCGTTCTACTGAAAGAAATAGTATAACATTTATTATAATTTAGTTTTAGATCATTTTTTGAACACCAACTATGTAATCTATAAATTTCGTTCTGCAAGGTTTGGCAATCAATAGGATTTTTTACTACAGTAAATGACTTTAAATCATCAGCGAATAATAAAAATTTAGCAAATGAAAACAGTGAGCTAATATAATTTATCAATAGCACGAAAAGTATGGGTCCGCAATGGGACCCTTGAGGAACTTCAGATGTTAATTTGATTTCTTTAGATACATGTTTCCCTATTTTAATTAATGAAGAGCGACCAATTAATAAATCACGAAACCAGCTAACAATAGATTCACTAAATCCTAGAATTTTAAGTTTATTCAAAAGGATGCTATGATTAACACAATCGAATGCTTTCGAAAAATCTGTATAAATTGCATCAACTTGATAGCCATTTTGAAAAGCATTCAATATATAAGATTGGTATGTTAATAATGACATAAATCCATATTGTTCGTCCATAATACTATTTTTACAATTCCATGTGAATTGATTGGTTATAAGTTTATCTAAAAGTTTAGGAATTGTAAATTGTATAGCCACTCCCCTATAATTTGAGACTTCAGCTCTACTCCCACCTTTGAAAATTGGAACAATATAGGAAAAATTCCAAGCCTTAGGATACTTTCCATTTTGCAATGATAGTGTAAATATCTCTTGCAGAGGTTTTGATAAATTATATATGCATCGTTTTAAGAAATATTATCTGGACCTGGCTGGCATGTGTCAGGAAGTTCTGATATTACTTTGAAAATATAGCTAATTGATACAGAAAACAAAAAATTATTAACAGGACAAAATCATTGCAACAAACGTCAATATTGTCATAATTTTTGTTTTTTTTTATATATGTTACACCGAATTTGTGAAATTGCCTATTACATGAAATAAGCAAAAACATTGCCTAATTCGTGTAATTCGCAAGTCCGTTGCATAATTCATGAATTAGGCAAATAATATGCAAAATTTGTGAATTCGGCATTATTTATTTTGCTCATTTTGTGCATTGGGCAACGTAAACGGTAGTACTCTGGTGGTGTTTTTTGAAACTAAACAAAACGTCACTTCTCTCAACTATAACCACTGCAACTTTTGAAATAAATTCTTAATAACCGGAACTCTGGAATTCACCCATCAAGGTACAAATTCTATTTCTAATGTTGATTCAACCAAATACAGAACTTAACTATTTTTAAGCAACGCCTCAGTTTATTTTTTTTTCATTCAAAATGGATGTGCAGTCGTCAATCAACGATTACAGAAGTACGAGGGCGACCTGAAATATTTCCGGATTCGGAAAGAGATGGCGCACGATGGTTGAGGTAGATTCATTGGTCGGCAAGGGCAACACTTCTATCAACCGTTGTTGTTTAAAAGTTTCTTTTGTACATCAAGTCAGGCGGTTTCACAAGAATGGATAAAATCGAAATTCGTACAGTGACAAAACACTTCTAGGGGTTCATAGCGGATCTACTCCATAATTTTTTATCATTAACTTCTGGAGTATCTGGTCAGGAGAAATCCAAAGGATTTCTTCATGCATTTCGCAACCGTAGATGAGACTTGGATCTACTATTATATACCGGAGACAAAGGAACAGTCGAGTAGTGGACTGTTCCGAGCGAAGCAGCTCCAATGAAAAAAAAAGCCATTCCATGGGCCGGAAAGGTTTTAGCGACCATTTTTTGTGACTTCCAAGGCATTATCCTCATAAACTAATTGCAGGAGGGAAGGACAATACTACAGCGATTTATTCACCCGATTCGATGTAGTATTGTAGGAAAACGGCCACATTTGCAGCGAAAAAAAGTGCTATTTCAAAACGATAACGCACTGGCTCATTCATCCGACATTGTCGTGTCCAAATTAAATGAGTTGCGCTACGAATTAGTCCCTCATCATAAATATTCAACAGGCCTAGCCCCCAGCGACTTTTTCCCATTCCCAAACCTGAAAAAAACGCTGTCAGGGAAGAGATTTGCCTCAAAAGAGGAGGTCATCGCCGCTACAGATAGTTATTTTGCAGACCTAGAATCTACTACTTTTCCGAGAGCTTGAAGAGAGTAGAGCGTCATTTGAAAAGGTGTATTGATCTTCGGAGAAACTAAATCAAAATATTAAAATAAAAAACACATCAATACTGTAATGTTCTTGTCGATTCCGGAAACATTTCAGGGCGCTCTTGTAATCATCACCACTAGAAGCATGTAATGAACATTTCTAAAATGATAAATAATAATACTAAACTAAAAGATAAACGGTATTATCACATCAAGAAGACATTTGGGTTAGTGAACTTTGCAGAAGTTAAGTAAGTGTCGAAAATTAAAGATTCGAAAAGAAAGAAATGTATTGTCGGTTATCAATGACATGCATATACATGTAAACAAGTTTCAGAGCAGTATGCTAATATACCAATGTCACTCTTAAAATTGTTTATACAACAGTGTGAGAGATGCATCGAAAAGACAAAAACGAGTTTTCAAGGAAGTATAGTTGTTCGCCCTATAACCATTTCTGACTTAAATCAAAGAGGACAGGTGACAGGTGAACTTAGTAGATATTCAAAGTTTGTCTGACGGAGATTATAAATTTATTTTACATTATAAAGAACATTTAACAAAGTGCAGTTTTTTAAGTCACTTAAAGGGCGGCAGAATTAGCAGAAAATGCCTCAGTATAGTCTTAAACTTTGGGACCTCACATGTTCTACAATTGGGGTCTTTTTGGCCTGACTTGGTGTTCATCAATGGTAGACCATGATACCCACAAAGTCAAGGCTCTTTTGGAAGAAGCAATCAAACAAAGAAAAGATTCTCTAATTGCTTGAATGCGCGACCATAATACTTCTATTGAGCAACTGGTCTGCTTTTCATTTAATGGGAAATGAATTCAACTTATCATGAAGTTATAAGAATTGAACTATATAAAGCTCTAAAATGGCTAAAATAAGCCTACGTTACAAAATTCCACGCATTTGTTTGAAAAAAGTATGGAAAATATCATTAATACTGATATTTTTACTGGAAACAAAGTTATAAATGCTTATATTAGGATTATTGATAATCCACAGATCAATAGGGAAAATTTGACTAAAGATCAATCCGCCAGAATTAATACGATCGATGCAACTGTACTAATATATCAAGATCTTATCATACAGACACATCTGGCCGTTATATGTTGAAACATAGCAACTGAAAATTTGCTACTTCAAGCTAATCCAATGGTAGAAAAGTAGAAAAAGAAAATGCCCCCTTTGAAAAAGTGATAGTGTTTTAGTTGGCTTTAGTCAGTTTAATAAGAGCAAGGGAGACCCTAACAATTTAATTGGAATAATAGATATAGGGTAGGGACAAAACATAGAATCATTGAGAATCTATTAGAGAAAAACAGTGTGCAGACAACAAAATACTTGAAGCGAAAAATATGCGATTATTTTCAAGAAGAAAAATCTATTAGGACATTAGTTAGTCTTAACTCTGTGTGGAGTGGTCAGGGATACCAAAAGTATCAATATACTCAGGGATGCGAAACCGTACGATACGGGTGTGATATTCTGTCTGTCATGGTGGAAGAAGCTGTAAAAATATTAATTAGTATTTTGAAGTTAATTTACATCATATATTTAGTTAACATTGTTGAAAAAAAGTAAATACTTAATTCTAAAATGGTCATTTCTTTCCTATTTTGATTTAATTTTATAACCATGTCCCATTATTTATATAGTAAGTACAATGTGATGTGAGTTGTATATTACTAAAAATAAATAAGGTTACTTATTGTTAAAAAATGCTGATACCTCGCTAATAAAATACGCAGACCCTAAGAGACACCATCCTAGATTAAAAGCTTATTAATATAGTAACATCTGTAACTCGGCTTGTTATTCATTCAGAATTATCCATAATTATATTTCAATATCAATATCTTTCAAACTTGTCGTCCAATCATCAGAAAACTAAACTGAATGGACCAACTATCGGCATTTTGTTTAAAATAATAATTCTACTGCTCCTATTCTAAAGTAGACTATCTTATTTTTTAAGTTAATTATTTAATTTTATGTATAAATATTTTATTATAAGTGGTAATTTTTTACATAGTGCCTAATTCATACATTCGGCAGATAATTTGCCTAATTCATAAACAACGATACGAGCTTACATTTTTCATGAATTAGGCAATTTTTTGCTTATTTCATGAAATTGGCAATTACACGAATTCAGCGTAACATATACACTGGAAAAATGGTCAGCAAATAAATTAACGCATTCAGGAAATGAGTGACTTGTCTTATTGTGTAGATTCATAACACTAGGATATCCATTAGTCTTTCGGGCCTCATTTACAAATCTCCAGAATCTCTTTGAACAGACGTTAATATTAGTCTCGGTGTCAATAATATATTGATTATAAAGATATTTAGATAAATCTTTACACTTTGTTCTAAGCCATTTGAATTTATTGTAATCATCAATAGATCCCACTTTGTATAACCTAAATGAGCTTTTTCTTAAAACGAATTAATTTAATTAGTTTTGAATTTAGGATATTTGGATAATTTAAAACATTAAAACAGTAACCACACATTGTTATTTTATATATGTATATTTTGAATGTAATTGTTGAGTAGAAGTCCGAAGAACAATTTATGTTATTTTAATTATTAAATTGTTAATTTTGTTTAATAAATACAATTTAATAAAAACATTGCTTTATTATTACATATTATAATTTTAATATTAAAAAATATCTGACCTACTTTATCTCTGAAATGCATCAACCTCCTCAAGCGAAATGGGTCGCATCTGCTATATGCTATTATAAATTTCAGTAAATAAAAATATACTTATATCCATTATTAAATAGATATTTTACCCGCTTTAATCTATTTCAAAATGAGAAATACCTTTTATGTGTAGAAATAAACAATTAAAAACGGATGTAAACAAGGCTCCATTTAAAAGGGTAATAAAATTTGCTTGACGTGAGTTAATGCGAAAGGCAAACGTTACGTTGGCATTTCCCCACTGTAAATAGTGAAACGCTGAATTCACAAGAAACTGCTTTTTTTTCAACACAGCTTTTAAATTGCAGGATATGGGATCAGTGCAACGTAATGCAGGACTACATCGAGATCCTCGACGGGTGGGACAGCAACGCCCCAATACTGGCGCACCTCTGCAGCGGGGAGGTAGTTCCGGAGATAATTAGTTCCGGTCCGGAACTGCTGGTCAGATTCCACACGTCGCCATTCGGGAATCCCTTCCATCCGTTGCCGTTATCTTATTTACCCGGATTCGAGCTCGAGGTTCAGGTAGGAGAGCGTGATTGCGTGGGCGTGAGAAACTCGGCTTTATAAGGTGTTTTCGTGTGTTACAGGTGTTTTATGTTAATAAAGAGTCCCCTACGTACATCGAGCACGGTAAAAAGTGCGAATTTCTCGTTAGCACATTCGAGAATTCCTCCGGTCTTTTAGAGAGCCCTTTACACTCACTCCCTCCGAATACGACGTGCCACTATCACTTCAGAGGGCACCCGCAGGAGGTCGTTTGGATCTCCTTCATAAAGTACCACGTGACGGGCGATAGAATTACGGAGTATGATAGTGATTGCGATGTGCAGTTGCAATTGTGGGACGGGGATATAAAGAATAAGAACAACGTACCCCTCATGGGACAGTTCTGTAAGGATGACAAACCGAAATTGTGCGATCACTCCCTACTCAGCAATTCTTCGCGGATGACGCGACCGTGCGGAATTATGGAGAGTTACGTGTCTAGCGGCTCCGACCTCACCATTGCTCACACGATCCGGTACGGAAATGTCTTGTACCCAGTCAGCTTCGTCCTGCGTTACGAGTTCGTGGATTTGTCCCAGGAAGGCTCGCAAATTTCCGTAAATCCCTGCGATAGAATATTTACGAGCCCCTCGGGCAAATTCTACTCCCCTAGAATCACGTTCCTTTACGGCAGAGGCGGCCAGAAATCGTTAAGCTGTGCATATCATTTCGAAGGGGGCGACCGAAAACGTTTAGAAATAAATTTCTCGAGGGTCGGCTTCGGGAATAAGCGCTGCTATTCTTACTTCGATAAAGAAAGTGATCGATGGAAGTGCAAGGAAGGTAGGAAAAGTCCTGGAACGGCACAGATACACATATCCGAGTACCCGTGGCACGGTATCGAAATTAAACGCGACTGCCTCTGCGGAAATATATCGGACACCTTAAGCGTGCACACTAAAACCGCCAGGAAAGTTGTGGTAAACTTCGTTATTACTGATATGAATATTACAGAAGACTACAGAGACTATTACTTCGAAGCCACTTACGAGTTCCTACCGCAAAGCGAACACGGTTGTCTGAATCCCTGGAAGAGTCGCAGATTAAAAGGATCCAGCGGTGAAATCACCGTTCATAACAGTGCGAGGGAAAGTAGCAACCAAACGACAATATATTGCACCAACCAGCCGTGGCTCATAGAACCGGAAAATCCGTTTACTAATTTCCTATACTTAAAAATTAAAGGTTTCGAAATGAACAACACATCTTATTGCGGAAGCCGCAACCGGATACTCGTTCACTCCCCCGGAAGGACAAACACCATGCGCGTCATCTGCCCGGAAGTTCGGGACGCCGACGTCGTCGAACTCTTCTCGGAAGGATGGAGCATGTACACGTACAAACATTTGCAACTGAAACATGGCAGGAGTTTCATCATCGAGTTCCTGCAGAGGGAACCTGGTAATTTCGCTGTGAATTGGATAGAGGTATCGAAGAATCCTGCCCTAACTCTGCCTACCAGTCTATTGATGATCAGCCCACCAAACTGTCCCCACAGGTAATTATCATAAATTAGTACTAAATTAAGTATTAATTTCTACCGTTACAAAAAGTAATTGATAAATTATGATATGTGTAACTTTACTATTTTGTAAGACATATGTCTTAACAATTTATTTATACGCTTTAAAAAGTTCAAACATTACACGCCAGTGGCATTATGTTTATTGCGCTAGCACCATTATGAAACTTTTGCAATCTCCGTCGCCGAGAAAACAAGCAAAGGTTTAGTGATAAGTAGAATTCAGTTGCAGTTTTAAACTAACATTTATTACGCAAAAATAGAACTGCTCGCGACACATATTGACGCCGAAAAACCGTTTCCGCCCTCTCGGAAACCCTCATGTGAAAAGTTGAAAGTATAAATACATTTCCGAATATGGTGATTTACAAAATTTTACATGAGTCTTTATATAAAACAAAATATTTAGCATAATTTATTTAAAAAAATCTCCTTGGTAATAATATAAATTCGAATGTTCAATATAATAAATTAATATAATCAATTAAATTTTAGTAGATTAAAGCTATTGAATTATATGCGTAATTTGCAATTTGGACTATAGTCCACCAAACGGACCGCAAAATACCACTTAACAAGCCGCCTGTCGTAAAATAATTGGGGTGTTGAGTGATTTATTGGCCGCAAATATGTTAAAGTTTTTAATGCGTGTTTGTAATACCATTTGATACTATAGATCTGGGAAATTAACACCATGAAATTAAGTGGTCAGCTTTATTTACAAGTGTGAGTTTTGTTCCAATAAAAGTGGCTTAATCAATTTGAAAAGTGCACTAATTATATACGAGGGCCATTTGGAAAGTAGTACCAGCTTGGGAATATTAAAAAAAAAACTTGTATACATTAACAAATATTAACTTTTTATTTGTAAAGAACATAGCCTAAATAATTCTCTACATAGTCACATCGCGAATTTAAGTATTCGACGTAACGTTTGACGATTTTTTGTAATCCAGCTTTACATTCCGTCCCCTCCCCCTCCAGACACCACACCTACACCAAATAGAGGGCGATCCAATCAGATAAGGAATCATTGATCTACTGCAGAACGTCAATAAGGATTGGAAACCGCTAAAGTTGCTTTCAACAGCAAAGAACTATTTGTATAAAAGTCAGACAGTGGACTCGCAACAAACACAAGCAATACTGGAAAAGCAGTACAGGCCTTAACCACAGTAAGGCCATCATATGAGGGCCCAATTCTAACTAAGCTGCAGGACTACTGGCACTAAGTAGGGCACAGCTGAAGACAACTATAGGACTGCTAACAGGCCACATGACTGTTAAAGAACACCTAAGTAAATTCGGTCTACACAACGGCAACACCAGCTGTTGGTAATGTGATATGGCACTGGAAACAGCAATGCACATTCTATGCAGTTGTAATGCTCTGAAAAACAAAAGACAGCTCACATTTAGTTACAGACAGATGGTACTAAATGATTTCCATGCGTAACCCCTGAAGGATCTGCACAAGTTAGTGCAGGGCATCGAGTTTGGAATAGTTGCGTAAGTAAGGCAATATGAGGAAGTACAATAAGCCACCTAGGCTGCAGTATATCCGGATCTATTAATTAGACAACCCCCACAAAAAAAAAGTCGGAAAGAAACCCCAAAATAGGAGGGGCACACAGAAACAAAAGTTCCTAATGGCAGTAAACAGTAAATTCATGAAGAATTTATTGTATAAAACCACTCAAAACATGTACAACAAAAATCGATCATCCTAAGATCATAAGAAACACTATAAAGACATCCTTGACGACGCCTCACCGAAAGACCACACCAAATATCACTGATAGGAAGAATATGTACACCTTCAAGAGGTTGAAGAGGACTGAGCTAGCTAAGTGCCTAACCCGTGGCCCAGATATTAATAATACAAGAGATCTTAGGAAAATGAATATTAACTTGTTAACGATTTTAATAAATGAAATGGTCCTGTTAGAGTTCATTTCTGAAAAGCTGAGGCACAATAGAACGATATTATCCCTAAAACAAGCAGGCATATTACATCTAACTGGCGACCAATAACTATATCGTCGATATTAATCAGAACACCCAACAAAATCTGGGCAAAAAGGTTCTCTGCTCTAGAACTTTGTCAGAATCGCCCTGGCTAAAGCATTCAAAAAAGTGTCGCACTTGTCGATTGCAAAAGCGCATGTTCTATTCGGAGTGGATAGAAGTATCAAAAAATACGTATTGGTGAACTATCACGACATCCAAACAACTGCCGAAACAGGCCTAAAATCAATAAGGAAAGGAGTCAAGGAATGGAACCCTATATCACCCATCATATTCAATATGATAAAAGATGAGCTCCTTAATGACCTAGATCCATCACTAGATCTTTAGATAAAAAGCAGAGTCAAAGTCAAAGGCCTCTCATATGCCAATGATCTTTTAATTATGGGTCCAAGGAGGCATGAAGTATCTAATACAATGAAAAAAAGCATGGCTTTCTTTGATCGTAAAGATTTCACTTTAAATTTGAACAAATACTACTGCATAGATATCAGAAAGGTGCCACGTAAACGACCACTATACCACGTTAGTATAAGCATGTGCACATTAAAGGGAAACCCATAAAATAACTGGTCAAGGAAGAAATTAAATATCTGGGCCAAAAGTTCTCTTTAATCAGAAATATTAAGCCATACACTCGACAACTCAACTCCAAGTTGATCTCCTAAGGAAAGCCTACTTAAAACCATATCAGAAAATGGAAATAATAAAAAGTGTACTTATACCTAAATGGATACACTTACTGCAGAATCCTACAGTAACCCGAAAAATACTATATGATGCCGACCGAATAATCCGGAATGGTTTCAGGATCATCAATAATCTTTCAAGAACATGCAGTTCTGCATTCATTCATGCTGGGACTAAATATGGAGGACGGGGGATATTCTGTTTTAAGTCAAAAATACCATACATTTTAATTAGAAGGTTAACTAACATTAATGGACCACCTGGGAGCATAAATAATGCTGTTAATCTCTTGTCAATTACGACCATTAATTATCTTTTATTTGTTGTATATCATTTGTCCGGTCACCCATCCAACTGCTGACCCGAAACAACGTTGCTGCACCCTCGCTAACGCTAGTTTGGCCGCAACCAAATGCGCCACCACTGGTGTGTGTTATTTGTTATTTATAATGATAATAATAATTTGTTTTCTTTAATTCAATATTTATATATTGTCATTTGTAATCTGACACTTATCTATCATTTGTCTTCTGACAATTTTCATTTATTATCTTAACAAGAAATTGACCAATTAGTATTTATCAATTGTCATCTGCCATCTTCCGGTTGTCAATTATTATCCGTTATGTCATTTATCATTATTTATCATTTATCATCTGGGATCTGTCATTTGTCATCCGCCGTATATCATTTTTGAACTGCATTCTGTTGTCATACTCATATGTTATTCTTATGTTATTATGTGTCATTGATATATGATTATCGTATTATAAAATAGTCATCTGCCATCTGCTTATCTGACACTCGGATGTCTGTCATTTTTTTTTAATTTGATTCTTTTCTGCCATTTGCTGTCATTTATCGTTTGCAACATGTAATTTGTCATTTGGTATATGTCATTAATCATCTATAATTTGTCATTTGTAATATGCAAATTGTCACTTATATTTTTTTGTCTACTATCACCCTATCTCTAATTTAGTTAATTATTATTATTTTGACCAGTGTAAGGTTTTTATTATTATCAGTCATTATCATCTGTCATATATTATCTTTCATTCATCATCTGCTGTCTAACAAAATTTGTAATTTATCACTTGTTATCTGTCATGTATTATTTTTGTCATTTATATCATCTGCCCGTCATTTATTACCTGTTACTAGCACTTATTTATTATCTGTTATCTATCATTTGTCCTCTGTAATATGTTATCTGTTATTCGTCCGTAATTTCAAATTTTCTTCAAAATAGCTTTCTGGAATAATCTTTTCAAAATAGCAATACAATCCCTAGAGCCCTCAATACACTGCAAGGGCTGATCGACACTCTGCAACACTGGTTTTCCAAACGGAGAATAACCGTCAATTTGGTATTAACATAAATAATTCATATAGTGCACCATCCACAACCTGCAAGTATATTGGAATTACCTTTGATCCTAATCTGTCCTTCAAACACCATTTACAAACTCTTAGAATGAAAATTAAAAACAGAGCTCGACGTTTCAGACACCTTACATATAAAAATCAAGAAATTTCTACAAAACAAAGCAGAAAATATTTACAAAATGATATGTCGACCTCTGTTAGACTGTGAGCGATCATGTTCGTAAATCCCCGCCCCCCTGTTCGTAGAAATTTGCAGGTAAGTGAGCGATCGGCTCTGCGAATCTTAACTAAACCAAGTAATCCCAATAACCCTCTACACTCGCTACTAACCCTGATATTCAAGACATCCTGAAGCACACCTATGTTTACATTCAAAAATAGATGTGTTCTGTGTATTAGGTTATTTATTCTTTTTTACATATCATAAAATCTTTATAATCTTTTTATTAAATGCTATCAGCCCACGAAGTTTGTCAACCTGGCTTTATTTGCTTTATAAACTTCATGATTATTAAGCCTTAGACCTATAACCAGGAGTGCAACTCGTGTCTAATCAGCAACATCAGAAGAGGTATAATCCGCAAGAAATATTTTAAGATCATCCGCAAATAATAAAAATCTACATGATTTAACATATGAATTTAGGTCATTAATAAATAACAAAAAGAGTATAAATCTATAGTGAGACCCTTGCGGAACGACAATTACTGTTACATTGGATTATAGATATAATTTTTATATAGTGGGGAAATCTAGTAGAGGGAAACTTCCTGATGACGTGCAAACTGTGGGATGCGTGCGTGTAGCCGATATTGATGTATGGTGTAGATACGTGTGGAATGAAATAGTTTGAATGCTTTAAAAGAGCAGACGACGTTCCTGAAGCAGCTACTAGGAGTGGATGTAGGGGCAATGGAAAGGGTTTCTAAGTATGAGTTGAATGTGATTACGTGGAATCGTGAGATTTTAGTGAAAGAGGTATGGAGAACTTGTGTGGGGGGAAAGGAGAGTGGAAATGGAGATTAGAAAGAAAAAAGATGTATGAAAGAGCGGGAGTGGCGAAAACGGTAGTGAACGATTGGCTGGAATAGGGAGTGAATGTACCGGCCTGGATGAGAGAAAAATGGCTGGAAGTGGAAGCACAAGAGCGACAAGAGTGTATTCTAAGGAGTGAATACAACCCAATATATGAAAAGTGGCAAGTGTATGGAAGGGTGCCAGAGTATCTATTGAAGACAGGGTGGGCAAGGCCCAAGAAATTTACTCTGACAAGGGCTTGATGTGGATCAGACGAGAAAGGAAGGAAGGTATGGATGGGGGAATGGTATGGTAGGTGTCCGTTGTGCGAGAGTGAAATGGACACATGGAGTCATCTAGGCCAAGAGTGTAAGGAGGTGCCAAAAGGTCTTTTTTAAGTTTTTAATTTTAACCAATTGTTTTCTATTTGACAAATAGCTAGAAATCCATTTCGTCACGTCGCAATTTGCATACTAAAATTGACTGATTCAAAGGCTTTAAAGAAATTTGTGTATACTGCATCTATTTGACTGCCCACATAAGTGAATTTTTTCAACAACCTATTATGAACATTAATTTATCTGCAATTAGTCTGTCTAGTAACTTTGGAATGGTAAATTGAATTGAAACGCCTCTGTAGTCTTCAATATTCTTTCGGCTGCCAGTCATAAATATTGGATGGATGAAACTTTCTTTCCAGTTTAAAGGAAGTTCGTACGTTTTTAATGAAACGTTAAAAATAATGCTTAATGGTAAATAAATCGAAAAAATTGTTAAGCATACCATCAGGTCCTGGGTTACATGAAACAGACAGAGAGTTTATTGCATTAAATATCTCCCTAATGTCAATATTAAATGTATACAAATTAAGTCCGAAACTTCTGTAATATCGTTATCTTTATTGTTATTATTATTAAAAATATTCAGCAAATAAGCTCACACAGCTCTCACCAGAATCACATTATGTATCTTTAAGGTAAATATTCTAAAGAAAGCCAAAAGTATTAATAGATTCATTTACATAATTCCAAAATTGGAATAAAGCTGTTCACGTAGCATTTAAAAATCATTTAAATTGCTCATAATCATAATATTTGCCACTATTTTTATATTTAATGTTTCCTTTCCGTTCTAATTTAACTATATTAATTAAAGTGGAACTGACCCATTTTGGATAAAGTAAAGACTTAATAATTTTACATATTTCTGAATGGCATACCTAAACAAAACATAGAACTTATCGATTAGATCGATGTATCCTATATTGGAATAAAAATTATTAATTCCAGAGTAATCAGCAGCTTTAAAATTATATACAATATCTTTAACTTCACAGGTATTAATGGATACAGTAAATGAAACATGATGAAAACTATTATTAGAAAGAGGACTCGTTCTTAGTTCCAATTTGTGATGTTTTTTTTTTAGTTTGTTGATACTTATCGGTAACTCAAATAGCAGAAGAACGACTTTTTGAATAGATTGAAAAAATGTTTAGGACACATTTTATAGTCGATAGCATAGGGATTTTATAAAAGTTTTTCTTTCAAAAATCGAGAAGTGGTTATTAAAATATTTTGTTTTGAAATTTTTGATCGGTCGCAATTTTGTTATTTGAAACAATAAAAAATAATTGTAAATACAAGTGTTTTAGAGAACCGAATGCTACTTTTGAAACTTTTTGGTTTTTTAAAATAGTCCTTCTAATAAGGGAGTTATAGCGATTTGTAGAAAAACAAAAGAACTCCAATATCTCCGAACCGGAGCACCAAATCACAAATTGGAACTAAGAAAAGTTTTTTGTTTTAACGAGTTCTAACTGCCATTTTCGGGTGTAACTACTTAGTATTAACACTCTGTATACGGAAGATATTATTAATTGGTTATGCACTTTGACATATATATCCTCAATATTTGATGAAACATTTAAAATACTGCTATTACGGTTAGAACGAAACGCAATCATAACACCACCGCCCCGTGACTTATTATTATGGGATCAATCACACCTATACACTGTAAATTCACTAAGGCCCATTTCACTATTAGATATAGATATATCTAACGAAATTTCTACAATAATTAGAATGTCGTAATCAGATAGATGAACACTTAAATTTAAATCACGAATTTTTGAGCACATTCCGACAACATTTTGAAAATAAATTTTCAGTTTTTTGAATTCGAATTACTATTGGTTGATACAATTGACAATATTTAATCGTTGAGTTACGTTCGTCGTTTCTTTACGACTTTCAAGTTCCTGTTTTAAAGATGACAGATAATCTCGCTGCATATTGGTTTTATCGCTAGAAAATCTGATATTTATCGTGTTAATTCCTGTGGCTGCTTTAAAACATTGATGGCCTCTTAACGCGTTAGAAAAATTAGTTTGATCGGTCTAAGTTTTCCTCCCGGGTTACCAACAGGAATAACTTTTCATAGAAGGAGCTCTTCATTATTTAAATTAATAATTGATTGAATGGTCGATATGTCTTTCTCATTTTTTTTCTATAAATGTGCCAGAATATTCCTGTAGATTATAAATCATAAAATTTAGGGATCGTTGTTGACGCTCTTCAAATTCAATGTTATTTTCAATTAGAAACGTTGGTTGGTTAATCGCAGTAACATTTTCGAGTTTTGAAATTCTATTATGTTTGAGTAAACGCTTTCACAGTCTGTGAAAGTACACAAGAGAAGCCAAGGCAGTCGATTCTCACATAAAAGACTTCAACTTGGCAAATTTTGCTTCTACTTGGAGCTAAAGTTCAAGACACAAGGTTCACCAGATAGCAATGTATCAATATTAAGTATTTTGCTGGAATCATTGATCCGGTTTTTCTTCTAATGCGACGGTAATAAGGCGCCACCGTCAAGAGTAAGCACTAAAGAAATACAACAGAAATTCTCCATTATCAGTTTAAAGGTATGGTTATCTCTGAAGAAAATTATTAGAATTGGTCACCAAGATCTTACAATTAGAGCGTGCGGTAACTGAATATTGCATCTCTTAGATCCATAACGTGTCGGATAATCGTACATATAGACTTTTCAAATGAAATAAAATAAAATAAAAAAGTTAATACGTCGTAAACGATTCGTCCTTATTGGAAAACCATATACTTTTGTATCTTCTTTACTTTATCTTTTTAAAATATTGTATTCACATGTATTATGTGTTAATGTCTCAAACATAATTACTTCCTCACTAGAAATTACTTTATACTCTAATAATTAGATTGTTTATTAAAATATGTCATAATCACAATCAATTGCAAAAAAAAATCATCTACATTTTTTTCTCAATAGTTTTACTTGTCCTATTATTTTCTGCCAACTCCTGAAACATCTACTGTCAAATATTTAACCTTAGATATTTTATCCGTTAAACAACATTACTATTAAATACATGAATTATAAACAACCACACGATTCATTATTCATCCGGCTTGTCGACAGAAACAATTTATCCGCAACAACTCGCGCATATTTTCCACTCGCGAATACTCGACGACGTAGTAAAACATTCAAAACACAGCGGGCCATAAACAACCATACTTTATTTAACACTAACTTCCGAGGAAGTTGTAAAATATGTACTACTTTTGAATATAAACCGGGTCGCGTGAAATTTATATATGTATAAATAACGACAATGCGTGAAAATGTCTGTACAGCGGAACGGCGTTTGCACCTCGTTGCATAATTTACGCGCGAAGTTCGCAAGATGGAAGCGTTTAACGTTATCAAGGGATGCGTTTTAATGAGTCGTAATTTAATTACGTTGCACCCTTGCTAATTTTATGTATATTATTTATTAAGAAGTAATAAACCACCTTATATAGTTAAAGCATTTTTAGAAATTTAGGTGATTTTTGAAAATAGCTGTAAAGTAAAGCAGTCTATCAGATATTTTAAATGTCAAGTTACATTTTGTAACATAATTGCAACATTGTCATAAAAAAATAAGACGCTATAATTTTTGTCTGAATTTTTTATGCTTTTACGATCTATAACAAATATCAGTAGGATTTGTTTTAATAATAAGTCCTCAAAAAAAAGAAAAACATTTGGAAAGAAGAAGTTTGCAGTGCTTATAATGATTTCAATAAACTTATATAATATCCGAATTGAACGTTTTGTTAAAATTCAGTATTTTTCCAAGAACTAAATATGCAAAATACTGAATTTTTCCAAAACCTTCAATTCCGATATCATATAAGTTTAATGAAATCATTAAAAGGGCTGCAAATTTGTTTTTTACAATTTTTTTTTTGTAAAATTTCGATGCTTCGGATCCTGAAAGACCCCAGCATATGTGTTGAAGATTAAACCCATTAGGGTAAACTACTACAGTGAAAAAAACCTTCATTGTGTCAAAAGTATGATGAATTGTTTCAGTTTCAGTTTCCAAAGTAATTGTAATTATTTAAAACGATGCAAATACTCTACACTTGCCCCACGATTTGGGGCAAGTGTAAATATAGTCGTGAAATGTTATACAAACCAATGTAATCAAAGGGACCAAGTGTATACTTTTTCATTCAACTATGCTTTTGAGTTTTTTTTGTCAAGTTTCGGAGTAATACATTGAAAAACAGAGGGGCTAGGAACTTTTTATTGGATAGTGAACATTACATAAATCTGCATGGATTACTAATTACAAAACTTTGTAACCTTCAAAACTATTATCAAACCGGATGAGCCCTCTTCTACTTTGAATGCTAGGACTAGGAAGCAATTTAATAACATTCAAAATTAATAAAACAATTAACTTTGTTGGTATCACAATTAATAATATTGTTTGATAATAACAAGTTGAAATTGTGATAAATAAAACTCTTCGTTTCGCCACACAATGACTTGATTAAAGTGATTAATGATTAATCATCTGCCTGATGAAGCCACTGTGTGGCGAAACAATTGTCACAGTGTATCGACATTAATTTGTGTAAATTCTTAAAACCGAAGAGTTTTATTTATCACATATATAATAAAATTTCACCAAGTAAAAACCTCATCAATCCAATAGTTACAAGTATAATTTAAGAAGTAATACTAACAAAGTTAATTGTTTCATTATTTTGAATTATCAAAATGTATCACGAAGTGAAAGACTCTACGATTACTTATATGTTTAATAATATCTTCCGTTAAAATAGAGCATTCATTATCCTTATCAGGCCATACAAATGAATTTTACAAAAATCCACTCAAGACTTCTGTAGTCCCATTTATATAGCCTTCTTCTTCTTTATCGACTTCAAAATCGTCACCACTGCCTTCTATCAAATATTCTGGCACCTCCACATAGTCTTCCTCTTCATCTGAATCAATAAATGTATGTTATTAATTTTGTTTCAATGTCAATACAAGAGCATTATGAAAAGAAAATGGAATGTGCATTATTTGGTTTACTTCCGCAGAACGACATTTACTATTTAGAAGGGCTAATCCAAGGGCGAGCTATATCTTTTTTAAAAATTAACAATATTATATAAACTGTGCGCAAAATTCAAAAACGTTATTATCAACAAACGACAAATTTCATATCTTATTCCTCTGAGAGGTGATTCATGCACAACTGTTAATAATTAATATTTTCTTTTAGCCTGTAACATTACTACGATAATAAATTGCAATGTTAATTCATTAAAACGTCACATTTATTTCACAAATTTTTAACAAATATTTTTAAATACACAAGACACAAAAATCATTGTTAATAATAATTAAATTATTATAAATATTTTTCATACAATCCCTTTTTTGTTTGAAGAAGGCTAAGAACGATTTGCACAAACATATTTTGTCCAAATTTTTGGATCGTTTAGTCTATTTTCATGCACAATCCTCACAGAAATTTTGAAAGAGCTATACTCTTCAGTGCGTTTAGCTGTAAATGCAATTAGCCATCTTATTTTTATTGTAATTTTAAGAATGCTGATGAAGGTTTAAATTAAATTGTACTTGTTTGGTTTCACAATTTAATGTTTTCAATCGTTTAATTGGGTGTACCGTAGAACCATGTTGGTGTAGACATCGCACCCTTGAAATCCATATTTCTAGACTCGACTATTCATTTGTCCATTTCTCTGAATTTGATTGTATTTCTATCAATGTTAGAATTTTTTCACCAGAATAATTATCTGCTGTGCATTCTCTTCCGATGTCCAGCTGATAGATTGAAAGAGAATCTTCGTTTGTTTATTTATTTTATTTGTGTTTGCATTTGTCACGGACAACGTCCTATGTTTTTTGTGGGGTTTTCTGGTTAACATCATTAACAGTCTCAATAATTTTGAAATTAGTAACTGGTATATTTAATGCTATCTTTAGTTTATTAGCTGTATTAATGGGTCTGAATTTTTGTTTCATTTCGTACCTGGGCTCTAATACTTTTACTGTTGGTTTTTAAGTTTAATTATGTTATTTTTACCTTTATTTTCTCAATTCCTCATCATCAATAGTGCCGCTATCACTACCTCAATGGGCCGTATGATTTTCACAACAGGTCACCGGCGATTATGAACTTTCATAATGATTTTTAGTTTTACGACACCCGGTATGATTTCGAGATTTACATTTTTCACATATAATACCACTTTTAATTTTACTTTTGCAATATTTGCAAAGATTTACTGGCACATCAAAAATCACATTCCACTCACTCGCCATTTAATAAAATATTATTAATTCAACAAAATAATATAATAATAAAAAGGAAATAACCTAAAAGAAAAATCTAAAATAGTCTTATATAGATATGTTACACCAAATTCGAGTAATTGCCAATTGTATGAATTATGCGAATTTTGTTTATGAATTATGCTAATTACATATCGGCCGAATGTATTAATTATGTACTTTAATAAAACCTTAATATATCAATGACATTAATCTATTATCTCACCATAATTTCGTGTATATTAAAATTAACCAATTTTAATAATATATTTACATATCATAATTAAATACTATTATAATATTACTATATTAATAATAGGACATGGTTATGAAATTAAATCAAAATAGAAAAATAATGACCATTTTAGGATTAAGTATTTAATTCAACAATGTTAACTAATATATGATGTAAATTAACTTCAAAATACTAATTAAAATTTTTACAACTTCTGCCGTAATGACAGATAGAATTGCAAACGAACTTATTTCACAAACTAATGTCTTAATTTTTCTTCTTGAGGAACATGACTTATTTTCTTAATTTAACTTCATGTATTTTGTCTTCTGCATACTGTTTTTCTCTAATAGATTCTCAATGAATCTATGTTTATCCCACTTTATATATATCATCCTGAATTTCTATTATAACGCCAATTAAATTGTCAGGGTTTCTCTTGCCCTTATTAAACTGACTAATGCCAACTAAAACATTATCACCTTTTTTCAAAGGTAGCATTTTCTTTTTTGATTTTTCTACTATTCGGTTAGCTTGAAGTAGCAAATTATTAGTTGCTATTTTTCTACATTCAACGGCCAGATGTGGCTGTATGATAAGATATGCTAAGATCTTAAATTAGTACACTTGCATCGACCGTGTTAACTGTGACAGGTTGATCTTCAATCGAATTTGCCCTATTGATCTCTGAATTATCAAAAATCGTAATGTCAGCATTTATATCTTTGTTTTCGGTAAAAATATCAGTGTTAGTGATATTTTCCATACTCTCTTCAAACAAAACATTGTTGACTTTTTCTTATTATGGTCGCGCATTCAAGCAATTAGAGAATATTTCATTGTTTGCTTCTTTCAACCCTGACTATTTGGATATCTTGACCTAACAAGTCAGGCCATAAAGACGCCAATTTTTAGATCATACCTGCAGTAAATTCTCTCCCACTATCTGACAGTAGAACATGTGGGGCCCCAAAGTTAAAAAATATATTGACGAGTTCTTTTGCTAATTTTACCGCCTTTTTTGTAGTAAGTATCCTTAAAAAACTATACTTTGTTAAATGTTCTTTATAATATAAAATTAATTTATTATCGCCGTCAGGAAACGTTTGATTTAAGTCAGAAACGGTGATAGGACCGACAACTATACTTGTTTGAAAACTCATTTTTGTCTTATCCATGCATCTATCACACTGTTGTATAAACAATTTTATGAGTGACATTGGTATATTAGCCTAATGCTCTGGAACTTTTTTTATATGATAATCGACAATACATTCCTTCTAGTTGCCATAATATTCTGATCTTTAATTTTCGACACTTTCTTAACTCGTACAAAGTTCGAATTTAGCAATTCCACAAATTCGGTGTAACATATATACAGACTGGAAGAAGTTGTCTTATGTTTAAGAAATATTTCAATCAATAAGGTCTCTTGTAGAATGACTTGGTCGCTCGGAGATCTGATACATTTAAAAATATTTACATCAAATGTATACAGAAGAAAGTTACAATTGAATTCTTGAAACCGATGTTATTAATAAATAATATCTATTATTCACAATGTGATCTACTAAAAAATATGTGCACTTAGACTTAATGTTTGCGCATGACGGATTCACAGATTCGCCACCATTTGATTAAATAATCAAAAATAAATTATCATCATTTACTATACTTAATCAATTACTTAATTTGTGACTTAATTATCCAGCAATAAATGATTATTTACTATCTCTTGATTGGATTGGCGGAAAATTCTCGATGTAGCTAGTAATAATGGTCAAGGTAGATTAATAAATATACTTTGTTTTTATCATACACAATTTTTTTATCTACATTATTCAAAAAAAATGTATAACAAGATAATAACTTCAAGCATCAATCAAAATAATAGTAATAATGATATGATGATAGACCTATTAAAATATATTCTTACGTTCTTGTGTACTAGATAAAATACATTAAGAACTCACTTATATGACAATTACTTTGAATCTGTTATTATGATTTTAAAACTTTGTTAGAGTTACGAACTCTATTACTGGATATCCTAATATGATGCATTATAATGATGTTGAAAGAAGCAGTGGATTATATCACGTTAGTCTATTTGCGGATTATTTCTTTACTGTCTATAATAACGGAAATACCCAGTCTATACCAACGGGTACAAATAATGAAGGAGTACTAAATGAAATGCTCTGGTTAAAAATGAACACAGTTTTTAATGTCGGAACACTGCGACAATTGTTTCGCTACACAGTGGCTTCATCAGGCAGATGACCTACAATTTTCGCTTATATACTAAATAGTTATGGAAGGGATTCACAATTAAAACGGGTGTATACACGTTCAATAAGGTTAAATTGTTAATATTAGTTTACAAATTTAATAAGGTTGAGTTATTTATATCGCTTTGCCCGTTCAATAATATACCAAGTTTATTAGATTTATTAATTTGTAACTGTTCAGAAGAAGATTTAATTTTTTACGTCCGCGGATGGGGGTACCCATTAGGGAAATAATCTTTATTATTCATTCTACGGCAAAAAATCATTCTTTATAAAAAATCTGCTTGTTTAGAAAATGCATTGACTATAAGGAAATTTTAGATCACATGTACAGGGGGTTAATAAATTAGGAAAGTATTATTTATTATTTTTTTACAAAATGTTATAAAACAAAGTTGTTTATAAACTAACGTAAAATATAAATACTTTCCCAATTTATTAACCCCGGTATATTTGATCTAAAATTTTCTTATCGTCAATTCATTTTCTCAACAAGCATAACTTTTTATAAGAAATGACTTTTGATCGTAAAATGAATAATAAAGATTTTTTCCCAAATGGGTACCCCCATCCACGGACTCACTGAATATTGAAATTATTATTAAAATTATTTCCTCCAATTAAATGGTTAGCGTACGTAGTTGTTGCATTTCTGACGAAACGTTTCTGATGTTCCACAAATCGTTCTTGAAGAATCTCCGAACTGTTTATATCCTGGCACAATCACCACACTCTAACAAATAGACTCCTAATTTTTTGTTTTTATCATTTTTAGAATTATTAATGAATCTACGTAACGAGTTTTTAAAAGCTACGGAAATATTGTTTGATTTTAATTCGTTTTTGATTGGTACTAAGAGGAACCATTGTATGTTAGTGAACAATAATTAGTTTATCTACGATCGTACAGAAAGTAGACGCTTTTTGCATCATTTTTCATTGTAAAAGTGGCTTTTTAAAGCACTAGTGCTTTTTTACGTTTTTATTGCACGGTAATGTCAAACTGTTTTTATTGCTCAGAATTGTCAAATTTGACAGATGAATATATTTCGACGAAAAACTTAATTTTTTATTAATTGATACAAATAACTAATAAACTATAAATAAAATATATAATACAAACGAAATGGCAGATTTAAGAACTCCGAAGATTTCATTTAATGCAAGTCGAAGCGATTACAATAAAGCGAACATTTTTTCCATAAATAATAATGGCGGCCGACATTTGTGCAACTTGTTTACTGGTTGCTAAGTAACGCTTTCATTAGTGCACTGCGGGTAAAATATGTTTTCATTAATTGAATTATTGAAATGACATTAAAATATTACTCATAAGAATATATTCTTTGAAATCCTTTACGATCGAAGATAAAATTTTGTAAGGCATACGTGTAAAAAGTTTCTTTATTGCACTCCTGGCTTTGCAGTTCGTGCAATAAAGCATCACTTTTTACACTTGTACCTTAAATAACTATTCTCGTTTGTTGTTATTATTTGAAGGGAAAATTAAATTGGTTTTCTGTGATATTGTAAATATAATGCATGTATGATTCAGTCCAGATATTTCTATTAATAAGTATTTATTTTTTACATCTTTCATTCTTCAACCAAAATATTTTTCCCACTTTATGCAATACCATCTTTATTTAAGGGCGAAAGAGATTATGTAAAAATTATCTTGGACTATCAATCAATTATTGATTTTTTGATTTTCATCAAATTAAATTGGATATGTAAAAATATTTGATCCAAAAGCAGTATGGATTCCGTATAGTCCGATCTTTAACTACTGATCTTATTTCATAAAAAAATATCTATTATTAGTGGTTTAGAATTAAAATAATCAATTAATGCAATTTATACAAACTTTAATTAAAAAACTATTTGATTGCGTGAACTATGATATATAATTTTAGGCTTTTAAGCAATTTATCAAAATAAAGAATTTTTCCTCTCTTCCAATACATATTTTTCTGGTATACCCCAAAGATCATACTGTGGTCCGCTGGTATTGATTTTAAATAACCTATAAATCACTCATCATTTTTTATTATTTGCGGAGTATTTAAATAATTTGAAGAAATTGAAACAACTGCAAATTGCAAATTGATGCAAAATGATATGGACACACGGTATCGTCATTGGTGTTGTCATAATTAACTCTTCTTCAATATTAACATTTGTAAAAAAAAATCCGTTTTTTTACAAAAAAGAGCTGACCATTAAATTATTTATAGTAATAACAAATAATTAGAAATACACGAAAACATTTCCTAAATCTAAATCACTCATTGAAACAACTACTTCTCTGGCTAATGCATCGAGAGACATTGAATGATACAAAAGTAATTTTCGTGTTACAAATAGAAATCCTATCAATGCAACACTAAGACTCATTTGTTTTAGATTTACGAAATGTGTTGTTATAATTTTTAGTTAATTTTCTACAACATAAAGGGTGTTAATGCATTTTTATTATAATATTAATAATTTCATTTTGAAAAACTGAATGAAATAAAAGATTTTAAAGTTATATTTGATAATAAATTATAATTTGGCATTCCTATTAATATAATTTGTAATCGTGCTTCCAGGATTTTAGGTTATATCAAAAGAATATCCACTAACTTATCACCTCACGCTTTATACCTGACAGTTTTTTTTGCATTGGTACAATCACATTTGAAGTATGCTTCTTGCGTTCGATCATCAATTAAAAAGAATCAATATTTAAATTGAGCTATAGTAACCTTGTTTTGACTCGAATTATACTGTACAAACTATGGATACAAGACATCAATATAAACAAAAAATTGGATATTTTAGTTTATATGCAAACTTTGATGCCTTGATTTATGTTGTAGCTCTCATAAGGACTTTATGAAGCGTTTTAATCGTATTTGGATACTCTATTGGAGTGTTAGGAATATCAGCATAAATATAATGCATATGGTTTCCAGCTTCAAGAAGTATCGGAGATAAATATTTCATAAAATAGTTAATCATTTTTTGTTGATTTACATTTAATAACAGCAAAATTGTTTAATAAGTAAATTAGTGTAAGACCTGCTGAGTTATCAGATAGGCAATTATTATTGATTGAATACATACTCCTTATATGTATATCTTAATTTTGTTTACCTTATTTTAACAGGATATTGTAAAACAAAAATGAATGAATGAATGAATAAGAATTTTGAAGAAAACTGCTCAAAAGGTTGTAGGATGTCAAAAAATGTGTGGTAAATAATTCGACACTATGGTTATTTCGTTATCACAAAATATTTGTTTAGGATAACTTAAAGTTTTACTGCATGTATCCACGTGATCTTAAAATCAATTACCATTACTTGTCATACCATATTATACACTTTGAAACTAATCATTATTTATTCTATTTTTATAAGCGACTTCTAAAATTATATCTAATTATGTAATATCATCACATTCACGATTTACACTTAGGTCATAAATATTCGTAAACACTGGGTACACCTCTATCATTTGATGTTTGAATCTAACTGATGCAATTGATAACTTAGAGTATTTTGCAAGATGTCTGTCAGATTACTCTTGTTCAATACGCTAATGTGCCACCTCCGATTTGATCACATATGGGGAAAATCGAACATCAAATTTATGACATTGCTACACTGATGATCTGTGATATAGCGAAACTCGTGTCTACGGATAGGATAACAATTTCATGACGTGTCTGAGAAACGGTAACACCACAAAAATTGGTATATAGTGCTGAATATAATTTCAGACAACTAACAGCTATGTAATTCAATACTAGGCAGTGCTTTAGTACGAGAAATAGTTGTTTTTGTAGTTTTTACATTTTAATAATGTAAAACTACGATGCAAAAACGCTCAAAATAATTAATTATAATTATATACTTATCATTGTTTTAATAAAAATTTGAAATTATTTTTAGCAGCAACGAGAACACCACCGACTCTTAATTATATACTACTAGTAAGTCCTCTCTTGATCGACTCTATAGAAATTAAAGTTAGCCAATCCAAGTTGTTTTAATCATCTAACCAGATTTGCACTAACATGTCATAAAACGAAATATTTGCTCATGTCATTGACTACAAATATTAAATTGTTAGACTAATTCCACATAAGTCCTTCCGATTACAATTCTTTCTTTTTGAGATGCATCGGTGATTATTTTCAATAAATAAAGCGTCTCTTTATTATCAAGAAATTATATTTTAATGGGTGGTGATATATTGCGTGATCTACTTAAATACTATTGAATTGAATTGAATTGAAGTTGATTTGCAAATTGAATAATTTTTTTATTGAATTTGTATCATTTTGAATTTGTTAATTTTATGATACGATCGTAGTCGGCTAACTTAAACACATCTTAGTCCGACTTTTTTCAATTTCATCAAACATACGAGGGTTGCCATTTATATTTCGGGAATAGACGATCAAAGTGCTGCCATCTGACAACCGACGTTCCTCACGTAAATTTCGTATTTTTGACAGTAGAGTAACTCGGAGGGTTTTGATGTCTATGTGTCATTTATGTTGTTTACAGTGATATAAGAAATAGAAATGTCGACCAAGGAATAAAATTAAGCCGTGAATATTTCCGTGGTGTTATTTTTAGAACTTTCAACATAAGTTATCTTAATATTGATGAATTTAATTATTTGGCGATGAAGCACCACAAAAAACCAATATACATCAAAATAACCAGGTGTCAAATAACCAAGGTCATTGGGTTACAATAGTTAAGGATATCTTATACCTATCTATGTTTATTTTGCGTGTTCTAATAATAAATACATTGACTCTGTGGTTCCTTTGATTCAAGATTTTTGAGAGATTAAATTAAAATACCTTCAACCTAAGTCATTATCTAATATTTAAAGTGAAGGCTATCAATGAATTTACCTTTGGGGTCCTGGCTTCAAAATGATTTTCTTCCGGGTTCTTACATGATTTTATTTCATTGGCGTTTTTAAGTTGTCATAAAAATTTAAAATAACCTTAAGATCATCATACATTTAAAATCACATTATATCCTAGAGTAGAAAGAAACTTGGAGACATATGTTGCTACGACTGAGTGAGCATCATTCTTCTTAATCTTCATTGGTTGTCTAATCTTTCTAATTTTACTAGATGTAGATTGAACGGTCACTCGGGATGTAGAATTTTAATGTACTATATGAGGATATCACTCCAACAAAACCAAAACTTGGCTTATTTCTGACTTCACTGCTTTTATGTGATGGCTTTGGTTTTCAACTCTTAAACTGATGTTGAGTTTCACTTGCACATAACTTTTATGTTATGTAATAAAATTGAAACTAAGCTATCTTTATCAATTTAAATTTTAAATACCATACACCAATACATACGGCAATACATATTAAATCAGTTAAATAAAATATGATACAAACTTTTTTCACTAATAATATAAATATCTTAAAATTATAATTGAATTAACAAAATATTTATTGCATTTGAAGTCATTTTATTTCTATCAGTATATGCGTAACACGAGATACATATTAATATATATATACAGGTATATAAATTCGACGATTTTCATCGCATAAAGTTTTTCCTCGTTAAAGTGTTTGATTAAAAAAGTTTACTTCTTTGATAGTCTAATGTAACATTTACTTTCGGAACATGCCCCGGACAAAGTGAATTTGAAAAATAATTTGATTTACTTCTAGTTAATAAAGATAAGAGCACGTATTTTCGGATATCAAATAAGAAAAATAGCCGGGGAAAATTTCCATGGAAATGCCTCATAAATAATTTATGATTGCAGCCCCTGCGGATGAGCGAAGGAAGCGGGAGAAATTGGTTTTGTTTTTTAAAAAATTTATCACCTTAATAGAATAAATATGAGAGATGGAAGTCAGTAAGTGAATTCTGATTCCGCTTGTGCGCGCGAGGAAATTGAAGGATTGATTGTGTTTTAAAATTTTTCGTTTTTGTTTCGTTTTTCCAGTTGCCCCGAGTTGGGCGCCTGCATCAGCTCGGAATTGTGGTGCGACGGATTGCGGCACTGTCCTTCCGGCAGCGACGAACAGGAAGTGAACTGCTCGATCCACGGCGGATTCCCGCTGACTGTACTCACCACCAGCATCTTTCTGATAGCGGTTCTCCTGGTCATCATCCTGGCTTCCGGTGCGTCACTCTGCTTCTGGCGACACCGTCGAAGAGAACAGAAGAACGTCATCGTCTCCGTTACCGAACACACCTTTCTAGAGTTCAAGAGCGGATACTGTTAAATGCGATGTACTATATTCTTTACAGTATTTGTATTGGTGCATAAGAGTACGTTTGTATTTGGTATAATTAATTTAGTTTATTTTCACGCCGCGTAAATTTAGGTAGGAATGACCATGGCCGGCCGCCCTAATTGCCTTAATTACGTCATAAAAACTAAAATAACTGAAGTACACAACAAGCGGAGTTTGCCTGGGTATAATTAAACCTACCGAGGAAACTTAATTGAATTACTTTGTGTATCTAATTACGGCAAACAGATTAAAAACAAATATTGATTACACTAATTAAAATCGAATGAGAAGAAAATATTATGTTTTTCTAACACTAATAAAAACACTCACTATATTTTAATTTAGCTAAAATAGTGTTTTAATGTGGATTAACATGTAGTAACATTGTTGGGACTGTATATTTCAGTTGTATACTTTTAAAAAATTTTGGCGTATCAATAAGGTACATACAGTTAAGTTTAATTCAGGATTTAAAAAAATCAGATAATAAAATGGCTAGCTGGTAGAGAAATATTTACACTTTATGAGAAGGGTAATTTTTAGTGAAGTAATTTAATTTTCATAATATCATATTATATTCATTGCGACTAATTCCGAACCCGATTTACAATAGTGGAGTCATATATAATAATAATGTACATCCAACAATACCGCAATCAGGGTAAATAATTACAGAACGGAACAAATATATATTGATATTGCAACAAGCGCAATTGATGCATTCAAATATTTTTTTAAGCAGCTCAATTTGTTCTTTAAATTGGTGACGAGGTGTGAGATAATTCTATAATAAACTTAGGGAATGTTACTATCTTACTATCTTAAATAAACTTTACAGTCTCTTTTTGTTTTCATCGTTGAACAAATTTTCCTCATCAAACTGTTGGGAAGCCTTTTTTACGGTTTTGTTTGCGTTCTTTTATCCGCTTAGAGAAATTGGTACTATTTGGCAGAAATTATCTTTGTGAAATCTCCATATATTAAAAGGTGTACTCTACTACGCAGATATCTAAAACCATTGTTACATATAAAGAGTTAAATATATTGCTATTTTTTTAATTACTCAATTAATATCAATAAAAAATTAATATTTCATTATATTAATATCATTTACGCTAGTATATTAATAAAAATAGAAGTAACACATTGCATTTAAAACTGAATTTTCGTAGTGGAGGTCGGCCGCACTAAACGTAAATTTGTGTATAATAATTAAATGTAAAATAACTTTGTTTCTGTGTAAAAAAATGTTGTTGATTTTGAATTAGGTGTAAAATACACAAATACTTTTGTACCTTATGCACCAACGATAAGATATTTCCTTCTAATTTTGTATTTTCAGGGTTGCAGATGATTGTATATGATAATAATTTTTTACTAAAAAAAATGAAGGGGGTAATGGCGAGTGTGAGAAATGTACGTGTTTGAAGTAGTCTTTAAGTGTAACCGTTTAAGTGTGAGACTTTCTTATCCTTGAGTGAAGTACAAGTGAGAATATGAATAACAAATCAGAAGCATCGACTGACAATATTATATCTGTTGTATTATTAGTATAAATCATACTATAAGGACGTTTTTATGGAATAAATAAAGGGTAGTGTTTCAAAAGTATTTTATTATATTTATAATTCATAATTAAAGGTAAGTATGGATATTTCAATACCACTTTTTCTGTCAAAAAAAGTTATTGTAATTAAGTAAGAGTTTTTGTTGTGATTAAACAAATATTTCTTATCCTAAAATATTGCCATTTTTATAATTTTGAATTGTCTCTTCAATAAAATCCCGATGAAAAATTTTTACCATGTCATTTTCCTGTAAAGGGTATAGTCATAGTTTGCTTGATTATACCAAGTGTTTCTAAATGAATATCGGGGGTTATAATGCTGTGTAATATTTTTGACGTAAAATTTCTTCTAATAATTGAGAAAATAGCCGTAGTTGTAGAGCATCAAAATAGGAAGGGCCTGTTACAGTTGCTTCTCCAAACAAAAAAAGGCCCATAAACTTTCTGCAGAGATATAGCACAAAAACATTTAATTTAGGGGAGTCTCGTTGCAATTGTACCATCTCGAGAGAAAAATCTGTCGCCATTTTTACTACTAGCGCCCTCTAGCAAATACGTGTACTAACGAACAGAACTGTTTGAATTTGCTCTTTCATTTCATATATCAATTATGATTTTAAGTTTTACGTAATAAGTACTACAAAGCGTTAATACCCCGATATTTATTTAGAAACAGCCCATCAAAGGTATCCCTAATAAGAAAAACCCAACGGTCGATAAGAAAAATAATCACATAGACACTAACTTGACAAAAAAGCACACTTTAATTCGCATATCACGATAATATGGACGTATATTTGCCAGACTTTAATTCCCCTAACAATTTTGATAGACAGAGCCTTTTAAAAATATTAAGAACTAGATTAATGGGTTAGACTCATGTTAACTTTTCTGGAAATATAATGATTACAGTTTTGTTTTAACTTAATGTACCAACCGCTATTTCTCCTGCCGAATCATCGATAACAGTACACACGAGTTATGAGAAATGGTAAGCATATATTTTACGTACACAAGCATTAATTATTTTCCTCGAAAATCCTACACCTTAGCAAATTACCTGAGTAATAATGAAATACAAGTGAACATGATGGTAAACCCTAAAACTAATACGTCATTCTGTTTCAATAATTTATCATAAGTAAAAGTTTTATCAACTTTTCCTTATCAAAATCAACGCGGAGTTCAATGGTGACAATAAAACCTAAAATAATAGGAGGACGGGAAAGTAAAGTCGTTTCTACGCATGTCGTTATTTGATTGTCATTTGTTAGCTCAGTGTGTATCTCGAAGACGTGCCAACGTCATTTTAAGGTTATTGTATCTTGTTAACTTCTAATAATTCAATATTAAACTTTTTTGCAATTTGGAGAGAAATTAACAGCCAAATACCAGAAGAACATATCCGTCATTGTATGCTTTTTGAGTTTCGCAAGGGTAGTAACACAACAGTTGCAACCAAAAACAAGTGCATTAGACGTTCGTAAATGCCAAAGATGATTTTCAAAGTACAAATTCAGTAAGTTTCATCTCTCTCTTCATATCGATCAGAAAGGCCAACAACACTAGACACCGACTGTAACAATAAGTTATTTGAAGTATTGTTGTATGCAAACAAATGTACACAAAGCCTGTGGGCAGTCGCAAATAAACGCCATTGTTATGTAGCATGCGTATTTCTTAGTTAACGTTATAGTGTTTATAATCAGTGCTAACAAACCCTAAAGACTGTCCACAATCCACGTTTCATGTTACACCGAAATGCTAAGGACACAAGTGGAAGCAAATCCATGTCAAGCAATCAAACAATCAAGGAACTGTCAAACACCCTTAAACAACCTTGGTCGATCAGCCAAAAACATTTAAAGCAGATTGGAAAGTAAGCAGAGCAGGTGTTGGGTCCCCATAATATGTCCGAAGAGAACCAAACCCACCGATCCATCACATGTAACGTATTGCTTAAGCAGCAACATGCAGAACCATTTTTGATCGTTTGATTATTGAAGACGACATGATAACCCAAAATACAAAAGGCAGTGGCTCTGTCTAAATGAATCACAACAATGTACTGCGAAGCTGGGCTTACATCCCAGAAGGCGCTTCTGTGTGTTTGGTGGAGTATTCGAGGAATTGTTCATTTTGAATTACTAAAACTTGAGCAAACTGTTAATGTACACCTTCATAGTGAAAAATTGGATCGAGTGAACTAATCTTCAATCGAAAAATATTCGGCGATTGTCAACAAAAGGCTCAATCTGCAACAAGACAATGCAAGACCGCAGTGTTCAAGACAAACACTGGAAAAAAAATATATTTTGGGGTAGAGGTACTGCCTCACCCACCATACTCGTCCGATATCGGTTTCCATTTATTCCGATCCCTACAACATTTTCTTATTGGCAAATGCACCGGCCTTGTAGCAAAAGAACATTTCTGGCGATCAATGACCGCTATCTTTCTTTTAAAAATCATTCACACCAACTGAGCACCAATACACCACATTCGGCCGTAAATTTTAGCCGTGTATTTAGTCACAAAGAAAGTAAAGAATTTATAAAAATCAACTTCGGATCGCTGCTATTTGTTCTAATTAGAACTTTAGAATTAGTATTTAAACTTCATCACTAAAGCAAAATTACAATCTGAAGATGTAGACCTTCTGCTCTTAAACCGGAAGAGTTCAACCCGGCCGGCTGCAGCACGAACACGTAAACACGTCACTTGTAAAACGACAACTTTACGTTCGTCCAGCTTTGAGTTGAGACGTTATGCATTTCAATAAAAGGTCTCGAAGCACGTTACGTGCGGCCAAGGATAAACTACGTCAATGCACACTTCCAGATATGGACGCTATGTCCATTTGCAACCATTTCAGATAACTTCTTGATTGCACGTTTTTAAACGCCGTCGATGATCATCACTGACCGAGTCAAGTGTTGGAAGGAATTCTTTAGAACTCTTGGTATTCATCACAAGTCCACAACCGCCTACCACCCGTAATGTGCGTCTCAACAGACGTGTTAAAGACTTATTCCGAATGAGCAATGATCCTAATAGCCAGGTAACCCAACTTCTTCTAATATTATTGGGTCTTTAGATAGTCTATAAATCATCCCTTTCTGCCACTACTAGAGAGTTTGTCTACTAGCGATTTTTAATTCCCAAATTCCTCGAACAAAAAGCTTCAATCAGGTTAAAAATTCCTCGATGACCTGATGCACGATCTGCAGCAACACATTCAACTACTCGCAGAGATTACGTTTACTCAAGTACTTGCATACATGTTTTCATCCGCTAGGATAGCGTGAAAAATTTCTCATATCTATCCTACAACCGGTCGTTCAAAATTTTACGTCAAAATCCCAAATTATCCACGGTCAATATTCACGGCATAGACCCTGTTCTATTCTAAAATTAAACACATCTACTAGACTTTCAACCCGTACCAAGCATATCTCTTTTTTCTGTATCCTCTTGTAGCCTCTTTTAGACAGGAGGTGGTGTGAGATCACCACCAACTCGGAGTCGCGTAGAATTAGGGCAACGAGAATCCATCACGTCGTTTTATGTGCAGGCAGCAGGTTCAAGTTGGACAGGAACAAAATCTTTATTTTTCTATGCACGGATATGCTAATTTTATGCAAAAAATGTTATATATTGTCGCCTCCATGGTTCCTCTACTTCTCGCTGCCTTTATTATATAGGGTGTCCAGGAAGTAAGGAATTTGGCACCATTTTGTCATATGACGTTTAGCAGTCGTGCTTGTTTTTTATTTGCTATCCTTCCCATTAGCAGCCTGATAGCTTTTTTGTGGTGAACATTATAGTTTAATGTTTATATTCGTCATGGAGCAGATGACAAGTAAGCAACGTATCCAAACTATAAAAAGTTTTTACAAAAGCAGTTGGTGCATTACATATGACACTCGGATGTAACGCTACTCCAGCCCAATATTCAGTTCGGAAGTTAATTCGGAAGTTTGAAACCATGGGTTCTGTTGCAAATGTTAAGAAAATAGGCATCATAATATGACCGTAAGCCCCAGGAAACTAGTTCGCCCAACAACTAAATATATCAACAAGTTTAATGTAAGCAATCCTTTCAAAAGATCTGAAAAGGCACGCGTACAAGATTCAACTTATACAATGCTGAAATCTGCAGATCATGGAAAGATACATCGATTTGCTCGGTGGGTCTTGGCTCCACAAGCAGAGAACAATAACTTCACAAGAAGAATAATTTTCTCAAATGTGGCGCACTTCCACCTCAGTGGTTACTTCGATAAACAGAACTGCAAAATTTGGGGTACCAAAAATCCGCGTATGACTGTGGAAGAATAGATGCATCCACAACGCACGACAATGTGATGTGAGTTCTGGACAGGAGGGGTGATCGGTCCGTACTATTTTGAAAATCATTAGGAGCTGCCTTCACTATGAACAGCGACCGTTACATAAATATGATTTCTGATTGTTTTTTTGCAGTTGTGGATGAAGATGATGAGTTATTTTAGGTTTCAACAAGATTGTGCGACATCCCCAAAAAAATGTTTGCGTGGCAACCAGGAATGGCCTGCCAGATCATGCAATCTGACACCTTGTAACTTTTTTTGTGGGATTTTGTGAAACATAAAACATATGCGAACAAACCTCAAACAATACATCAATTGAAGACTGAAGTTCAAAGGGTTATTAACGGCATCTCACCAGATGTTTGTGAGCGCGTCATAGAAAACTTGCTCGTTGCCGCACGGTCTTGGGTGGATATAATTTTTCATGCATAAATAGGAGATGCCACTTAATGTGTTTTTAATTAGATAAATAAATTGTGTATGTTCTATATAACTTTCATATTCGTCCCTACTTCCTAAACATCCTTTAAATGACTCTTCGCATAAGGTGATTCAACAATCTATACAAATATCATAATATACCTTGTATCCTCAAATCCAGATATCAACCTATTACACTATTTAGTCCTCGATTAAAACATTTGAAACATTCCTAAAAATAAAATGTCGCTTCACATATCTAAGCATATTTTCCCTATCAGTTTGGTTCAATATAAATCTACTACTCTTCTATTATCTATAATTAGTTAAATCTCTTAGTTTGTAAACGATCAGTTCTTAGAATTCTCTTCATAATCCAAGTAACATAAAAATTAAAGGAAGATAAAGGAACTAGTCAAAATCATGAATAGAAGAGTTTAAAATAAAAGACTGGAAATATAAGGAACATAGAAAAAATAAATAAAAACTAATAATAAAAGAAAAGAAATTGAATATGAAGATTTCCAACGAAAACTAAAAACTATTTTACAATTCAGGCCAAAAAATCACCTGAGAATTAGGTACATATAAAACATTTAGCCAATATAGATTTGCGAGAATCTATCGTCCAAATAATTATATTTGAATCAGTGGTACACAGTTTTAAACCTCCAATAAATAAGACATTTTGAAGGCCCTAAAACAATCATTCTCTTTTTTTATACAAAAAGCATTCGATTGAGTTTAGCATATTGGCCTTCTGTTAAGTACTTTCTTCTCAATAATCCACGTCATTTAATCAATGTTAGAATTAAACAAACCTTTCCCGATCTACTTCCTATCCAACAGGGATCTTCATTTCACCTCTATTATATAACATCTTCTGTCATGACCTCTACAGTCGCAAATCCCAATCCCTCTTACTTTCATCCCTCGTGATACTGCCTTTTTCTTGACCACACCGGTTACTAGCAACCGGACTTCATCCAATCATTATTTGGTGCAATCCATCCTGGTGTTCCAGATAGCGTATGAAAGTAAACTTTTC
The DNA here is from genome assembly GCA_963969525.1 of Ontholestes murinus. Lineage (NCBI taxonomy): Eukaryota > Metazoa > Arthropoda > Insecta > Coleoptera > Staphylinidae > Ontholestes > Ontholestes murinus. The sequence continues at coordinate 50,695,346 of OZ018393.1, read as the reverse complement.
TGAATATTGTCTATTCCTCATAATAAAATCACACTTCTATTAAATTCTATTAATAATAACACCATTATTCACCTAGGCTTTACAACATTTTAATCTTCGCCGAAAGGTCAGCCCTACGTATCCTTACCAAACTAAGACATCCCATCAATCCTTCCAATAAGCCACCATTCCAATGTTTCTAATAAATGAAATGATAACGAATTACCAAACACTTGTTTTGATCTTACATACTTTGGCTCCTTACAAATGTAATTTAATAAATTAACAAACATTGTTATAAAATATAATTGTCAATCGTTGTATTTATAAAATTCATTTATTATTAAGTGAATACACCGGTGTGAACATTTCGGCACCGCCAAGTCCTCTTAAAATATTCTGGGCGGTCAGTTCAGCCATAGTTGCCCTTGCTTGGAAAGTTGCTGTTCCAATGTGTGGTGCTAGAACTGAAAAATTAATCAATCAAAAATAGTTTCAAACATTCTTCTAGATAGAGCTTAATAATTAATTAGTTTTTAGTACATTACTTACTACAATTAGGCAATGAAAGCAATGCGTGATCCTTGGGCAACGGCTCGGGGGTCATCACGTCTAACCCAGCTGCAAAAATAGTCTTATCCTTCAAGGCTTCGACCAAATCGTCCTGGTTGACCACCTCTCCACGACTCACGTTAATAAAAACAGCAGTCTTTTTCATCTTTTGAAAGGCTTCCTTATTAAACATATGCCTTGTCTCGTTTGTCAGCGGCACCGAGGCAAACACGAAGTCGCTTTCTTTCAGTAGAGTGTCCAGACTTACGAAAGTCGCTCCCAACTCTTTTCCGATCGGTTTTTCCTTATGACCCGTGTAGTAAATATCGAGGACATCAAAGGCTTTTAAACGCTTAGCGATTGTGCTGCCGATTCCGCCCAATCCAACGATTCCAATTTTAGATCCGGTTAAATCATATCCTAACAACCATTGCGGTCCAAAAGTCCATGTTTCACTGTAATAGATCATTATTTTAATCTAAATTAAAAATCACCTACAAACCTAATTAAGAAAACAAATATATCCAATAAAAACTAGCATTGTTAATTACCATGTCATGTAGAAATTTGATATACATACTCAAGTATGGCGTTTCTTCCTTCTAACATCCTCCTACCAGCAGACTGTGCCAATAATATAGCCATATTTGCAGTGGAATCATCAATAACTACAGGTGTGTTCCCTAATTGGATACCATTTGCTTTCAAGTATTCAACATCTATATTATTAACACCAGCTGACATTGTTCCGACGGTCTTCATTTGTGGGCCTGCAAATCTGTGATAAGTGTCAAATTTTTAAAAATACGTATTGATTTACCAGCGGCGTCGACTATGCCCTTGTCGAGTCGGAATTTCGAAATCCAAAAAATCGCATCCACGCCTTTTGCTTTCGCTTTAATTTGCTCGTATGTAGGATATGGATGTTCCTCATTGATTACTAATTCTGTTCTGTAAATTTAAAATAATTATAACAATAGGATAGAAAAATTGTAACAAAAAAAAAGTATATACATCAATCATAATTGAGTTTTATCAGTCATATGTGAAAGATAAGTCCTTTCGTATAAAAACTATATTATTGATTATGATTGAAATATTTCAATAAATGGTTAGAATTTGTAAATATGAGAAATAATCATAATTTGAAAAGAAAATGTTTCCTTTCTCTTCAGAAAGTACAGAAAAGTATTTTGATTTAAAAAAAAATCTATTGAAGTAGGTTATTATATGGTAGGTAATCCGTGGTTCAGGCATAAACCCCTTTACTTGGAGAGCGGATTGATAGATACGGATTGGAGCCGGATCCTCGTCATTGAAGGTGGTCTCTATATGGTATATCATTAAATAATTAAAACATATGTCTGAAGTGTATGGATACCTGTGAGGAATGTATCTCAAATTTCTCAAGTAGTTCGATCAATTATTTACATTATAAAATGTTAAATTCTCAATCTCTAAACGTTACGTTTTATTCTCTGTCAAAAGGGCCGGAGGTTTTTAATTAAATTTTGCTTAAAGTCTGAAAAATAGTTTCAGGATTGCTACTTTTTCAACAAATCGTCGACAAATTTCCTAAAAGGCAAACCGACTTTAAATTAGCGATCTAAATATATTATAATTAGTAACAGCTAACAAAACATGTTGGCATAATTTGTTTTAATCTATTCTATACTGTCTCTTTGCATAATGTATAATATTTTCTACTTTATTCAAACTTTAAACGCATGTTACAACTTTCCTACGAGGCATTCCCGTTGAGAAATTTTAGGGTGCCTTCCAGGCATGGCAGACACGTTTCCGCAAGTGTGTTGATGCTGGGTCAGAGTATTTTGAATAATTTTAGGCATTTGTCCCAGTACGAGCAATAAATATATTTTTCGTAGAAAAGGTGCATTACTTTTATAAAGGACCCTGTATACACCTAACACCCAAAATTTTATGGGATACATCCGTATACCAAATTACAATGTATTTATTTAATTTGATAATTTTATCTTTCTTTCTTCTACATTTAATAATTACTTAAGCTTTAAATGAAGTCAAATATATAATTCACTTAGTAACCAAAGACTTTATGATACAGTCCAACTAGGCTAAGTGAAAATACCTAAAGAAGCTCAGTTTTTATCTGTATAATATTCTCTTAAATGAAATATAATTGATTAAAGAAATCATTAGAATTGACCGTGGTGATGGTTGCTACAGTTACTTAGTTTTAATCATTTACACTTAATATTTGTTATATTCAGTACTTACGTTAGAATTAAATTTACTTATTGTGACATCACAATTGAAAAATAGAAATTTTAATTAATCTTAGATTACAATAACTAAAAAATAAACAAATCATTAATCTATGGTTATTTTTAAAAATTATAAAACGAGATCAAACTGAAGTGTTTTGAATTTTAATTAAAAACAAGGAAAAGAAATGAACTGAACCGATCACTTTAAGATGAATTAAATTCTGACTTTAATACTACGTTTAATATATTAACTTATGCAACCCAATAAACGTCATTGTCAATTCCTAAAAAATAGGCTTTTATGCAAAAGAAAACATATTTAAACACTTACTTGTCTGCTAATAGGTCGATTGCAGATTTCGGCACATCATAGTGAGTAACTAATACTTTGAGTTTTCGTTCCATGACTTCTTCAGTTGTGTTTTTCAATGCCACGACTTTGCGGTTGATCACAGCGACTGTCAAGAGCACTATGTAAAAACTAAATTTCATTTTATTGCAATTTCTATAATCACTGATAAATCTTATCTTAAGTATTTACGCGGACAGTGTGTGTGTACGACTTGTTAAACAAGTATTACACAATGCAGAGGAGAATGTAGATTGTAACGATACACCAACGGATTTCAAGGTTATTCAGTTCTGTATTAATTACCAATTAGTTAACGGCAATTAAAGCATTCATAATTATTATAATGATATCAATTAATTATTAATCATGGGGATAAGGCGTGAACATATTTTTGTAATATAAATAGGAAAGTAGTTTTGATTGAAGGTTACAAGTTAATCCGCGAATAGTTATCAAATTTAAGATAATGGAAACGTAATAATTTTATTCACGTAAATTAACTACTTGTAAGGAGTTAACCTATAAATTATTCTATTAGTTCAACGTCCCACCACTTGAGTGCTAACATATTTATAATTTAATTTATATAAGTTGTTATTGCAAGTAACCACTAAACTAAGGAAAAATAAAACTACATTTTTAATTATTTATGTTAATATTCACAAAAATGTTTATAACATTTATTTATATAAATAAAAACGTATAATATCAATAAAGAACATTATCGATATCATATAAATATACATTTAACTTTGTTTATCAAAAAAAATTTAAAAAATATAACAGCCCATATTAAAATTATCCTAAAGTCTAAGTATATTTTATTTTTGTCTGCATATGTTAGTAGATACAATGATACCAGTGGGTGCGTTCATAAATTATAGTGTGTTTATTAAGTTGCATACATTAAATGATATTCCATTCTGAACTTGATTCAATACTATATTATACTACATATTAACAGAATGTTTCACCAAGTGATAAATGAGAAACAAATACAAGATAGTTACTTGATTAACGTAACCAACGAAAATTAGAATCTTTGACTTATAATACTTATGTATCTTAATAAAAATGGTCTGTGATAATTTAGAATTTGATCCATTTAAGAATGGCCTAAAGAAATTAATAGTTGAGATAACTGCTAGAAGTAATTTCGAGGACACATCAAAATTTTGCTCCCCGTGATAAAAAATAGACTTTTATTCGCATCCTTTACAGTCATAAATAAATCCTAATTACATAATCAGAAGCATTTTATACTTCACCCTCTGTAAACATCTCCACTTCATTCATGTCTTAATACACTCCTCTACCCTGCCGGTTCCCCACACATCCTCCACTGTGCTAATAATATCTCCTGCTTTAATGTTTCGCCTCCTCTCTTAAATATCGACCACAATTCCTTTACATTTCGGCACCTCCTCATTTCTATTTGTTTGATTGATTCGAGCTTCTTCTCCTCACACATCTAACCATACCTTGTTCTTTTCTGCACCACCAATTTTTCTTCACCCCATCCCACTCTTCAGTTTTTGACCGCTATTCTTAATTCTCTCTTCGCTTCAGCACACTCTACATCGAACCATGGGTGCTATCCTCTACTTCCTCTTCTCACCCACATCTGGCTATGGCCCCTTCCATGTCTTCCATTGTCTCAATATCTCCTCATTTAATCTTTGCCAGTTGTAGTCTCATACTCTCCAATGCTCTTCTTCCATCTGCTATCTTCCAGTCATCTTGTTTCTACACATTACTCTCATACTCCTCCATCCATATTTCTGTAGCTATAGGCCAATGATCCGATCCCAGCACCTCTTCTACCTCCATTTTTTTTAAACTTCTCCTCTTTCTATTCCCTTTAATAATACTTAATCAATAACTGATGATCCCTGTTGCCTCAGGTACGTCTTTTTCCCCTTCCAATCACAATGGGAGCATCCATTTTATACCTCCCACTCTTCCTCCAAAATCCAGTTTCCCAAGATTCTTCCTTCGTTATTAATAAGCCTGTCTTGTGACCTTCTCCGTATCAATTCGCCTTGATTATTTACTCCCCCACATTTGGCATTCAAATCTCCACCCACTATACATCTATTTCTTGTCTCACTTCTTCCCAGTTATTATTTACGTACACTGTCCCAATTCTCAGATGTGCCCTTAACTGCTGACACTTTATCCATACTACACCTTACACCTCCTTCCTATATTTCCTATATCCATCCTGCAGCCCCTTTCTTGTTCCTACAGTAATTCGAATGCTCCCCGTGATAATAAAACGTATTATTCTTTTAAATTAGGGCATTGTAAACAGGTTGAGTGCAAAGAGCTGTAAACTTCTCTTTGCAACCAACCTGTTTGCAATGCCCTAATTTTAAAGAACAATTCGTTTTATGCATCTTGTAATCGCGTGTATAAAACTTATTTCTTAACCAATTTAGGAATGTTTATTGAAATTAGGGACAAATCTTTTATAATAACTGGCGACTCCTGAGAAGGATTTTATTTCTTTCTGGTCGGGAAAATGTTCGATACAAGATGTTTACTTGGAATCTGGCTGCATTTCATGTTTGGCAATAAGTGACCAAATAAACGGCACTTTTATGTTAAATTCTCAGATCGAATTTATCAAGCGTCTTGAAAACTTGTCAAAATTTGTTTAAGTGGTCTTGTAAACTGTCGAAAAATGTTACGATATCGTCTAGTTAAACGAAAAATCTTTGAATATTTTACAGTATATATTATTCAGCCTTATAAAAGTAGCAAAGGCATTTTTTAAACCAAATGGCATTCAGTTGAATTCGGAGTCCCTTCTTAATATAATATTAAATCTGTTTTAAGGGAATCGTTCTGATGCATTTTAATTTATTCAAATACGAAATTACGTCCTAACGTCTAAAATATCTTCGATTTTTGGTTATCTTGGTTAGCTTCCGATAGTTTATGGCTAGAAGTTTTTGTTGTCTTCTAAATTGCTGTTCTTCAGGACAGAACACACAAATCCCACAGATCATGGGATTTGAGATCGTTTTATAATATCTTGTTTAAGCATTGATTCGATTGGTTGATCAATAGGGGGCTTTAAAGAATAGGAATTTCTATAAGCTTCAACTTTTATTGGAGTATTTTAATATCATGATAAAATACATCTGGTTGTTGGTAATGAGTCATTCTTTAAGAAATATTAGGTTGCAATTATCATCACTTGACAAATCTGCGGGAATTGATGATTATTAAGGATCTTTATGACATATAAAATATTATGAAATTAATTAAATGAATACGTTCTATTGAGTTATTTGAATTTTTATGCTTCGACGCTGGCGCCACCTATATGATAAGGGAGATACGACGATCCCGTTAGAATTGCATTTCTTGTTGTGTATCCGTTCTGTTTGTATACAAAACAGTTAAATAAAGTATTTTGTTTTTATTATATATATTCAAAAGGTTATGGGCCCAGGACACGTGTGAAGTGCGTGAACTTAACTATTTGTGGCCGATGGTAGTCTGTGTGTTGGATTTCGGATCACCACGGACCTAACCTCGAATTCGGCGGTGGAAGCGTGTTCGCTCCGCTTGAGCACTCGCTGTTTATTGTGAAGCATTTTTACCATGAACAGCCTGAACAAGTTTGATGGCAGCAACTACAACCAATGGAGCTCCAAATGAACTGTGCGCTCCAGGCACTCTACGACATCGTTTATGGGGTGAAGCAGAAACCGGCAGTTGACGGAGAATGACACAGAAGAGCTGGGTCATAACGGCAATGTTCCTCCTAACATGTGCCTTGGACTACTCGCAGATCACTATGATTGAGAATTGTGAGTCGTCATCAAATAATTAGTAAGCTTGATTACATATATCTGCAAGCAACGGTCTGAGTCGAGAAAAATGATCGCACACGAACGTTTTCACCAGTATCGCTTGAAAGTTAATGACAGCATTACCCAACACATTGCGAATGTGAAAAATCCAGCGAAGGAATTGAAGTATATTGGTGAGGCTGTCGGTGACTTGGCGATAATGACAAAGATTATTAGTACATTGCCGCCAAAGTTTTGGAATTTTCGACAGGCGTGGCTGTCAGTCAGTGAAGACAGGTAAACGCTGGCACATTTGATGTCTAGGTTAGACGACGAAGACGCAAACCTGTTTTTGATTGAGCAATTTGAAACGGTATTCGTAGTCTCGTCATCGTGGAAATCGCAGAAAACGACGAAGAAGAACGAGGAGTCATCAGGGGGACCTAGCAAGCAGAAAATGGACCACCCGAACCAGCAGGAGGGGAGTCCCAACGTTATATGGTACCAATGCAGAAGTCACTAAATCAAGACAAGGAGTTTTCTTCATTTATCCCACAATTAGGTAGTTGAGGAACGAGTATTCTCTGACGTGTAAGGCCCTATTTCGATTGAATCATCTAGAGGAGCTAGATACTTTGTGCTGTTCAAGGACAGTGCGACATAGTATCTCACTGTCAGCACCATGAAGCACAAAGCTGATGTCCTGGCTCGCCTGAAAGAGTACGCGCAAATGGTGGAGAAGCAGCACGGTTGCAAGGTCAAGGCTTTGCACTGTGACAATGGTCGCGAATACATCAATGAAGAATTGTATAGCTGCTTGAATAAGGAAGGTGTAATCCTGGAGAACACTTCGCCTTACACGCCTCAGCAGAACTGCCGCATAGAGAGGGAAGAGTGCCAGATCCATGATGCACGCGATGGATACACCTACGTTCGTATACGTTCTCAACCTGACTCCGATGAGCGAGAAGGGGACCGCGACGCCGTGCGAGATCTTCATGGGGAGGAAGCCGCTATTGTCACACCCGAAGAAGTTCGGCTGCACCGCATTTATGCACATCCCCGACAGTCAAAGAATCAAGCTGGATGGCAAATCCAGCAAACTCATATTCCGACAACTACCGTCTGTTTGATCCAGTGAACAAGAAGGTGAAGGTTTCGGGGAACATAATTTTCGACGAACACACTACGATCGATGCTGAGAAAAGGATGGTCCAGATTAGCATCGCACCAGTGAAGACTGCAGTTGTCGACACTGAAGAGTATACTGGAGATCCAGACCAAGCCACCGACCAACGTGTAATGCTTAACCAGGTAGCTCTCGAGGTCCAGCGACCGACGGTGAAGATTCCAGCAGCAGAGAAGGCCGAGCCTCGACGGGACCTGGATGGCAAAGAGCGATTCAACGCTGGGAAATGTCGAAGCCGTTCAAGAGGATGGAGCGGTCGCCAATAACGCCAGGGACTTCAGTCTGAGAGGGAGGGACAACTTGCGGCATCCAGCGAGGTACACGGCAAACATTGCTATGGTTAAGAAACCACATACCTACTCGGAGGTCATGAACAGTAAAGAAATTCGTTAAAGGCGGTTACAGAGGAACTTAATGCTCTGGAGAGGAACAACACGTGGCAAATCGTAAAGAGAACTGCCAATAGGAATGTTATCGGGTCGAAATGGGTTTTTACCATTAAAGATCCAACATCGAACAAGACCAGGCTCTGTGCCAAGGGATTTTCTCAAGAAAAAGGAGTCGACTACGATGAGATTTTTCGCATGCTACATGGTTCGATTCGATCACAATCCTGTTGGCCACAGCTGTCAAAAATGATTATAAGATCTTGCAATTCGATGTACGAACGGCATTCTTGTATGGAGATCTATACAAAACGATCTATATGGGTCAAGCAGAAGGAGCTAATGTCAACGGGGATGAAGTGTGCAGACTGCAAAGGTCAAAATACGGATTGAAGCAGGCACCACGATGCTGAAACGAAAAGTTCAACCAGTTTATGCTCGACCAAGAATTCCAAGGAGGAACCAGACAAGTGCGTCTACAGGAGGAGTGACACTGACTCGATCATCATCGTTATTCTGTACGTCAATGATGGACTCGTCATGTCCTCGGATGGAACTTTGCTCCGCTCTTTCGTGGACAAGTTGAGAAAGCAGTTCGAAATAACTGTTTTGGAACCTGGACATTTTGTCGGGATGGAGATCCTACATACACAGGGTGATCGAGAAGTTTCACATACAAGATGCAGCAACGGTCAGTCAGCACACCAGCAGATCCACACTTGAAACTGAAAAAGCCAGTTTATCCTTTTATGGTAACGAAGCACTCAATTGGATGGAGTATTGGGTTATTTGAATTTTCATGCTTCGACGCTGGCGCCACCTATATGATGAGGGATATACGACGATTCCGCTGGAATTGCACTTGTTGTGTGCGCGCGCATGCGAACGTGCCCTCCGTTTTCTTTGTATACAAAACGGTTAAATAAACGTTCAGTTCAATAAAATAGTTGATTTATTCATGTCATGATCCATAAGGATTTTCAAGTTGGCGTCGGGGCGACTTTTAGAGAAAATATTTTGCAGATCTATAAAAATTATTTTGTCGATAATTTTGGGTTTACTTCATTCATTTATAGAATGACCGGTTTTCTTATAATATTTACATGGTATCGCCCTACTAATTATTTTATGGAGGGACATAAGGATTAGGAGAATTTGAATTTAAAGTATTGCTTTGGAAAATAAATAAATCATCATGATTAGTATTTCTTTTTGATATTCTTGGGAATGGTGGTGTCTGTATGTGATTCTAAAAAACCAACAGTCACAGTGTGGAGAAACAAACGATATCGATGCCCTTAGAAAGCGACATTTCTAGTAAACCCTCATAGGTGGGATTGAAAAGCTTGGGTCCTGTCATTCGCAATTAGCCAAAATGTTTGATGACGTCACTGGCTACGTTGAGAACAACTCGCATACGTCATCAGCCATTATGACGATTAGGAACAGGAAACTCTTCCATCTTATAGTGCCGCATTGATTGCAAATCATTGAAATGAATTAAAAGCATTGCTGGCATCAAGTGTTATGCCTTCACTGTTTTATTGGCCCACCAGATTTCGTGTCTCCAATAGTGTGTCGACCTGTCGATCTTCCCCTGCGAAACCCAAAAACGATTTATATTTCAATAACGGATGGCGAATTATATAGGACGTTTTCCGTAAAGGACTTGTTTGATATATCACCGAGTCTAGGGGCTTTGAGATGCGATAGCACATATGGAATCTAAGACAGGCCCCTAAATACGACATTATTGGCATTGGGGTCAAGAGAATACGACTCATTTCCCCCATCATATAGGCCTGGTCATTTTTTTCCCCACAGGTTGTGTTCTACTTCGTGAATTAGATTCTTCCAGGTTCGAGATACACCGTACCACCAGTAACAATTGCAACCTGATTGCTCTATACTCAATCATCCAAAATTTTGACCTGTTAACCAGTAAATTCATAACTTGTGTATCTTATTCTTTCAGTGGAATCCTCAAGCTGTCTTTATTGCCCGTGACCCATTGAAGAAGCTAAGACTAAGTGCCCGAATTTTTCGATTCAACCTATGCCTAACCCTATTCAAGCATTACTCAATTAATTAACTTAACTGATTGAAAGTACACCACACCCACATCGGAGTCGATGGCATCAGTGTACGCTTCAGAGACCCTAAACTATACGAAGTACAACTAACATTTAGACGCTCCCATATTGAAAATAGTAGTATGTTTTAATAAAAATTCTTAGATATATGCTATTGTTGTTAGTTTGGAAAGAGGGATCACATTAACGGACATGATCGCTAAGAGAGCAGATAAGGATCCAAGTTTGCATCCGACCGTTTTTTGGCCGTATAACCTAGAATATGAAAATTGAATTTCCGTTAGAAGGAATTACAATGCATGAAAGAAATAAGGTACTTATTAATAAATGATAAACATTCCTTTTAAACCAATATTCCTTAGCAGACATAAGTATTGCAACCTACTAGGATCGCTCTGAATAGAACAATGTAAGGGTTTAGTAGCAACTAAAGGCGTGCTCAGCTAATCTAATTTAAAGGATTCGTGAATGATAACCTTCATAGCCGAAATAATATACCAACATACACATTCTTTTACGGGAAGAGCTCAGCAAAGCTCGTCCACAATTAAGACGAAAAAGGTATTAAAAAAACTTAAATCTAACATTTAAAATTTAAAAAAATAAAAAGTGCGGACTCTATATAAAATTAAAAATCAGCAAGGAAACGAAGAAGACAATCAGTAGTACTAGTGCCTCACTCGTGGGCAACTAATTAACAATCGAAAGAATTTCTTTCCTATCCACAAGTTACTTTATCTATCTTCATTCACACGTCAGAATCTATCTACCATCCGCACACGCATCACATCCAATTATTTTTGGTATCGAGGTGGCCCAACCAGTAGTTAAACCTAGGAAACCATTTCGGTTTATAACCTTTTTTAGCCTGATTTACAGCTCCATCTCCCAGAGTTTTCTGCAATTAATTCTTCAATCCTCGCCCTTTTACCTAGCATTTCCTTAAATACTACATTAGATTACTAAACTCTCGCCACTAATTTCCAAGATTTTCTTTTCAAACCTAACTATCTGCACTCGCTTTGCATCCACCTACAAAATAGCGAGGCTAATTAATCAGAATGTGTCTTCTGATTAATTAGTCTCGCCATTATAACTTTAGACTCTTTCTTCTTTCACCTTTATTCTTGCAACACTCCGTCTAATTTACACTCACTCTCAATGATTTCCTTTCCCACACCAACTTTGTCATTACCACCATATCATCCGCATAAACTGGTAGCCCCTTCTTGGCTCGTTCTAAGACTCTCCATGTTTGCTAAATATAAATTCAATAGTGGTAAGCTTAGTTGAAATCATTTTCCTATACACCTTACCTGTTCTCTCTAAATCTCTCAGAAGAACCCTCAACCGGGTCTCTCTATTAGCCAGTTCAGTGTAGCTATTTGATGTACGGTTCCTCCGCCTTTACTGAAGCCTCCTTGTATTTAAGGAAAGTTATTTTCTTTCACCAAAACCAATAATACTTTATATAAAGTGTCAATTACGTTAATACCCATGTAATTAAGTGGGTCCGCAGCATCCCTTCCCTTGTGAATTAGCGCCACATTTTTATTATTAGTATTTTTTCAAGAGTTATATGTCGGGCTATAAATGTATATTTTTAAATACATTTCAGAATTTGATTTAACAGGTTTCTGTTACTATAATAATAATAACTATAATTTACATCATTTTTAATGAATATACAGGTGTTAACAATTCAGCACCGTTAAGTCCTCGTAAAATATTCTGAACTGCAAGTTCCGCCATAGCTTTCCTTGCCTGGTACGTTGCTGATCCAATATGTGGGGTCAAAACTAAAAAAATATATATAGAAATTAGTTTAAAACATTAAAAATGTCTTTTTTCTTTTTTCTTAACGTAATATTACAATCAACATTATTGGGAATATTATAAATATAAATAATGCCAGTAATATCATGAATTATCTACTGATAGATTACTTACTACAATTAGACAAAGAAAGCAAAACGTGATCCTTGGGCAACGGCTCAGGCGTCGTCACGTCTAAACCAGCTGCGAAAATAGTCTTCTCCTGCAATGCTTCCACCAGATCGTCCTGATTGACCACCTCACCACGACTGATGTTAACGAAAACGGCATTCTTTTTCATCTTTTTAAAAGCCTCTTTATTAAACATATGCCTTGTTTCGTTTGTATACGGCACCGAAACAAACACGAAATCGCTTTCTCTCAGCAGAACATCCAAGCTTACAAAAGTCGCTCCCACCTCCTTTCCGATCTGCTTTTCCTTACGAGCAGTGTAATAAATTTCGAGAACATCAAACGACCTCAAATGTTTTGCTATTGTACTACCAATTCCTCCAAATCCAACGATTCCAATTTTAGATCCTGTTAAATCATATCCTAAGAACCACTGAATACCAAAACCCCACTTTTCACTGCAACGGATCAATTATTTTAATTAAATATTATAAATATTAGATATTCTTACTCAAGAATGGCTTTTCTTCCTTCTAATAGCCTCCTACCGGCTGATTGTGCCAATAATATAGCCATATTTGCAGTGGAATCGTTGAAGACTGCAGAAGTATTACTTAATTGGATACCATTTGCTTTTAAATATTCAATATCGATATTATCAACACCTCCTGTTATTACTCCAACAGTTTTTAATTGAGGACCTGTACATCAGTAATAAGTGTTAATATAATAATAAAATAAATGTTCCAAATTACCTGCGGCATCCACAATCCCTTTGTCTAGTTTAAATTTTGAAATCCAAAAAATCGCATCAACACCCTTGCATTTTGCTTTAATTTGCTCATATGTAGGATATGGAAGTTCTTCATTGATAATTATTTCTGCGCTGTAAATAGATATTCATATACCTTTAGTACAATTTTACAATCTCCGGTAGTAGATTTTTTTTAATAAGTATTTATTTATCTATGTATTATAATTGTCAAAATCAACTAAATTCAAGAATATATATTCTACAATTACTTTTCAGCCAATAAATTAAGTGCAGATTTCGGAACATCGTAATGGGTAATTAATACTTTGAATTTTCGCTCCATGGCCTCTTCTGTTCTGTTTACGTTTCGATACAGTGACTGACGTGAACACTATGTACAAATGAAATTTCTTCCTTTCTGTTATAAAATTTTCGTTAAACTTTTCATTTAAATAATTTATGTAATGTAAAACAACTTGAAAACAAAATTGAATGAATATTAATGTAACGGGTTTCAAGGTTTTTTTTCAGTAATTACCTATGACCATTAGAATGATTATAACAATGTCATATTTTGAAATGTGAGCATCTTATCAGGTGCTCATTAAAATTCAAGTTTGTTACGTAGAGCGACATAACTATTTTACGGCCTGTATAATTGAGTCAGATAACAAAATTGATAATCCTTCATCTTTTTCTAAGAAGGTCTTGATCAAACATCATCATTTCAAATGTAAATGACCGTTGATTGAAATATGCCAATCAAATTAAATCTGATTAGCAAAGACTTCATTTGTTACGACTTGTAACTTATCAATGGACCAGTTGTTAAATTTAAAATCAACAAAAATAATTAGCAGAAAAAAGTAGTTTAAGTTCTCCTGTTTTTTGAATTGTGCATTCTTCTAGTTCTCTGGAGCGTTGTAGTTGAAGGATGATCCGTAGTATGGTTAACAGAGGTCTGGCTACCACCTGTGGGGTTGGCGCACACTTTTCACAACCTAATAACCAAAAACAGTTTTCAAGAATTTGTGGGCCATTGTAACGTAATTCAAAATGTTTTGGATTCAGGTTTCGACGAACTGGGTAAAGTCGCAGCATCGTCTCCCGCGTTCAAAGAATTGTTTTAAAAGTTGATTATACAATTAAAACTATCCAACTTGAACAAAACTAACCCTAACGTAAATACCAATTATAATTAACTTTAACATAGTGTAATATAAAATCTAATCGGGAGTTTAAGTAGTCATTACTGAATTTCATACATATAAAATTATTTTTGTGGATTTAACCCCGGCCTCCCATAATCCACCTAAATGTGTTTTTCGGAAAGGTATTAAATTTTGCTTCGTACACTAATTTTGAGTAACTTTAATTGAGTGATATTATTTATAAGTTGTAACAAATAACATACCCTGTTGTAAACGTAGTGATGACGGAGGCGCAGTTCCAGGCAATTTCAGGATAGGTTGCTGCAGATTCCACAACAACCCGTCGCAAGAGAAAGTTTCTCAAAATGCACACCATGGTTTAAGGGAAAGATCGATAGCCAAATCCTGGAAAGTTTTATTAGTACAATAACACATGACGGATGCAGTCACGAGATTCCAGCTTTTCCTAGAGGGACCCACAAATAAATGGTGAGAAGGAATCAAAGAGGAAATCGGAACCTTGGGCCAGCTCAACCTACAATTAGACGCAATCTACGCCCTGTTACACTTAGACATAAGAAAAAAAGATTAGAAGGGACACATCTCATCTATCTCAGTAGTTATATATCCACGCAGACCGCATGTATTTATTAAATTTAATGGGAAGGGAAGGATGGAAAAGTCAGCCGTGAGCCCAAGTAAAATCAAAACAGAGGAGTGCTTATTCCCGGATCCACAAATAAATGGTGAGAAGGAATCAAAGAGGAAATCGGAACCTTGAGCCAGCTCAACCTACAATTAGACGAAATCTACGCCCTGTTACACTTAGACATAAGAAAAAAAGATTATGACAATAGTTGACAATGTGTGACAATAGTTGACAACAGTTGACAATGGGTGACAATGTGTGACAATAGTTGACAACATTTGACAGTAGTTGACAATAAGTGACAACAGTTGACAGTAGTAGACAACAGTTGACAATAGGTGACAATAGTTGACAATGGGTGACAATAGTTGACAATGGGTGACTATGAGTGACAATAGTTGACAACAGTTGACAATAGTTGACAATGGGTGACAATAGTTGACAACAGTTGACAGTAGTTGACAAAGACTGACAATGAGTGACAATAGTTGACAATGGGTGACAATGTGTGACAAAAGTTGACAATGAGTGACAATGTGTGACAATAGTTGACAACAGTTGACAATGGGTGACAATGAGTGACAACAGTTGACAATGAGTGACAATGTGTGACAATAGGTGACAACAGTTGACAATGGGTGACAATGTGTGACAATAGTTGACAACAGTTGACAATAGTTGACAGTAGTTGACAACAGTTGACAATGGGTGACAATGAGTGACTATAGTTGACAACAGTTGACAATAGTTGACAACAGTTGACAATAGGTGACAATAGTTGACAATGTGTGACAACAGTTGACAATAGTTGACAGTAGTTGACAACAGTTGACAATGTGTGACAATAGTTGACAACAGTTGATAATGTGTGACAATAGTTGACAACAGTTAACAGTAGTTGACAATGGGTGACAATTTGTGACAATAGTTGACAACAGTTGACAATAGTAGACAATGTGTGACAACAGTTGACAATAGTTGACAATAATTGACAATGGCTGACAATGAGTGACAATAGTTGACAATGGGTGACAATGTATGACAACAGTTGACAATGTGTGACAATAGTTGACAATAGTTGACGATGTGTGACAACAGTTGACAATAGTTGACAACAGTTGAGAGTAGTTGACAATGGATGACAACAGTTGACAGTAGTTGACAATAAGTGACAACAGTTGACAGTAGTTGACAACAGTTGACAATGGCTGACAATGTGTGGCAATAGTTGACAACAGTTGACAGTAAGTGACAATGAGTGACAATAGTTGACAATGGGTGATAATAGTTGACAACAGTTGACAATAGTTGATAGGTTGCTGCAGATTCCACAGCAACCCGTCGCAAGAGAAAGTTTCTCAAAATGCACACCATGGTTTAAGGGAAAGATCGATAGCCAAATCCTGGAAAGTTTTATTAGTACAATAACACATGACGGATGCAGTCACGAGATTCCAGCTTTTCCTAGAGGGACCCACGAATAAATGGTGAGAAGGAATCAAAGAGGAAATCGGAACCTTGAGCCAGCTCAACCTACAATTAGACGCAATCTACGCCCTGTTACACTTAGACATAAGAAAAAAAGATTAGAAGGGACACATCTCATCTATCTCAGTAGTTATATATCCACGCAGACCGCTTGTATTTATTAAATTTAATGGGAAGGGAAGGATGGAAAAGTCAGCTATTTGGATCATCAACATTTGAGAAATTTTAATATTAAAAATTTAATATCTAACTGAAAACCATTAGCGGTAATTTCCATCGAATATTGATAAAACAATTTCGGGCAATTTTATTTTTTATGACTAATCATGGGTTGTGCATTAACATGCACATTGGGTAGACTAAAACACTTGTTTTGTTCCCTAATTTTATCATCAGTTGTATGACATGATCAGTTACGATCATTATCTAAGTTAAAAGTAATGAAAGTTTACAAAGTGTTAAAATATATATTTACAGATAAATCTACTAAATTAGTGGAAATTACAGTGCTTGTGATGTTCTGAGTATTATTTCATGTTGGTTGTTTAAAAGGTAGTGATTGTATGTTTAAACTCTAATCCCTACAGTAGATTGAGCTACTGACCTTTTTAGCAAGTATGGATCAGTTTAATCTCCCCCCATGCAGTGCCATGTAGCTATACAATGGTCCGCGAATCATGTTTTTGTAATACTTTTATCTATTGATTTTTTTTGTCTCAAAATTTTGCCTCGTTTGGCCTAGGTATTTGCCATCACAATTTAAGCCGTTGATTATGTACACCCTTGACATCTACTTTGTTGATTATTATTTTATAGCCTAAATTTGTTCTGTTAACTACCATTGCCTCTTCATTGTGTAGCTTTTTTTATTTTACTATTGGTGTTCTTGTTTGGCTATCAAAATGTCTTCCTTCCATTTCATAATTATATACCTTGTATCCTTATTATAGGCAATAATATTGTATTCATTTCGTTTTTGTAATACCTATCATCCATAGAAATGATAAATTATAAAAGACTATATATGTTTAGTACTGCTTTTTTAATTTATTCTGACTGGAATGGGTTGTTGGATATAGTCAGTTAGTTGATTAGTTTATTACTTTACAAGGTCTAATTATAAAATACATAAATACACTTTAAAATTTGGAGCATAAATCTTGAAAGCGGAGTTCACTACTTCTGGTGTTTTGTTATTGTCAACTTCCTATAAAATGCATATTGTAGTTTGTTGTTTTTAAAAGATACAGTAAGATCTAAAAAGTAAATCTTGCCACATTCCTCTTTTTCCATTGTAAACTTTATATACATATTTGGTGGTATCATTAATTGATTTTAGGAATGTCTCTAGTTATTAATATTGTCCACACACTGACACCAGTAGACTATATTCTTCTTCCACGAATTATTGTTGTTCATCAGTTTTTCCTTTACTGTTAAGAAGTACAAAGCAAAACATTCTATGTTTAATTTAAAATTTCTGTCAATTTATTTTAAATCAGTCATAATTTTTTCCTTTTTTAAATTGAAAAAATTGTCTACATGTACATGATGTCCCGGTTTAGTTATTCTATAACTCGTTATTTTACTCCCAATAACAATAACAAAACTGCATCATTAGTTTCAACTCTAAACAAAAATAACACATTGCAATTAATCTAGTACACAAATAACATAAAATATGTTATAATAATTACCTATCAAGTCATCAAAGAATGTATTGAACTAATTTCATGATTTTGTCCTAAAAACAAAAATACTCAAATTTAGTGATGTTTAAAAAAACATTATATGAATTTAAAAAGCAAAGAAAGTAAGAAGTAAAAAAGTATGCAAAGTAATTAACAATAAATTAAATATTACTTACCGTCCATGGTTTGATTAATGTTAAAATTCAAAGCAGGTTAAAATCCCTCTTTCAAGTGTAGTTTGGAAGTAAAGTAATTACCCTGCATTTCTTCAAGAATGATATCATATCCTCTTGTCCTAAAATACGTATTAAAAGCATTGAGTAAATTGTTCTTATATAGCAATTTGTAGAAGTGAATTTATTATGTATGTAATAAAAGTACACATAATAAAATCTCCGATGTTATGATTCAAACAAGAACGGACATGACAATGACAATTTGAAATCCATTTTTTTGATATTTTCAATAGGTTCAATAATAATAAAAACCAGTCAAAACTGGAATCCATCGTTAGTCTGCATATCTTCAAACGGGTCAGAGTGGAACTAAATCTTTTCTATTATTGGTGCAAGGGCAAGAATTTATTTTAAGGAAAAAATTCCTTTTCTAATACGAACATTTTAACAATTATAATGAAAAATCTATTTACATGAAAACCACAGTTCGAAACAAATTTTTCTACCAGTTTTTTTTTTAATAATTGAGGTTTGTTTAGGACTCTTGAATAATATACTTCTTCTTTGATGAAGCATGACTCACTATTTTGGGGTATGTTAAAAAAGATCTAAAACTAATTTTATATTTATTCTCTATGGATTATAATATAGTGAAATAACAACATTATTAATCATATAAAACAAGGGAAATAATAATTAAACATTTTGAGATGACTTGACTGCATGAAATAGATATTTTTGAAATCTTTTTTGTGACATTTTATTGTAGAAAATTCTGTAAAGTTTGCTGCTTTGTGTGGCTTGCAGATTTGCCAAAATTTTAAGAATTTGTCTAGCGTGCCAAAATCAATCTAATGCATTAGTATATTTCAGCATTCTAAATATTTCTCAAGTAAAACCTATTAATAGATGTTTTTATAACAAAAAGCAATTTAATTCTAATAATTACCTCAAGCTGAAATAGTTTTAAAAGTTTTGTGCCAGTAAAATTTTCTGAAACTGTTTAAAAAAACTTAAAAATACAGGCAAATAGTGATTATTGTCTGTAAAAATCTCCGATAGTTTGTAGGGCATCATTGTGCTCTCAAATTCTTAAACAGATATTTTAAACATGATAATTTCGTTCATGCAGGTATCTTACATTCAACTAATTTAACTTTATAGATAAGACTTTCTTAAAAATACATTATACAGGCATACATTTCGTACAATAAAAAACTTAATCATTAGGAGAAAAAAATGACAGTTAACTTTAATTAGATTATTATGTATTACTCTTTAGACTGTAATGCTAATTGTAAAGTACACACCATACAAACTGTATCTACTTTTATATAAATAAGACTATTTAATCACTTTCAAATATATTGTAAAACGCTACAATTGTTTCGCCACACTGTGGCTTCTTCAGGCGAAGAAATTCGCCTGAAGAAGCCACAGTGTGGCGAAACAATTGTAGCGTTTTACAATATATTTGAAAGTGATTAGTTTTATTTATATAAAAGTGAAAATGAACTTTCAACATTTATCAGCCTCATCAATCAATTATTCAAACTGTATCTAATCTAGCAACTTAAAAAATCCATTAATATCTGCTTTTAATGTTTATTATTTAATCGCAAGTGTAAATATTATGTTCAATTGTTTTAATAAATTAAGATAATGCAAAAATGTAGAAAAAAAAACAAATTACTAACCTTTCTGAAGGATAATAGTTAATATCGAAGAAAATCGTAATCAGAACACCCAACATATGTATAAAAATATTTTTGGCCGAATATCAGGCCAACAATTACAAAATATTGCCATTGTATCAATTATAACCTAGAAAATTTAAACATAATCCTAAAATAATACATTATGTGTGGGAAAACATAGTGAATCGACAAATTAGAAATCTGTAAAGTAAGTGGCGTCCTCATTGTCCTTTTCTCCAACTAATCTCCGTTTATAAATAGATTTAAAAAATAATATAGTCACAATAAAATATCTAAAATGATATGTAAAATTAATATATTTGTCTGCGTAATGAAGTTATTTTATATATTATTAAGGCTTAAGGTACAATCATGGACGAACCATTTTCTATGGTCCACATACTATTTTATCAATGGAACTATAACCATAGAAAATATTATGACGTGAAACGGGACGAGAAATGCATTTAATAATATTATTTTTTTTATATCGAAATAGAAATTATATTAAAACTATATAATATAAAATATACGAGTTAAATTTATTTAAGGTTTAAAATCAAATTTTATAACGGTGCGTTCATTAAGTGTTGTAATTGTGGCCTTTGTTGCTAGATGGCAGGGTGGCGCATGTGGATGTATCTAAATGATTTTCGCAATACAAATTTATTATTTATTTTTTAGTAGTAGTAGTGTTTGGCTATCGACCACGTGGTCCTTCCGCCATTTGCCATTTGTGTATTTGTGTGTGTGTAAATGAATTTATTTTTTATTTTATGGTATTTTTTTATGATAATTCAACTCTGTATTACGAAAATATTCAATATCTTGAGAGTCCATGGATTTCAGAGATAAAAGAATTTTATTTTGAGCCCGAAAAAAATGATAACCCTTTTATTTGAATATGTTGTAATCTATCGTAAACCTTCGATAATTGCAATAGTTCCCAGAGTGAGGAATACACATTACAGGTGACTTGAATGTATACAGGGTGTTCAATCAAGTGAAGACATTGAAATATCTAGAAAACTTCACATCGAATAAAAAAAAATTACAATTAAAATTTGTTCGCTTTGGAGGGGGACATCTAATGATACGAAACTCGACCCACTACACTCAACCCCCTAGAGGGTACGGGGTGAGAAATAGAAGAGTTAAATAGGAATCCCGATTTTTTGTACGGATTTGAATACTCCGGGAAAAACTAAGAAAGTTTTACCTGAATTTTTTTTGTATTCGTGACAGACGACGCTATAATCGACAAAATTCAAAATTGGCAAATATTGTTGAAAAATGGGGATTTCCTAAGAAATACGAGGAGGTTTCTTAAAATAAGGTTCCCTATGCTGATGAGAAATAATGCGACTTGCTGGGAGAAATGTAAAACACTGTCTTACACTATCAAATCTCCCGCTCTCTATTCCCACCTCTCCCGCCACGCTACATCGTTCAATGCTGCCCTAATATAATCATAAAACGACAATGAGTCGACTCATATGCGCATCTCTGACAAAATAAGATTTGGATAGTATTTACTTTCTGCAGAATTCATTTAATTTAATTCTAGAAAAAATCTAAGGTCTTTGATTCATTCAATATTAAACAGGAACCTCCGACAAAAGACAAAAAATTATGCTAAGAAAATGTGAAAAGTGTTGATTATTTGGAGTAAGAGGAAAAGAGGTATTCACACGTGGATGTTCAATGTCCGTGGAGGAAGACTTACAAAAATGTATTTTTTCTAAATTATTCAAAAACCGAACTCTCAAGGTTTCACGCAGTGCTGTATGAGAGTATATTACTTAGTGCATCGTGGTTAGAATATATAATAGTGTGAATGTGGATTTTGAAAGCGTAACGAAGAGTAATCTTCTTTCTCCAGAACCTAATGCTGATAAGTGGACTGGTTCTAAACGTACCTATGTCTGAAGGTATGACTTTCTATCTAAACTGTAAGCAATACAGCTCTCTACAGATCCGATCGTCCTGTGTGACGCTCTCCTCGAAAGGAGAAGAATGACCGATCGGTTACGGTGGCTCTAGGAACTGGGAAACGGAATGTTACTACGAAATTTATAACCCTCCACTTTTTCGACAGAAAAGTTATAAACAAACAAATATTTAGAACGATTAAAAAAAATAATTGTTAAAAATAATAAATTACTATTACAATGGCAATAATATATTGGGATAGGTCAAGAGTACGCTACAGTATTTAATGTATTGCGATAGTCAAGGTACGCTAGGACAATAATTCATTTATTAGCCTTGGTCAACGCAAGAGGAATAAATATCAGCCAAACGAACTCTCCTATGAATGTACGACGAGACGAACACATGAGAGCCAACACGACTTCGAATCAGTAGTAGACCATTTCATCAAGAGGATTATCCGCTAGACAATCTAAATAGAAGAACATACAGATAATCCCAATAAACATCCAACGATTACCCCCCTTCGAAATCTACTTTATGCAATAAAATAATTTCATTACCCGCATTACCTATACTAATCCCCACAGATAACACGAGCGAAATCCCTGTAAATCACAAAAAGCCGCACATACGCCATCAGACGTTAACTGTCAGCAACGCAGGTGTAAATAGTGCACCCCAACTCAGCACGACTGCAGCAACTCCAATTATTGTTAAAACTAACATCGGACTGCCAAATATCATATCACCTAGCAAGCTGATGCTCAAATATTATCTAAACATTGTGTTTAGCGACAATATGTCTACGATCATTGTTGGTGACCTAAATTCTAAAAGCCCTAGTTGGAACAGCACGGTTACGAACGGAGACGGGAAATATCTTTCTGATTTCCTCAAAACTTCGACAATGACATCAGAGAGGTCAAGTCCCACGTTTTATCTCTCGGTTACTCACCACAGACTGATGTGCTAGACATATCCGTTCTCTCCAACGCGAACATTGACCACGACATCTGGACAGCTGACGACTTATCCTTCGACCACAATCGACTTTTTCTGGAACTTGCGTTCGACACCAAGAGAGGTTGGAACTACAAATTGACATTAATACAAAAGAAAGGTTTAGCTCTTCATCTCGCCTTTCAGATGATCAGATCTAAAGCGGACCTTAAGGCAGCAGCGACAGGAGAGCTTGTCTACTCTTCTAGGCCATGCTCTCGGTTGTCAACGTGTACACGACCAGTAGAATTACCTCCATGGACCATCTTCTGACCATTCACCCTGCGTAAATTCCCTGATCCTAGAGAATAAGAATCCTCGCCGCCGGTGGCAGAGCACTTGCGACCCGTCAGATCGCTCGGAATTCAAGAGACTCCTGCTTAAAGTCAGTCAGAGACGAATTGCGTCAACTTAAAAACATCTGCTAGGGATGTCGCTTTGAGTTGATGAACGAACCCCCAAACTCTGTTTGGAAGTTTTGGACGCTCAAACGTCAAACATGTGAATGACCACGTTTTCACTGATATTAACAAAATAGAGACACTCGTGGACTCTCTAGAGCATCAATTCACCCTTAACACTAGCTTTATGGTCGACTTCAACACCGAAGTCACCCATACTGATGCGACCTATATTAATAATTATAACAACCACAGATGGGCCAGTCAACCGGCCACCTTCTAAGAGCTAAACGAGATAATTAAGCAGCTCAAAATCTGTAAAGCTCCAGGTATCGACGATATTTCCACCGCGATAGTCAAAAATCTCACTCGCAATAGTAGATGCGTTACTTAATATCGCGAATTCCACAGTGCGTTTGGGTTGTTACCCTCCGTGGTTAGTAACATGAAGGTGGGAAAATCATTGCTACTTCCATCCAGTTACCGCCCCATCAGCTTGCTAAGCGTGTTAGGTAAGCTAGTGGAGAAAGTTCTGTTAAGTCGTATTTCGGTCTTTATCGGAGACCAGAAAATTAATCAGGATTTTCAAGTCCGTTTTTGGGGCCACCCTATTCACTATCAGCTTTCGAGGGTGATTGAAATCATCGCCGATAAGATGTCTCTGCAGGTTTTCTCGACATATCGAAAGCGTTTGATAGGGTTTGGCATGTTGGACTCGTTTTTAAAATGATCCATCTTAACTTTCCCGACTACCTGATAAGAGTCGTGCACGACTTTCTTCAGAACGGAAAATTTCGTTGCAAAATCAACTCCACGCTATCTATCGAGAGTAAGATTTGTGCAGGTGCTCACAACAGCGAAACCGGAGGGGTTGTTTTAGTCGGTAGGAGTCCGACAGAAAATAATTTTAAAAAGTACGACCGCAGTTTTCCAACGATCACCACCTAAAGAAGACCAATGCGACTTGGTCGAAATGTTTCAAACATGTAAAACTGTAAAATTGTTAGAAACAATTAATCGCTTTGTTGGGACATAATTCCATGCAGAACTTCTCATACATGGTATAGGTAAATCCTTTACAGTTAAGCAATTTGCATTTCATTTTCTTATCTTTAATAATTCAGTGTCCAGTTTGGTCAGCACGAACTTACAGTGGTATGTGCTCCATTAGTCCTTTTTTCTGGATGGAATTAAGCTTAATTCAATAATTTGCATCCTGGTTGCTTCTTAGAATGATTTGTAGAGTAACCAGGAATTTACTAACTTGAATTCTAAAATGGAAAGATGGTAGGAAATCCCCGTGAACCATTTACGGCTATTCATATATATTTTGTTTCTTTCCATAAAGCTATCCACGCCTCTTTAATGCCTATTGTATGAGTATATACGAACAATCAACTTCAATGATTTTCTTTTTTCGAAATTAGATTTTTCCGACAATTGGGGATACCAATGTCACATATTTATTGTAATAGATGAAACATCCTCTATCTCAATTGATGCAACAAATTAATGACTTATTACACCTTTAGCATCTCTCAAAGATGATTCTGTGGACAATTTTCAATTAGGTACACTATTTCTTCGGATATCGGAAGAGATGGAAAAGGATAGTTTTGAAGGCAAAATCCCTATGAGGTATGTAAGGCCAAAGAAAGAAAGAAAGAATTTCTTTGTATAGTACCCAAAAATAAATTCCCTCTTTTGCCAAATGCACCATTAATGTTGTAGAATAGTTTCCATGATAAGGTTCTTATTTTGAAGTCTGTAGAGCTGTCGTGGAGCTGTGTCTTAGGATTCTTCTATATGTTTCGTTACCAACTTACCAGAGAAAAAATAATTAAAGAGTTTCAACGCTGAAATTTTTCAAAAACTTCTATGAGTCAATGGAAACGTAGCATCATTTATGATTAAAGACTTAAATTTCCATAAAGTATTGTATTAATTTTTATTAGTATTTTTTTGGATCCTTTTCCACTCGCACCTAAAATATTATTACATCCTCGTCCGCAATTATTTAAATTATTTATTGTCAATTTAATTGTATATATTGACAAATATAAATATTTTATTTATAAAGAACATACCTTAAACTTCTTCACATAGTTACCTCGAAAAATTTGTGCAGTTAAGACATGTGACGAGTTTTTATCCCAGCTTCATATTTTTCCACCGCCAGTGTATTAAGATACGAAATCTTTCTTTCCTGCCAAAAAGTTCTTGAGTTCTTATAGCAATCTAAAAGAGCTAAGTCTAGATTGTAGGGTGGCTGGTTGAAAGTTCGTCCGTAATGACTGACTGCAGTCCCGAGCGCTCGTCATTATGGGTATTCTTGAAATTATCATAACATTTTCTCCACGAACATCCTTCAATTGATGATGAATATCGCAAGGTCACATATTACTTGCGTTGTGAAATTTAATTAGTGTTTAGTGTTTAATTAACTTTCTAATTATTAGAATAGGTCAAGAGTACGCTATGGCAATGGATAATATATTGGGATAGGTCAAGAGTACGCTATTGCAATTAATAATATATTAGAATATGATTCACACAATGATTCATTTATTAGCCTATGTCAAAAGTATGCTAGGACAATTATTCATTAATTAGACTGCTTTAATAGTACATTAAGGCAATACATAATTTATTGCCATAGATGAAGTGTAAGCTAAGACAATTATTATTATTAGTACTCTACTCTACTTACTACTCTTGGAATAGGTCAAGCATATGCTAAGATATTCGAAATAGGTGAGGAGCAAAAGAGGATGTTGAAATATTTACTGGGATAGGTGCAGAGAATGCTAGGAAAATAAAAAAGATGGTGGTAAGTTAAGACTATTTCAAATATGTTTCTCACCAATTTCTACTTTCGTAGATATTAATTATTTTTGGAAAATTTTTAAATGCTCTTTCTTAAATCATTATTGATTTACGCTATCAATTTCAAAATTGCTCTTTATAATTTTATAAAATATTTCCAGGATAGTAAAGTTTTTCTTAAAGTTTTATTATTAAGAATTAATTTTAAATGATCATAAAGAAAAGCCTATTTGTTTTATTCATTTTTATAACTTAATTTTTAAACAATATGTTTTTTTCCACAAAAGTTTAAATATTAAATAGAAAAAAATAGAGATAATCTCAATAAACGCGATGACGCTCAACGACTACCCCCCACTTGGAAATCCACTTTATGCAACAAGCACATTTCATTACCGGCATCACCCAAGCTAATACCCACAGATAACACGAACGAAATCTCTGTTAATCACAAAAAGTCACACACGCGCCTGCAAACGTCAACTGCCAACAGCGCAGGTTAAATAGCGCACCCCAATTAAGCACGACCGCAGTAACTCCAATTATTGTTAAATTTGACATCGGACTGCTAAAATTCGCATCAACTAGCAAGCTCATGCTCAAAGATGATCTAAACATTGTGTTTAGCGCAAATATGTCCAAGATAATACCTGGTGACCTAAATTCTTAAAGCCCTAGCTGGAACAGCAGAGTCACGAACGAAGACGGGAAATACCTTTCCGATTTCCTCGACGACTCGAAGCATGACATCAGAGCGGTGGGACCTATAAGGCCCACGTTTTATCCCTCGGTCGCTCACCACAGACCTGATGTGCTCGACATAGCCGTTCTCTCCAACGAGAACACTGACCATGGCACTTGGACTACTGACGACTTGTTCTCCGATCATAATTCAGTTTTTGAGGAACTTGCGATCGATACCAAGAGAGAGTTAAGAGAGGCTAAAACTACGAATTGGCATCAATACAAAAGAAAGGCTGAGCTCTTCTCTAGTCCTTTGGAGATGACAAGAGCCATTCGTCGTCCGATATCTTCTTTAATTCTGGTTGATTGGTTGATTGGGTCCGTTTCATACGTACATTGGTCTTCATTATTTTCATATTTAATTAACTTCTATTAATAAGAAGTTTCACTGAGAGAGTTTTTACTTACTCTCTTCGCACAGAAATTTTCGTTCGTTAATTGATTTAAACAATTTGTCCTCTAAATATACATTTTATTATTTTCTGCAGGTAAGGGTTTATGATCTTGTTGAATTTTTGGTAGTCAATTGTAAATTGGGGAATTGGATAGAGGTGGTAAAATTGATAGGTAAGTAATTCACAGAGAGGGATCTCAATTAGGAAATTTATAATATTTTTTGCGACCTTAATAGTTACAATTTTTGTAGATAATAATAATAATAATAACAAAAAACATTGGGCGAAGTTTAGTCATTAAGGCTACTCTACCACTTAATGTTCTCCTCTTCAATTGGTAGTGGAAAATTTACAGTTACAATTTATTTTGCAATATTTTGAAGATCCTCTAGTAGGATTTGCTTAGGGAAGAGAGCAGGGTGATATGGTTGAAGTATGACGAATGTTTTTGCCGACATTATTTTCTCCAAAAGCATGTTGATTGCGATTTTACTATTAGTTAGCTGCACAATCATCAATCCTGTAGCCTATGATCGATGTCAATTGCGAATATGCTTTGATTTTAAATAGCTTGCTCTATTTATAATATTTTAAATTGTATCCTTAGTGGGCTCTTTTTCAGATTGTTAAAATTTTCTCTATATTCGTTCATTTCTGACATGGAAATTGAAATTTGTTCTTTTTGTGTTTCTATGAATTTTTGGTTGAGTGTTGCTTAGCGCTGTGATGGCTTTATCATAACGTTTCAAATTTCCCGTAATTGCTTCTCTAAGAAGTTGAGGGCTTCTCGTTTCGTTCCTATGATGGGTGTCGCTTACCTCCAGTTATCACTCATTTACTCTTGTCTCGTCTTTAAAGATGGTAGTATTCCAGTCAGTTCCCTTTTGTAGCTAGCTCCTTCTTGTGACTCCTATTATTTTATAAAGTTATTGACATCTGTTATTCTATGCTCTATTTCCGCAAATATAGGTTGAACGTGATATTGGTATAAGGATATTTTGCTTATAACTGTTCTTAGATAGAATGGAAATAGTACTTCTTTAATGGGTATTAGCTTTACTTCTGCTGTTGTCAAGTGGACAAAGCATCTGGAACAATGAATGAAATGGTTTCCGAGTTTAGTGTACTTCTATAGTATTGTCGTCATTTGCTTTGGTCATGACGTAAGGTCCGAAATAGGGTTTCATAATTTTTAATTAATTTTAATATTTACATACATAATTCATATACTGATTCTTCATTAATATACTAATAAGCGTTTTCATTGCTGGTCATGTAATTTTTGAAAGCATCGAAAATGTGTTGGTATTCCTTAAATCTGGGAATTTTGAATTCGAATAAATCACGTTCATTCATTTTTGATGGAAAACTTCTAGCTTATTATTAATTTAAGTTCGTAATATGAATTGATTTCATGTTCAATAGTTGCGTTAGTGTGAATGGCGTTATCATCTGAGTCTTCATTGTCGACTACATGTTCATCTGCAATTCTAATTCCCTTCCTAGAAATTCCTTGTCCGTTTCTAGGTTGTTTATCAATTGATGGTGCCTGTTCTTCTTATTTCTCTTATTATTCTCTCAAGTTCGCCATCGTCTATATTTACGTGGACTGATTGTGAATCGTTTTTTTCTGCTGTTATGATGTTTAGTTGTTTTAGTTCGATTCTTGATAAAGCATTGCTGTTGTTTAATTTTACTTTCTTATATTTTATTTCTATGTCATCCTCTTCGAATTTTATTTTCCATCTCATCAAAAAGGTGTTAGGTTAGGTCCCCTTTCAGATCATCAGATCTAAAGCGAACCTTGAGGCGGTTGCTGACAAGATCTACTTGGCCATTAACTAGTAGAATTACCTCCCAGGACGATTCTCTGGCCATTCCCCCAGCGCTAAAGTCCCTGATCTCAGAAAAGAAAGAGCGCTCGCTGCCAGTGGCAGAACACACATCGCATGGAATTTAACAGACTTAAATCAGTCAGAGACCAATTACGCCAACTTAAGAACATCCGCTAGGAACTTCGCTTTGAGTCGATGAACGAAGACCTAAACTCTGGAAGTTTGTTTGGATGCTCAAAAGTCAAGGGTGCGAATGGCCACGTTTTCACCAATATTAACAAATCAGAGGTACTCGTGGACTCTCTAGAGCATCACCGAAATCAGCGATACCGTCGCAACCTATATTAATAATTATAACAACAGTAGGTGGACCAGTCAACCGGCCACTTTCTAAGAGTTAAATAAGGTAATTAAACAGCTCAAAATCTGTAAAGCTCCAGGTATCGATGGTATTTCTACCGCGATGGTCAAAAATTTCGCCCGTAATTGTAGATGCGCGCTACTAAATATCTCGAATTCCGCAGCGCGTCTGGAAGCTAGCCTGAAAGTGAGAAATTCATCGCTACTTCCATCGAGCTACCGCGCCATCAGCTTGCTAAGCTTGTTAGGCAAGCTAGTGGAGAAAATTCAATTGAGCCGCATTTCGGTCTTCATCGAAGACCAGAAAATTATCTAGGACTTTCAGGTCGGTTTTCGTGCCGACCTGTCCACTATCCATCAGCTTTCGAGGGTGACTGAATTAATTGCCCAGGGCTTTACAATAACACGCCTTCGAAGTTTTCCTCGACATATCGAAAAGGTTTGGCATAATGATCCATCTTAACTCGGCTACCTGATAAGACCCGTTCACGATTTTCTTCGAAACAGAAAGATTTGCTGCAAAATCAACTCCATGTTATCTAGCGAGCGTAAGATTTGTGCATGTGTATCACAACAGCGAACGCGGAGGAGTGGTTTTAGTCGGTAGGAGTCCAACACTACCCTACTGTATGGATGTCTATGATGGATTTCCTCTCCTCTCATTAGAATATAATTAAAAAAGTAAGACCGCAGTTTTCCAACGACCGCCGCCTGAAGAAGACCAATGCGACTTGGTCAAAACATTGAAATTAGTATTACATGAAAAATTGTTAGAAACAATTAATCGCTTTGTTGAGACATAATTCCATGCAGAATTTCTCATTTCTTCATTAATTTCTCTCATTTAATAATTCAGTGCCCAGTTTGGTCAGCACGAAGTTTCGGCGGTATGTGTTCCACTGGTTCTTTCTTCTGGATGAAATTAAGCTAAATACAATAATTTGCATCCTGGTTGCTTCTTAGAATGATTTGTAGAGTAACCAGGAATTTACTAACTTGAATTCTAAAAGATGGTAGCAAATCCTCGTGCAACATTTACGGTTATTCATTAATATTTTGTTTCTTTCCATACACCTCTTATATGCCTGTATAGGTATAAGTATATAAGAATAATCAACTTCAATGATTTTCTTTTCCTTCCAATCATATCTTCAATTTCGAAACTAGATTTTTCCGACAATTGACGACACTAACGTCACATATTTATTGTAATAGATGAAACATCCACTATCTCAATTAGACGTTTAGCATCTCTCAAAGATGATTCTATGGACAAATTTCATTTAGGTACTCTATTTCTTCGGATATCAGAAGGGATGGAAAAGGATAGTTTTGAAGGCAAAATCCTTATGAGGGATGTAAGGCCAAAGAAAGAAAGAATGAATTTCTTTGTATAGTACCCAAGAAATAATCTCCCTCTTATGCCAAATGCACCATTAATGTTGTAGAATAGTTTTCATGATAAAGTTCTTATTTTGAAGTATGTAGAGATGTCGTGGAGCTGTGTCTTAGTTTTAGTCTGAGCATCATATAAATTGGATTCTCTATATGTTTCATTACCAACTTACCAGAGAAAAAGTAATTGAAGAATTTCAAAGTCTATGGAAACGTAGCATCGTTTATGATCAAAGACTTAGATTCCCATAAAGTATTGTATTAATTATTTTGGATCCTTTTCTACTCGCACCTAAAATATTATTGCATCCTCGTCCGCAATTATTTAAATTATTTATTGTCAATTTAATTGTATATATTAACAAATATCAATGTTTTATTTGAAAGAACATACCTTAAACTTCTTCACATAGTTACCACGCAAATTTGTGCAGTTAAGACATATGACGAGTTTTTATCCCAACTTCATATTTTTCCACCGCCAGTGTATTAAGATACGAAATCTTTCTTTCCTGCCAAAAAGTTCTTGAGTTTTGTAACATATAGCAATCTAAAAGAGCTAAGTCTAGATTGTAGGGTGGCTGGTTGAAAGTTCGTCCGTAATGACTGACTGCCGTCCCGAGCGCTCGTCATTATGGGTGTTCTTGAAATTATCATAACATTTTCTCCATGAACATCCTTCAATTGATGATGAATATCGCAAGGTCACATATTACTTGCGTTGTGAAATTTAATTATAGCCCTAACTCCACAACTGGTGGCTTTCTTTAATTTCTTGAACATTATAAACACTCACATAAACAACATAGTCAATACCAAAGAGACGTAACTTAGCACACAGACAGCTAAAATACAACTGTCCATGTTAGCACTCATACGGCGGCTCCTCTATTCGCCAACGCTCCGCGCGTTGCAAGCGTGTACTACTTTCCTACTATCCCTCGTACGTCGCGTACAAACGCCTTATTAGAAAAAAGTGGAAAGTGTTTCGAGGGACGTTAACCCTACTCTAGGTGAATCTAGGGAGTATTATTGTTATTAATTATTATTATTTTGAATGTAAGTATATATTTTAAATTAATGTGTAGGCGTAGTGTCTAGTCTGTATGTTATAAATAGGAGTAATTAAAGCTTTCGTCATTCAAGCATTGATTATTCGTCATTCAAGTCATTCATATCATAAACGTTATCTGTATAAATCATTTCCATTCTTGTACTAACATTGTAACTTTTAAAAACGCGTCTACCGCACCCAAAAACTTATCTTACATATCATGAATTAATAATAGTGAAAGCAATGTAACCAGCGTTAATGCACGGCTAATTCGATCCACAATTAAGCCGGTG
Source organism: Ontholestes murinus (assembly GCA_963969525.1). NCBI lineage: Eukaryota > Metazoa > Arthropoda > Insecta > Coleoptera > Staphylinidae > Ontholestes > Ontholestes murinus. The sequence goes on along the minus strand of OZ018393.1, from coordinate 50,662,950 downwards.
GTGCGCTATTAATATCTATGCCGTACAATTAGAACATTTTCTGGAAGAGCGACAGTGTTTGTGAATAATTTTGATTGGGTTCGGATGGTATGCGGTAATTGCGGCGGCGGAAACAGGTGCCGTGCCTCTTGAATTGATGATTCCGCACATCGCGGCAAGCTGAGCTCTAACCGCATTGTTTCGTCCGATTGTATAATTTCCGCGGTCTGTAAATAGTTCCGCCGCTGTCTCGCGCTCCGCGGAGGGACGGGACACGAACAGGCGCCATCCGATCGATCCGTGCGAATGCATGTGGACGTCGGCCGTATGCGAACGGCGCTCAAGTGACCGACCGGCTTCAAACAGATGGCGTCTAATATTAACGGCCCCCCTTTTACGCGTGGGCGTTATGTGTTTGCGCTACCGCCTATACTGGGTGATTCATTTCATTTGCATGCGTTTGTACCCTTTCATCCTCAAACCTGTTTCGAGTGCCCAGCTGTATGGACATGGTACGCAATTAGTAGTTAATATTAGATTGACATTTTTTAATAACAAGAATTATGAGTGATTATAATTAATAGTACATCTTGATGTAATGAATATTAACAAGCGATTGTTTAAATTAATCAATCGTGTTTTGTTGAAACATAAAAACTTTCTTAAATTTACAAGCAATGTCAAAAACTTTTTGTGACTCTTGTATCTGTCGGTGTAAAACATGTTTTATTTAGCATAAATCAACCCATAAAAATGAGCGACAAAACAATTTAAAATAATGAAAACTAATTGAGTTTACTTATTCTATTGTTTATAGTAAAATAAAATATACTGCAAGTTCGCTCGTGACAATCGTAATTACTTTCTGTTATACAGTGATGGGCAAATGAGTAAATATCACTAGAATTATTAGAGATATCAAAATGAAATTGGAAAGGAAGTATTTTTCTTTGTTTTCATTTATGCACCACTAAACCCTCCAATACATACGAAATTAACCGTTGTTCAGTAAGAAGGGTTTTAAGTCAAGAAAAATATCTAAACTAAATTCGCTCAAGAATCTCGAAGACGATTTCGACAGACGTTTGGAATTTTTTCAACGATTACACAGGCCTGCGAATTAATTTTTTTTTCTGCAGTGCGGGGTTTCAGAGGTCTTTAAACCTAATTTTGGTTTGCTAAATTCAAATATCTTAGCAGTTCTTTTCGTATCACCTAAGGTTTTTTAGCTATGTTGGAATTAAATATTTACTACTTTATATTTATTATATGTAAAAACCAACTATTGTACAGTAAAAATAAATAAGGAATTATTAACATACGTCCTCCTCTTAACAAGAAATGAACGCTGTGTTGATTGGCGTTTGTGCTCCTGGCGAAAATTTTCTTTCACCAAACACCAACAGTAGTCGGCCATCATGGAGACATCCCATCGACCCTGGTACCTTGTTTCTATCTCTTTTATGTCTTGATGGAATCTCTCAACATGTTCGTCACTCAGCGCTCCTAAATTCTCTGGGAAATGTTCTGGATGAGATTGGAGGTAGTGTAACTTCAAGCTCATATTACATCCCATTCCCCTGAACTTTTTGAGCATAGTTTTTACAATTTCCTCATATTATTCATCTTTAACATTACCCATAAACTTCTTGATGACGTCCTTGTATGATTCCCAAGCTTGAAGTTCCATATCAGACATGCAGTTTTTAAAAGTAAGTTTAAAGTAAGAATCTGTGGGCCATCAAAAACGCATTCCTTCACCTTTGCCTCCGACGGTAACGAATATCTTTTAGCAATATAATAAGGGCCATTTTTGTTCAAAGCTTTAACAAATTGCTTCATTTTATGTACAAAGGCGGAAGCAATATTTTTGCAGAATCAAACGGGCAATTTATTACGTTTTTTGTCCCTGGGACCAGTTGTTTTCTTTTCGGCCAGTTACTAACTTCCCAGAGTTAGCTTTAGAGTCCCAATCAAACAAAAAACACGGAAATTTTGCTTATCCTCCTTGTAGCCCCAATAAAATACCACATACTTTAAGGTCACAGCACATATACCACTTGTGTTCATTATATTTTATTTTTTTAGAATCGTACACATATTTGTATATGTTTCTTTTAAGTTCACTGCATGAACTATTGGAACTGAAGCTAATTTATTCCCATTATGCAGAAGAGCGCTCTTTAGATTTCCTTTGCTAGAGTCAATAAATAAACGCCAATCTACCGGTTCATAAACTGTTCATAGGCGATCAATCAAGCCGTGGATATCACAATAGTACACTACTCCCCCTCCATTACAAAATACTTCTTCGCGATGTTTATACCAATAGAAAGTTGTTTCGGAAGTTAAAGAATTATCTTCTTTAAATCTCGATCCTAAAAGTTCACATTTTCTTTTGCAAGACCCAAATCGCGTATCAAATCGTTTAATTTTGATTGATTCAAAGATCCCGGATTGTTATTTTTTGATTCTGGGGACAAATTGAAATCATCTTCTATGCTGAAGGTGGAAGGAGAATTGGTACTACTCTCTTGTAGTGTTCTTGGTGGTGTTGGAATCGGAATATCTGGTCCATCTACTATAGGTCTAATTACTGATGGAAGATTTGGATATTTAATGGCCTCTTTGTTTTTCTTATTAAACCCCGAAATTTTGCACAAACAAAAATAATATTCATTATAATGATTTTGTACTTCTCTCCAAACTATAGGAACACCAAAAGGCAAACTATACTACCTATACTACTGTAATACATTTTCTGAACAAGTTTTACACACTACGTAATTTTTGTCCCGATCTCCTAATTTCATTTTAAAATACGCCAGATACAAACTCTTGAGCAACTGAGCAATGTTCCTTTTCTGCTACTTTATTACATAGCACCCACAGATATTACAAAAAATATTTGGATTGTTCACACAGCTTCTTCTAGACGTACAACTTGAACCTGCCATAGCTACACACTTAAACACAATGGCAAACCAGTATGAATAAAATGAGTGATTATATTTAAAAATCTGTACATGATACGCAAACATTTATAACATTTTCGTTATTAGGGGATTTGACTTGACTTATCTACATTAAAATATCTTATGCTGCAAAATCTTGGAAGGTCTGTGTTATGGATATTTGCAACCGTGAAAATAATTTTGTATAAAATGTGGACTTTTTAGGCGAGACAAAATTTGTTTGAACGGCACAGTTACTAGTCACAAAGGATTCCTCATTGGGTACATATGCAACATCCCCCCAAAAAATAGACGTTCGGGTCAGTATTCACAGCAACAGAATCTTGGGATCTTTTTTCTAAAGGAAAATTTAGACGGATAGGTTCTACACATTTTACACACAAGTGATTCTAGATTTTTAGGGCAATTACTAAATAAAATCTGGTTTCAGCAGGACGGAGCACCGCACTATTTCGTTTGCATGTTCGGGTTCGTTTAGATAAGACATTTCATTAATGATGGATTGGAAAAATGGGGACTTATGAATGGCATGCGTGAAGTTTCAACTTTAAGTAATCCCATAGAAAAGAGTCCAGTTGATTAAAGTCCAGGGCTTATGTTAACAGAAATAACCAACGTTACAAGAGAATTTACAAACCGACTTGTCCATTGTCAAAAAGTAAGCCGTGCTCAGTTTGAACAGTTAATTTCGGATTAAATGTTTTATAATTCATTTAGTTTTAGTTAATAATATGATTATTATTATCAGACTATTAGTTATCATTAGCTTTATCCTTTCTTTAGGTATGTTTTTATTTGAAACTAAAATAATATACAGGGCGTTTCATTGCAATTTTTAAAATTGACATTACTTCCGATTACAAATAAGCAATTTACTTCGATATCTCTAATAATTCTAGAAAGTTATTTACTTGGTTCCACACATGTATTCAAAACTATTCATCTAGCAAGATATGTGAAAAGTTGAAAATTTGTCAAACGATTTATTAATTTGACTTAATTAATGTCATTTAAAGAAAGTAAGTGAACTGATTCAGTAGTCGCCATAAAGCAGTGTTTGAAAGATGGTAAGACAAACTGAGGAATATGTTTTACTGCTTTACTTCAGAAAAGGTATTAACGCGACGCAAACCCATAAAAAGTTATATGTGTACGGTAAATATCCATTAAAAGAAGGTTATGCTGTCAATTTGGTGGGATTACAAAGGTGTCGTATATTTTGAGCTGCTACCACATAACCAAATCATCAATACGGCTGAGTACTGTTGTCAATTGGACAAAATGAATGAAGCCATCAATGCGAGACCTTAGTTTAGCGATCCGCCAGAAGTTGCTGCAGTTTGGATGAGATAGATTTGATGGACCATCCACCATATTTACCAGACCTTGCTCCGTCCTACTACTATTTTTTTCGATCTTTGCAAAACTCTTTGAATGGCAAACAATTCAATTCGGACAATAGTGTCAATTAGCACTTGCTTAATATTTTTGCCGAGAAAGGCCAGAAGTTCTTTGGGCGTGATATCATTATGTTAACTGAAAAATGGCAAAATGTCATCGAATAAATTGGTCAATACATAACTGAATAAACTAAAATGTTTAATTGTAGAGGCGTTCTTGTGGCACATCTTGAATATAATGAAAAGGAGACATTATCAAACATAAATTGTTTTAAAATTTGTAAAATCTAATTCTAGTAAATCAATCATACGTACTTTATCCGTTAAGTGGGTTACTAAAAGAGCACCTTTTCCGAAAGAATGATTTGTTTCAAGTAAATGGTTTGCGAAGGTTGAATTATTCTTTTTATAACAAAATGATCTCTTCTGTTCTCATTCTTTAATATTGGCAGTATTATCCATGTGCTCCATTTTCTTGACACTTTCTGTAAAATGTTTTATTTTGTTCCTTCTTCGCTCATATGTCCTGGCACTTTTCCTTCCCACTATTATTTTGTTCTTCATTTTTTCTCCTGCTCCATTATACCGTCCTCACCTTTTATTATGTGTCCGTTTTTGTCTCTTATATTCCTTATAATGTATTTTTCTCTTTGTTTCAGTTCTTTCTTTCTGCTTTGCCTTCTTCACTTCATTCTAACTTCTATTCTATTTTCTTTATTTATTTTCGTAAGTTATTTTGCTATTGCTGTTTATTCACTCTAATTGTGTTTATGTCTTTTAGTTTCGGTTGCTTTGTTTTTTTCCTTTGCTCTCTTTCTTCTTTTATTTATCCCCATCGTAATTTTTTTCTTTGCATTCCCAGATAATAGTTCCTATTTTTGCTTGTCTTATGATTTATATTTTAACATATTGCTATTAATTTCTGCTCATAATAAAGAAAGTACTAATTTTAGAGCTTCTTTATATTACTTGACAATATTCGACAATATGTATCATATTATATGGAAATAAATTTATTCCATTTTATTCTCTTCTATCAGTCGTAACCCACACTACTCCAAACGTCGCTGCCGATATTAAGCCGTTAGTGGTACTAAGATCACTTGTTCTGCTTTGTTCCCCCGGTTCCTCTTCTGCGACCTTCCTGGCGATCTCTATTCTATGTCAAATAGGAGCGCACGCAGGTGGATTGGAGTGGTTAATGCGATTAGCTATTTCTCTAATAGAAAAACCACTTTCGCACAAACCAACAATACGACCTCTATCGTATTCACTTAATTAGCGGCAATTTTAACGTTGACCCACTCTAGGCACCTGATAATATTTTTAGAAAAAAAAACTGTACCCGTTAAAAAAAGTCATTATCATTTGATCCATATAAAAGAATCAATTTAATCAATTGCATCTTTTAATAGTTAAACGTTTGTGCCAAGTTTCGCCAAAAAAGAATCCTACTTCTTTTGGTGTTTTGTTTTTCTCCTTCTTTGCCAAAGATGTCTTTCATTCCCGTATTTATTTTACCCATTCCTTCATTTAAATCTCTCAATATTATTAAATGCTGTCCCCTTTTATTCACCTCATTTTGTAAACATTCATAGAATGTAACTTTGTCTTCTATATGCAATTAAATGGCCCATTTATCATTTTAAATTATATCTATTTCTACAATAATCTATCATTTAAATATTTTTCTTTTTTACATCTTTAGTTCTATTGGGTGTAATAATTAATTCAACTCATATCAATTCCTTTATATACATTCTGTAACTCTTTATCTTGATTACTGATGCCCAGAATTATATTTTAAACTTTATCATTTCTTCTACTAAATCTTCAATTTCTTTATATTCCACATATTCCAAGTATCTATTTTCATTGGTATAAATGCTACTATATAGATGTACCACTTGTACCTAGCATAGTTACATACTTAATCACAATGGCAAACCAGTATGATTAAATGAGTGATTTATTTAAAAATCGTATTATATTTGAGGTTTTTTCACATTTTAACACAACATACGAGGGTAGATTGAAAAGTTTCCGGAATGGGCAAGAAAACGCAGTAATTAAACAGGTTTATTTTTTATTTTTCAACATAGTACCCTTGCAGGGCGATACACTTTTCCCAGCGGTGCTCCAACTTTTTTAAGCCTTCAGAAAAATATGATTTCGGGAACTCTGCAAAATAAGCTTTAGTGGCGTCGATGATCTCCTCATTTGACGTAAAGCGTTTGCCTCCGAGTCAAATCTTCATGTTTGTGGACAAAAAAAGTCGCACGGGGCCAGGTCTGGAGAGTACGGGGGATGCGGCACCACCTCGTAGCCCAATTCAACCAATTTAGCATTGGCGATTCGGGATGAATGGGCCGGCGCGTTGTCGTGGCCGTTTCTCCTTCAATATGCCGTTGAATTGATCCAATAAATCGCTGTAGTATTGTCCCGTGATAGTTCTTCCCTTCTGCAAAAAGTCGATGTGTATCACACCTTGCGAATCCCAAAAAACTGCTGCAACCTAGTAAAACTAACAACAACGCACAAAACGTTGACATTACTTGTAACCTCAAACTTATAGAAAAATATAACCTAATTCAGCAGATAGTTTTACACATATACACTATTCACGTTGTTTTTGCATAATGGGAGGCCATGGAAATTTAGCATTTATGTTGGCACTAAAACTGTCTGCTGAATTAGGTGATATTTTTCTATAAGTTTGAGGTTACAAGTAGTGTCAACATTTTGTGCGTCGTTGTCAGTTTTACTAGGTTCCAGCAGAAAAATAGTCACAATTAAACACAAGCCATGTTACTTTTAAGTTCATTATATTATTAATTATTAAAATTATGCAGATAGTTTATGTGCCGCCAGATCACCCAATCTGATTTTATCCAAAATATTCCTAAAACAAAATTTTATAAAAAATCTTGTACCCACTTAATAACTTTACCTTACCTTTTTCGAACTTTTGTTCGATTCTCCTAATGTAATTATTAAAGGGGGAATGTTATCAAATGAAAGATTTCCCATTAATTTCGCCCAATCTTCCGAAATAAGTTGTTCACAATGTCTACAAAAAAATTTCCACAGTTCAGGAGTGCATTTCGAAATAGACTCAAGCCATAAATTCGCTGCTCTATCTTTAGACGATGGTCGCGAATTTATGTGCTTGTTATAATACGATTTACAAAATGTCCATGCCATTTCAATTGGATTATATTGACAATGATATGGGGGCAATCTAAGAACCTCATGTCCATGTTCTCTCAATGTCTCATCTGTTACATATCGTCGATTACTAATAATTTTGATAGGTTTGATCAAATTACATAGTTGTTTTTTCGAAAAGTTATCCCTGATTTTTACGTTGTGCTTAATCAGCCATCCCTGCATTCGACTTTTTTTTAGATGAAAATGTAGGTGGTTTATCCAGCTGCATCGAATGAGGGCGCATTGTCATAAATCACTACACATTTTTATCTAACTTTGTCAAAGCGGAATAAGCTGATTATTTAGCCAATTTCGAAATAAGTTTCCATCCATTGTTTTATGATAATCCCTAACATTATTTTTTGAATTTAACAATAAATCACATCCCTTCAAAAAACCTAAATGACATCCTGCATGTAAAATTGTAAACCTTGACCCTTCACATTCAATTTTGCGTGGATTACTTTTCAAATCTGAATCGTGTACCCAACGATGTATTGCCGACCCATTTTGGTAAATCCACGTTTCGTCGAGATATACAAACGTAAAATTTTCACTAGAATTTTGAAACTGTAAAAATTTTCTGAAAAATGTAATTTTAGCTACAACGACGTGTTTTTGTTCACATAAAATTTTGCGACCGTTTACCATTTTATACTTGTATCCCATCGATTTCAGAATTTTGTATAAAGTTGTTCTCCCACCTTTAAATTCCAAACTTTCTCGCGAATTAGCCAAAAGATCATCTAACGTAAAATATTCATTTTTTGTGTTATATTGCCAAATAAGTTGTTGCAGGTCTTTCCTAAACATGTGATTGGTAAAAATGTCGGTTTTGACTCTTTTGCCAGATTTTTTCCTAAACTATCTTTGCTATTGTTCTTGTACTCACCTAGTAATCAATTGATGAATGAAAAGAACTTAATTTTTACTTACTAAAAATATGTTCTGCAGTCTAATACAAATATCATCACGGCTGAAATTTGGCAGATCTTTTCTGTATTGAACATAACACTTTTTTATTGCTATTTTAATTTCAGCGCTAATAATTCTTGGCATTTTAAAGAAATTAATCAGTATATTTTTGACAAATAACGGACTTTATCAAACAATGCAATCTCGTTTTAAATGAACGTATGATGGTCGCGGGAGATTTAGCAACACTGTATGTATTTTGACAGTTTCACATGTCAGGTGCTTGAGTGACGGAAAATTGACGAATAGTGTGTCCAACGTTAAAAAAATAAATCATGGCATATTTTTGCTGATAAAGGCTAGAAGTTCTCTGAGGGTGATATCATTATGTTACCTGAAAGGTGGTCACCGAAAAAATTGGTCAATATATAACTGAATAAAATTAAATTTTTAATTGTAGAGGCGTTCACTTTGTTCTACCATTTCTTTGCCCGAAGAAGCCACAGTATGGCTAAACAATTGTTGCGTTCTAATAAAGAGTTTTGAAAATTTAAGTGTTTTTACTGTAGAAATATATTTCTTGAGTTACGTGAAGATTATTATAGTAAAAATACAATTTTTGCTATAATTTCTATTTCTTCCCCTTATTGTTGCTATTGTATATGCCTTATTTATATTAGTTTCTAATTTTAACTCTTTAAAAATAATCTTTTCTCACTGTTTAGTCCTTTTATTACTATTTTTCATTTTTCTTTTTTATTTCGAGTGTTTTTCGTCTTTCCTCATTTTTTTCTTTTTCTGTTCTTTCCTACTTGTTCTTTATTATTATTTCTTTTCTTATTTCCTCTATTTCTTCTTTTAATTATTGCATCATTTGCTTCAACTACTCCATGTCTTTTGATTGCCGTTTCTGTTATTTTTAATTTCTTAATACCTTTTCGAATTTTCTTTTTGTGTTATTTTTGACCTCTGCTCAGCATTTTTTTGTTTGTCTGGAGATCCTGGTTTCTCCTTACTAGTTCTAAATATATTTTCCTTACTCTGACAGTGTTAGTTTTCAATTTTCTCTATAAGTATTTGTTATATGCAACCTAATATACATTAGTGTATAGTCTTTTTGAGAATGACATGAAATGTTTTTGAGAATGACATGAAATGTTTTAATCGGTGCCAGAAAATATCCACACGACCACCTTTTGAATTCGTAACCTCTCCTAACTTGTTTTATTTGTATATAAACTTCTTTTGCCTTTTTGATAGTTTCAGGACCTTATGGTTAACATAAAATATAATGAATATAATAATACTAATGTTGTCCAAATCTGTTTTTTATATTTTTGAAATTTATAAACATCGCGAATATTCTTCATAACTTGTTTTAAATCGTAATAGTTTACAATTGTTCTAAAAATATCAATCGTCTTTGGCCAATAAAACAATTTGATTCAAAATTGCAATTTGATAGTATCTTCAAATTTCTTTCTAAAGGTAGCAGCAATTTCTAAAAACATTTTCATCTTCTGCTACATAGTGTGCCAGACAACAATCGAAAAGTACTTAGAACAGGTCTTCTCGACTGCAACTGCAAAATTTTATTCTTTTAATAAAAGACTCATGTAGTGTAAAATTTTAAATTGTTTTTATTCTTCTCCCGGTCAACAGAAAAACAGATCCTCTCGAGTTTCTTTTAATAAAACACTAATATAGTGTAAGGTTTCAAATTATTCTTATTCTTTCCCGGTGAACAGCAAAACTTTAAATCTAAAGTTTCAGCACACTTTTTAGAATAAATTACATTCCTTGGACAGGTTCTGTTCTAAGGTTATACTTAAATTTTGATGCAATTTGTTTTGGTAATGGATATGCATCGATTCATTTACCAAAATAGTCCATATTATTACGAGGATGTATTTATTTCGTTGTTGAGACTCAATTGCGATGTGTTTGAATGGACTGCCGACGTCGAATTAAGTTATTGCTGCTTTCCACCGTCGCTGCTAATTGATGTTATACGGCCAAAATATACATTTCTTGGTCTGTTTTCACCTTTATTATACAGTTTATATATCCACCGGAAGATCTACAATGAATCATATCTAACACTTTTGATGTTCTGCTCCTAGAGATGAGAATCAGCACCCGTTCTTCTTGGCCTTCTGAATTTTTAAGGGTACGTTCTAACAGCTCGTTATACAATATGACTCCTCTAAATTTCAATCACTTTTTATTGTGTTGTTACAGTGCTACAGTGTTCGGAACATTATGAGTATGGTCTTGAGATAAATATCTGCGTGAAGAGCATAGTTCAAACATTTAAGAGTAACATTCTTAATATAAATTTTCTTTAAAGTAGATGGATTCGTGATAAATCAGCTATAATTCCCACACTACTTTTATAGGTATCTAAAAAGATGATAGAGTACCACTCACAATTGAAGATTTGTCTTTTCTAGAAAATATTATTAATATTAATAATGCTTTTCAATACCGTTTACAATATGTATTTTACTATGCATTCCAAGAAATGGGATAACTTGTTCGAACAAGTTCCTCTTGTAGCTACCGTAAAATTACAATTAAAAACCATTAAGGTACAGACATCTCGAGAAAGCACGACCTCTGGAATAATTGACCTACTGCAAGATCCAAATATCAAGGAAAAGTTGGCTGTGTCATTAAATAAGCACATGGGTGAAATACAACAATCATATCAAGATGCATTATTACTATGGAGTTAATTCAAAGGCAAAATAATGGGAATACTAAGTGAATATTTTAGAGGTTAAGCTAAGATGAAGAAAAAGAGCTGGATGCCAGATAGTATTCTGGGCCTCATGGAGCAAGAATGCTTTATATAAGGAATTACAGAGAAAGATCAGAGCAAGCATACATGAAAAAACTATTGGACGAGAGAAAATGCATGGAAATAAAATACCTACTCGTATTTTCTAGACACGAAATGTTCAACATGTACAAAAATCTAAAAGAAGTTGCCAGCCTATATAGAAAGAAAGTGCACATCGTAATGACTGATGACTCAGATGCATTGATAATAGACGAATATGTTCTCATAAAAACTTGGAAGAACTATACCACAGATCTATTCCAAGGCGATGGGGGAAACGGACCAATATCAAGATTACGAAGAAAGACCGGAAATACTGAAACCTTCTTAAATATTCTGCTGCAAAAATGTCACGATCAGCGCAATAATATCGCTGTCTGTTTTATATACCATGAGAAAGCCTTCGATAGTGTTTGATACTTCGCATGTCATAAAAATGCTACAGGAAACCGGTATGTATATAAAAGACTTCAAAACATTAAGAACTTATATTGGAACCAAACAGTCTGTGTGAAGATAGGAGACAACAAAACTGGTGAAGTGAATATCCACTGGTGAAGTAACACAAGGGTACATATTATCCCGTTTAATATTTGTCTGGGACAGGACGGGACACATAGATGAAGAAGAAGAATATGACTTAAAGATATTTGCAACTTAAGTGATGCACTTTTACTTCTGGGAGAATGGGACAAAATTACTAATTGGTGTGACTTAAATATACCAACTGTCAAGTCAAAACAAAACTTCTAATCTCTAATATTTATAATGAATAAATACGCTATTGATCTTCTAGAAGTTATTTTACATATACCTGGGATTTATTTAATGATTGAAGTTAAATAGCCTACATACATAAATTAACGTTTGTTCCTTTAATTTATCTGACTTGTTACGCCATTATCCGCATTGTGGTTTATCAGTATTTGAAATCTTCTGAACTAATTGGCGTAGAAAAAGAAATGGTAGAAACAGGTGTTGAGTGCATTTAAATTGAATGAATGATGATTCCACCCAAAACAACCGCATTGTTCCGCCACGATATTTGTGTGCGCACTGGAAATAGCTCATGGGCCTCTTTGAAATGGTTATTTCGGGACCTATTATATCCTCTCAACCATAACACACACGGGGCCAACGTAAATAAGTTTTCACCTATTTACAGATTGCAATTACCACATGGGCAGAAAAATCACGAGGAATTAACTAAACGCCCGTTTCGTGGAAAGGTGAGGAAACAATATTAAACATTTAGTGTGTACCCATAAATAAATCACGCGAATGCAAATGCGTGAAGGTTTTACTACCTCCAAGTAATTTATACTTAATATTTCAGGAGGCAATTAGAGTACCGGCCTCCTGTCACGAGTAACACGCCGAAAGTGCAACCAGTCTTGTCCCATTGTTCCACCCATCTGTACCTCGGACCGGTGTCAACTTTTTTTCGAGTGAATCCTTTACGATCCTCTCTCGGGGGCCGGGCACCGGTTCAATGGGCGGCCAGATCCTCGAGATTAGATAAGTCATTTTCGGGAAGGACGCTCGTTTTCGTGAGACGGTCGGAACGCACATCTGGCCGTTACAAGTGTTTTGGGTTCGGCTCGAGGGGTACACATTTCATTTAAATAAATATTACAGGTTGAAAAAAATGTCAACGGCTGGGAATGGGGAAGTGTGGAATGTCTCTTGTGTTTTTATTGGGACACATGTTGGATGGTTAATTAAATAATGCGCGTAAGGGGTTAAATTAGGAATTTTCAGATTGTTAACTTTCTTTTTATAATAGATTTGTACTGAAGAATAATTACTCTTACCTAAATATTTTTTGTTACGGGTAATAAAAAATGTTGTTCTCTTTTTTACGATATAATCAAATGCGTCTGTTTGGTTGTCATTGGAAAACCGCGATGGATGAAATTATAACTAAAAATTTTGGAACTGCAGAGTTTGAGTTGATAAGGGTTGCGTTAGTACTAAACAGTAGCTAATGTCGAGTCGAACAGTTGATAGTATTATGCTATACAGAATAGTTCAAATTGTTTCTGGAGAACTGAAAACAATAATTATATTTATGAAAATAATAAATATAATCTAATTGCAGGTGGCTTTAATATTCCTCACTATTCATCATTTTAATCTACCGTTGACTATATTTCTGTATTGCGATGTACCTTTTCTAAAAAGGCATGTTTCCATTTTAATAATATATTTGAAGCCACATCTCCAATAAACCATAAAAAAGCCAACTTTCCTATATAGTACTCCAGTGTTACAAGAGAAAATAGACCAATAAAAGTACTTTTAAAGCGTAATTGTCATAGATTTAAATTTATAATCTTGAAAAACGTTATCAAACCGATGTTATATACACTGATCTGGCGAAAGCTTTTGATAGAGTGTCGCACAATATATTACTAAAGGAATTATCGGCATTTAGACTTGATTATTATATCCTGAACCTTGTTCCTTTCTATGTATCTAATAGGTAAAAATGTTGTGTGTTGCCATGGTTTTAAATCATTTAAAAATACAGGTACTAATGGGGTTCCTCAAGGGTCCAATGTAGAGCATTTATTTTTCCTTCTGTATTTAAATTACATTCCTAAGCTGAATTCCAATTACCTAAATACTAGTTTGGCAGATTATGCCACTCTTCAATGTGACTTTCATTAATAGTAGATTGATGTATCAAAAATAAATTATAGCGTAATACTAAAAAATTCAAAATTTTATCATTCAGCAAAAACACAGTAACATACTTTTTAATTATAAAGTTTTAGATTCAACATTGGATTGTGTTATAAAAATTCTTGACCTATTCTTGGATTTATCTTTCATAATACCAAAATCTATATGCATCTAAATACATACGTATTTATCTTATCTTGATGGATAAATACTAACAAGTGCATTAATCGATACGAAAGAGTGGCCTAGTCCCACCAATAACTTCTCCCCTGCCTCTCTCTTACTCTACCATCTTAAATCAGTAATTGTTTTTTACAACAGCTTTATTCGTAGTAAACTTGAGTACTCGTCAGTCGTGGAGTCCGTATTATAATGTAAATATACTCTTGAAACGGTATAACGAAAATTTATTGTACCACTTCAAAAACACGTTCAATTTGACCGCGACTGCAAGTCGAATTGACAACAATCTGGCTTTATGCTCGTCGCAAGAGTTTTGCTTACATGTTGGCTGACATCCACGAGAATTTTGTAAATATATTTGCGTTGATGAACAGTTCGAAGAAATCAAAATATATACCCCTTAGTTAAAATGAGCAGAAAGCCAATGTCGTTATCAAATAGGTAAAATAGTCTGGTATATATGGATTGCGATTATTTGTGATTATCTCGATGAATGGCCTGCAAGTATATAACGACAAAGTGGTGTCGTCTACGAGCTTGCAATCTATGTAACAGGTGATGATTGAAGTGTTACTGCAAAGGAATTTGCGTGCTCAAATCGAGTATACTCTGTCTGGGTACGTGCATAGGAACGATGTAGATGTTCAAGTCGGACGGAAACGGTAAAAACTTCTAGGTGTTCAACCACGACCAAAGACGGCGAAGCCCTAACCTTACTCGAAGGGATCGGATGGTTCTCTTCATCTGACATGATCACCTACATTTGGAGCTTTAACTTGAAGCACCTATAGTTATAGCAGCATATACAGTAATACGATTCCACTTGGGATTGGTGATAGTGGCTTACGCCAGCGGAGAGCTCTACATTTTTGATCTCATGGATGAGGACATCTACATGCGGACGACGGCGCACTGCGCATCACCAAGATGGACTTCTCCAGCAATTTTACAATAATCATTCTTTCGAATGATTGCTACATGAAGCTCTGGAAATACCATCAAATTAGTAACACTGGGGAACTGCTACAAAGCATACTTACTGAAGTAAGCTCGCTGTATGCGGCAGCATTCCTGAACTTCAGCTCGACTAAATTTTGCATAATAGGTAATTAATTAAAAACACTTGGTTTGTTTCACTAAAGTTAAAAAAAAGCTTAGTGAAACAAACCAAGTGTTTTTAATTAATTACCTATTATTCCACAATGTTTCACCATGAAGTAAATGAGAAAATCATTCATGAAATAAAATTTGCATTACGTTTGGTCTACATTAATTGGAAAAGGAGATCAAAATTAATATTAAAGTTAAGCAGCTTATTTGCGTTCGTACTGTCGAATAAGTTACAGAAAATATTTTTATACAAAATGAGCAAACTTATGCCAGTAATGGCTAAAATATTGCCTAAAATGGCTAAAATATACTGCTGGTGATGATACAATCATCCAGTAATATGAGTCTGCGTGAAAGAACACTATGCGAACTCTGTCCGCATGTTATCTGCTCTAAATTGACAAGTAGTTTGTAAATTTATATTAATTGTTAGATTAGTTTTTTTTTTCAGATTTGGCATTTACAAAGACTCATCCACATTTTGTAGATCCAATGGAAAGTGGTACAAATGTATCAAATGTGTCACAATGAATAATGTTAAATAAACCTCCCAAACAGGAAGAAAAGCAGTCCATTTCCTTAAATAAATTATAAATGAAGAATTCAGAAGCTGGAAACCAGTGAACTTGGCCCGTATTTCTTGCTGTCTAAATTTATGCATTCTTTGGTAAATATGTTATAAGCAAGAAGAACAAAGTTATAAAGAATAAAGTTGAAATGTAAAGTAAAATCAATAAATCAAAATCCAGGCCTCTTGAATGAATATCAAAGTATTCAAGCTTGTCGTATCATTTCTCGGATTGTATTCATTTATAAATGATTAAACAGATAATTTCCGTACGAGACATTGTTTACAAACTAAATTTTAATGTACCATCTATCTACTAATTCTCGTTTCAGTTATCTCTTCTATTTAGATAATTCCAAAAGTAATTATCTCTTAAATATTTTATCTCTATCGACTGTACTCTACTTTTTTTTATTTTGCTTTAGTACTCATGTTTCATTCTATACATTAGTTTATGATCTTGTGCGCTTTTTCCATTTCCATATCCACTTTTTGCTTTATTTAGTTCCTTTACTATTTTGAATATAGACCTACTAGTATGCTTCCTCAAGGATCAAATCTTGGACCTTTGTTTTTTCATCAGTATATAAATGAGTGATATAAATGATAAATTCAATTCCATTTACCTTATGTATACTGATGATATTAAAATCTAACTTTCTTGATTTTTGTCTGGATTTTATTATTTTGCGCAGCTGCCTCATCTTTGTATTTATCACAGTCTCCTTTATCTCCCTTCCATATATTGGTACTACCAGTCCTATTTTCAAGTCTTTGGTATTTTTTCGTCTATCTGCATTTTATTAACAATTTCAAGTACGAATTTTAATCCTATTTCATCTATATTCTTTATCATTTCTTTTGTGATTTTATTATTAGTTGGAGATTTCCCATGTTTGTCTCATTCCATTCTTATAATTATATTCTTTTATTACTTTCTGTTTCTTCTTGTCTTTCAATTTCTATTTCACCTCTTATAAATGTTTTTTTTTCCTTTTGATACTAATTTTCCAAAGTATTTGCTTCATCTCTCTTGATTCTTCTTTTATTATATCTTCATTCTTCTATTTTGTTTTTCTTTTTAAAATTTTTAAGTACTTTATAGAATAGCTTCTGATTACTTTTGCTGCTTTTTTCTAACGTTCCCCCGAATTCTGCCCATTTCTTCCTTTTACCTCTATAGTTATATTTTGGTGGAAAGAAATAAACAAGGCGAAATTGATGACATAAGGGTATACAGAGGACTAAAAATTAGGAGCGATCACTGCTTGCTTGTCGCAAAAATACAAAGAAGCAAGCGAAATGGGAGACAAGAGGAAAAAATATATAAAACCATCAAATATTACCAACTAAGAGACGAGAATACCGCTACATTATATAAAGAAAAAATAGAAAAAAGAGTAGAAAATTAGATATAAACATAGAAGATACAAGCTTAGAAGAATTATGGAAAATATACAAAAATATCGTTGCAAGAAGCTTGGGAAACACTTAGGACTAATCGAAGCAAGAAACAAACAGCGTGGTGGATTGAAAGAGTATAGCAACGAATAAAAAAGAAAAATAAAAACATGGAAAAAGTACCTACAAAACAGAACAGAAGAAAATTAGAACATGTATAAAGAACAGAGAAAAATTGCCAAAGAAATAATACAAATATGAAAATAAAATGCTGGGACAGTTTTGATGGAATAGAGATAGATAGCAAAACAAATCAGAATTTATTTAATTTAAAACGATAGAAACAATGGCAGACGAAACAACCAACGACCAAACAAAAAAACAAGAACAATAAATTTACTGATGATACAGATATCATGGAAAGATGGAAGAGCTACTGTGCCTATCAATAAATAGAGAAGAAGAAGAAGTAGGCAATAATAGACAACACGACACAGGAGAAGAAATAACTATGGTAGAATTGAACGAAGCCATACTGAAAAATGAAAAAAAAAAAACATCTGGACAAGATAAAATAATAACGGAAATGGTTAAGTATATAGGCGAGAATGGAAAAATATTGCTGTGGGAAATTATAAAAAGAGCATTTAAGAAAGAAAAGGTGCCAAAAGTCTGGGACATAGGAATTACCTTACCCATACAAAGGAATAACATTATTAAGTACGATAGTAGAAATATACGAACGAATACTGGAACAAAGACTGACGAACATCATTGAAGACTAGAAGATGCATAAAGTGGTTTTAGGAAAGGTAGAAGCGCACAAGATTATATTTGTACTATCCAGCAAATTATACAAAAAAAATCCAAAAGAATTAAAATATTAAAATATATATGGCGTTTAAAGACCTAGAAAAGGCATTCGATAAAGTAAAAGTCTGGGATATCCTTAGGCAAATAGAGGTATCACATAAACTAATAAATACTATTAAAGGACTGTATAACATGAACATAAACTATGTGGCTTCGAGAAATAGAACATCAAATACATTCCAAGCAGCATGGTGATTAAGATAAGGAGGACCCGTAACCCGTTAAAATAACTGAATGTGCATTTGCATAAATATATGAATGTATGTTTTACACAAGTACTATATGACGATAAACAACAAAAAGACAAAGGTGATGGTAGCAGTACAAGAAAAAGAAAATATACAAATTCAAATAGGACAAGTACAACTAAAACAAGTCAATGAATATAAATACTTAGAAGTGATAATACATCAAAATAGGAAACAAGAAGAATTCAAGAAACATCTAAACTATATTACGCACTCAATCAAAAATTAATCAGGAAAAAAGAAATATCAGAAAAATCAAAACTGACCATTTTTCAAATCGATACCAAACCGATATTAACATGTGGATGTGAATCGTGGACACTCAACAAAAAGACAAAAAGCAAAATCCAAGCAGCAGAAATGAAATTTTTACGAGGAATACAGGGTATAACTAGAAGAGATGAAATAAAAAAAGTAGATGTGAGAAGAGAATTACAAAGGAAATATACAAATATATTGAAGAGATACAGCTGAGATGGTGGGAACACATACAGATGATGGAAAGAAGAATACCTGTTAAAAAAATATTGGAAGCAAGGACAACCACAAACAGAGAAAGAGGAACGCTATGATGAATTAGTTTCTCACTTAAGCCGTGGTGGAACATTTTTGTAATAATTTGATTGTTGAATTAAAACACTTGGTATGATTTCACTTGTTATTTATTTTACTCCGACTAGTTTCGACTATAAGTCATTGTTCAACAATCAAATTAAGAGGAACACTACTAGAAAACACAAGAAAGACAGACAAAAATGGCAAGAAAAGAAACAAATGGAAGAGTGGAAGAGTGTTATCAATAATCGATTATATAAATAGTTATTTTTTTTAACTATTCTCTCTATATCTTAAGTAATTTATAGTTTTTGTTGGATTTATTTTTCAGATAATTGTACCATTATACAGGGTGGACCAAAAACTCGTTTACATTTCAAATGATGACTTAAAAGAAACTAGTTATGTGAGATAAAAACTTTCTTATTATTATTAAAGTCCACAAATGGGGATTTTATTTTTTTTAATTTACATCATCCATATGTGATCCTTGACTATTTTGACACTGCTGCAACCCGGAGCGGAAATTTTCAATAACGGCCTCACAAGTGTTTCGTGAAATGTTTTGCATTTCCTTTCGAATATTATCCTTTAATTCATGTTCATTTACTTTTAAGTCCAGTGGGGATAAGTCCGGGCTACGAGGTGGCCAGTTAATGGCACCTCTTTTGAATATCAGTTTTTGTTCAAAAATTTCGCGAGCAGCACTTAATGGGTTGTTGGAAGCATGGCATGTTGCCCCATCTTGCTGAAACTATGATAGTTGATTAAAACCATGTAGCGCTGGTGGAAAAAAGTTCTGTAGCATGGCAATATATCGCTCTGTATTCACTCTAACAGCACTTCTTCGGCGATCTTCAAAAAAGTATAAACCAATAATAGCTCTTGCTGACAATGCTGAATTCAGAGGTTTTTGATGCTTCAATTTAGCATTAGTGTCACTCCAATACCTGCAATTTTGCAGCCTCGTCTGAGAAAAAAATGTTGGTAAAGCTGGTGACCCTCTCTAACATTTCGTTTGCAAATTGGAGCCTGTGAGCGTATTCTTGAGGATAAAACACTTGCACCAGATAATAACAAAAGGCCAAGTACGAGAGATGGTCCAGTAATATCCTTAGAAATAGAAAGAATGCAAATAACCAACGAATGTTTTGATTGACACAGATAATGCGTTTGATAAGAAAGTCTCTGGGTGGATGCGAGATTACCTAAATTTTCATGGGAGCACAGGTGGCAGAAAAAAATCCTCAAAGTGATGTTAAGGTAACACTTGGATGAAGGCAAACTAATAATGCGAAAGACTCTTGTGGCAATCAGTTGCATAAAAAAGAAGAATTAATGTGGTGGTGCATTTTCATCGCTGTATCGCATGAGTAGTCGATAGACTTCTTCTGTTGATGTGAGTTAAGAAAACAAATTCCAAGGCTATTAAAAAAAAGGGACAAGGTTGCAATGCTTGTTTAACGATACCCTTATAAAAATTAGGAAAAATTAAGAAAATAAATACACTTTTCACCTTATACTTTGATAAAGTTTCGTAAATGAAATACAACACTTTAAAATATTTATTTTGCTATTGCTGCTGCTGCGAAGAAATCATTTCTTCGCCTGAAGAAGACACAGTGTGTCGAAACAATTGTCGCGAACAGCAAAATAAATATTTGAAAGTGTTATCTTATTTCATTTACGAAAATTTACCAAAGTGATTAGAATATGAACTTTCAACCACTTACAGCCTCAACTATTCAGTTACTTTTCACCTTGTTTTACCACAACATTCGAGATTTAGTTAAATCTAGTGTAGCAGTTCAGGCGGAAAAGTACTTAAAATTACATATCAAGAAAAAAAAGTCTATTTTGGTAAAACTAAGTGAAAAGTTTATTTATTTTCAATCAAAATGTACCAACAAATAAACGCCGACAACATTCAAGAAAATTATGAAAGGTACATATGTAGGCATTGGCCGAGGTAACCCAGAGTGTGGACAAGGTATAATTCTTATCATATTAAAAGACAGTTTAGTTTAATCTTTACCTCCTAAAAATATGAATACAAAAATAATAAAAATTGAAAATAAGGACATTGGTTTGAAATAATATTTTTGAGCAAGTATGTGAACAAAAATTTAAACAGGAAAATACTATAGTTACAAGGAAGAAATTTTGACATCATAAAGGAGGATTTAAATGCTAACTCGGGAGGAAGTGAAACTAATTTAATTTAAGTCGTCTTCGTCATATAACAATATTGACAATACTAAATAACGCTTTTATACCACTACTTTAGTAGACTATTTATTTTTTCATTAGTTTATTCTTTATTTTTCAAAATATGAATAATTGCACAGTTAATAATTTTATATAATAATAAAAGGTGCAATATAGAACTATTAGCTTGTTTTTTTTAATGAACCTAACGATTTTCTTATAGTTAAATCATATTTTATTAAATTATATCCATGCTCCTAAAAATTTTTGCAAAAAAAACTGACTTGTGATTTTTTCAACTGAAATAAATACTTTACCGTCTAAAAATTGTAGAAAACAGACATAACAATATTTTGATTAGAACTAAAAAAACACTTGGTTTTAATCAAAATAGTTCAAAAATGTTTCACCACTGGCGAAGTGAGCAATTAATATATGAAATAATAATAATTTGGAGGTGCCAGATTCTGATTTCTTACGTTGAAATAGAAAAACATAAAGATAATCTCAATAATTGCGATGACGCCCAACAATTACCTCCATTTGGAAATCCACTTTAGGCAACAGACATATTTAATTATCCGCACCACGCATTTTAATTCTCACAGGTAACTCCATCCGGAATAATTACAAGAGGGCGCATGCACGCCACCAAACGTCAACCGCCAATACCGCCTGAAGAAGATCAATGCGACTTGGTCGAAACGTTACAAATCGGCTCGTTTCAAAACCGTTAAAACTTGCAAATTCGAAGATTTAATCCGATTTTTTAGTCTTAGTGGAGCACTACATCTTTTCTATTAATCAATGATTCCCTTTTATATTTAAGTCAATCATTTAATTTTCCAATAATACATTACAGAAGTAATCGTTATGTTGTTCGATAGAAGCTCAAGAAAATCGATTCCTTTGAAATTCATCCGAACAGATAACTTCACTTTTTGTTACTGGTTATTTTTCATGGTTCATTTTTCACTCCATAATCTCGCGAGATTAACATTGTTGTAAACAACTAATTTCTTGTCTCCAGTAATGATAGATTTCTAGTCGTTTGAGAAGAAAATCATAGATATCAACACGATGACACTAATTTCTTTCTGTAAGAGAATGTGAATTCCATATGCAAGGCTTTGAGATTGAGATTGAGATTGATCATCATCGTTTACATAAATTAATACTTTTCGTGTATCATCTTGAGCTTCAATTGTTTTTTAGAACATGATGTATCTTCAACCAAAATACTGCCGAATCGAAATTTGGCAAGCTAGTTTTGGCACCGAAAATGCTTCTTTTTATTTTACACACCCATCAATAACTACTGTGCAGAATCAATATTTCACAAGCAAGCCTTTCCTATATCAGCTATTAAAATTTCTATTATTTCTATTAGAAAGAAAAACGAAATTACTTTCCTAACAGCCTAATATAAAGGCTACATCAAAATTTGTTTTTAAATGTAAACGATTATGCCATTATTTAAACGTCTAAAAATTCAAACAACACTATACATCATTCTGGATATTAAATATTCAAATGGACGCTAAAATGTTGTACAAAAGGATTTGTATGCACAACCATGGATTTCTCTATGACCCTTTTATTAAAGGTTCTAAGGTTCAACCGAAATAAATCAAAATTAAATTTATGAACTCACGTATCCGTATAAATAAAAAAAGTAAATCGCTTCTCCTTACTCTTCATATTGACATTAGTGATTCATGCGTCTGAAGAACAATGGATCTAAATCCGATAGACATCAGCAATTCCGACGTTTGTGCGAGTGCTAAATCTATGGCAATTGAAAAGAGATATAAATTTATATTGCTTTGTACTCTACAGATTATCATATAATTTAGTTGTGTATTATAAATAATAGTTTTTTCTCTTTCTTGATGTTCAAAACTACAATATTACTTGCATTAATTACATTCTTGCATCTATGCTATGAAGCTGGCTAAACATTTTTTTTTCATATTTTCATAACATTCATTTGTTTAATTTTATTATTTTCGTTTCCCTTTGCAATGCTTAATTTTCTTATTTGGAATTTTTGGCATAACTGCAAAGTAATTTAGGTCATTTAAACTAACACTTACATTAATTATAAAGTCTATTTTTAATATGTTTGTATCTGCGAAGCGTCAAAATTCATAAATATACCAAATGGTTTAATAATGAATTTAATCAACGCAAAGAAACTTGCTCATCCTAAATTTAAAAGCACTGGTTACAGATCTAACTACGAGTTATTATTATTATGATCTTAACGATTTGAATATGTATATGAATTTAAATAAAGAGATAAATCATACAACATCTCGTTGTGTGATTTTTTGCATCACATCTTCAAGAACATATAACCAGCAATGTGATATACAGGGTGTCCCACGGAAACCGCACATCAAAAGTGAGTGAGCGATCAAAAGTTTATGGAGTGAATGTATTTTCATGAAAAATTCATGGCCTATGTAATCAAGTGTGCTCTATTTAATTAGAATATTTTCAAGATTATACTACTTCCGGTTATACCGGAAGTCAACACCAACTTATATGGTGTTGGTTATACACCAACATATTTAGATTCTAACTAAAATTCTGTGAAAAAAATTATTAAGTAACATAACGTCCAAATTTAAGCGTTTTCGAGATGATTGATATTTTTAAAAATTTTGTGCTTTTTCAAAGTTTACTTTAAAAATACATATATCCGACGAAAATAAAATTGAAAGGCTGTAATATTAGCTACATATAGCCGATACCTAAGGGTATCCAATAATGAATTATTTTTGAAAATATAATATACAGGGTGTTCAAAATTTAAACCAATATATCTCGTTTTTCTTAAATGGAACACCCTGTATATTTTTTACATATTCGGACGCAGAATTTAATTGTGCTTTGATCTATACTAGCGTTCCCTATACCTATCTTCTTTACTTTTAAAGTTATTAACATGTTTGTAAAAATATGTCAATATTCTGTGCAATAAGAAAACAATGTGTACGTAATTTATTAAGCGAGACAAGAAAACAAAAAACAACTCCTGTTTATTTAAACAGTTTAACTGTCTTTGTGACATTTTACATAGATAAAAGATTTTAATTTGTTATTATTTAATAAAAACATTAAAAAATAAATATTCAGTTCAATCAATCCACTTATTCTAGTAGATCATACAATTAGTTTAAGTTAATAAATGTTCAAAATGGCCATTTTGTTCTAAACACTTCAAAATTCTTCGGATTGTTTCATTGTTTGTGGCTTTACTGATTTCGTTGTGGTTTAATTTGCAAATTCGGATATTTTTCGTTCAATTAACTCCTCTTTGGAATTAACTGGTATGTCATATACATTAGTTTTAATGCGACCCCATAAATAAAAATCAAGGCGATCTTGGTGGCCATTGCTCTGGCCCATTACGTCCAAACCAGCGATCTTCAAACATACTTGTTAATTCCTCATCTAGGGCATACGACGAATGCGCTGGGGCGCCATCCATTTGCTACCAGCAATTTCTAACAGTATTTAATGGTAAATTATCGGTAAATTCGGTTATCGTTCTTCGGAGTATTTGCAAATATCTGCTGCTGGTTAAATTTTCGTCGAAAATTTCAAATCCTACAACATGATCCATCATATATGCAAATACGTTAACACTGAACGCATTTTGGAAGTTTCCTTGTTGTGTAAAGTGTGAATTTTTATCAGCCCAAAATTATGACAGTTACAATACCTTCTCTTCCGAATTTTGCATCGTCCGTTTAAATAATATTACGCAAAAAATGGGTTTTCCTGAAGTTTTACTAACAGCTTTTCACAATATTGTCATTTGGATTCATTGCTTGCACTTTAATAAATGAATATGGGTGTATTTTATGTTTCTTTAAAATTCGCTGAATAGATGATCGGGTTATTCCAAGATCGTTGTGCGCAGATCTTATTGAAACATGTGGATAGACTTGAAAATAGGCTAGTAAACTTACTTCGTTTTCTTCTTCATCAATTACAAATTTAACTCTTCTCGTGACCTGCTGAGTAGTACCAGTTTGCAAAAAGTTCGCTTCGATTCGTCTAAATTTCCATCTATTCATTGGCGTTAAATGGGGATACCTTTCATTAAATAATCTGCAGGGTTTCTCCACAACTCTTAGACTTTCGCCGTGAATGTAAAATAAATTCATAATATCTTTATTGGAGTAATTATCTCTGGGATTCATTTTATTGAATAAAGTAATAGCAATACGTTGATATTTTGATTTAAAACAACTTGTTCTTTTTTTCTAGGTTTGCTTGATACCAACGTTTTTTAATTGCACAAAATATTGACATATCTTTACAAACATGTAAATAACTTTAAAAGTAAAGAAGATAGGTATAGGGAAGGCTAGTATAGATAAAAGCACAATTAAATTCTGCGTCCAAATATGTAAAAATATACAGGATGTTCCATTTAAGAAAAAAGAGATATATTGGTTTAAATTTGACCAAATGTGGTTTGAAATTTTGAACACGCTGTATATTATTTTTTCAAAAATAACTCATCATTGGATACCATCAGGTATCGGCTATATGTAGCCAATATTACAGCCTTTCAATTTTATTTTCGTCGGATATATGTATTTTTAAAGTAAACTTTGAAAAAGCACAAAATTTTTAAAAATATCAATCATCGCGAAAACGCTTAAATTTGGACGTTACTCACTATTGATGTGCGGTATTTACTATGTGTAGCCAAAATTACAATCCTTCAATTTTATTTTAGTTGAAGATATGTATTTTTAAAGTGAACTCTGTATACTTTATCCAATATTGACTCTTTTGCTTCTAAATAATGCAAAATAATGTTTCAATTAACTCATTTTCATTGTTACAAGAGTCATGTAATGTTGGTTGGTAATGACGCCATCCCTGCATACTTCTTAAAACATTTGTGTACACTTTGAGTAAATCCATACAATTATTTCACGTTTTTGGTTGTCAGGAATGTGTCCACTATTGTATTTTACAAATTAGCTTTAATGAATTTTAGTTCCATGTTACAAGCTGGTTAGGTAGTTTTCTGCAAGTTAGAGCTCAGTGTGTACGCATACCACTTCTAAGGTAGTATGCAAGTAAGAGCAGGGGTACCTCAGGGTTCACATTGTGGAGACAAGTTGATTTTTTTATTAATTAAGGTATTAACAACTCTATTGATCGGATGATGAGGTATACAAATGTTTTGAATAATAATGTATAATAAAATACTTTGCAGAGAATGTTTTTACAGAGTATTTTATCATATACCTCAATAGAGTGAATACCCTTGGCTAGTATATAAGTTTTTCAATACAATCAGATTCATAAATGATAGTCGTATTAATTATAAATTAATACTATTGTACAACTTTTAATTGCTAATATGACGTTTGATTAAAAATTGTATCCTAAAATTACACAATAGAAAATTATTTGTTCCGCTCTGCACGGATGGTGAGGGTTGTGGCATTCTCTGGTTACAGTTGTAGAGCCGTGGAGTCGACAGTGTCGGCATAGCGCAGCAGCTTATTATGTTAATTTCCCGTTGTCGCCAGATGTCTGATCTCGGCGGCATTCCTTCCACTCAGCATCCACAAACACACACACACACACACACACAATCGAACACTGTACAGATGGACATTACAATGGCGCGCACACATGCAGACCACCGCACAAAACCGCCCATATCATCATCGCCCATCCTGTTATTGCTACTTCTCAAAAATTCCACATCCATCCATATTAATGACGAAGGATCGTCACCCAATTTAACCACCTGACTTTAAAATTATCTGAATGATGGATACACTAAATAAAGAAAAGGTTTATTTATTTATTATTTTTTTATATTCAAAGAAAATTTAATGGATTTATGATGAAAATAAATAATAAGCCTATACTTATATTATAAAAATTAAAAACACGTTATTTCACCTGTGAATTTTTGCAATGAATGTGTATATACAGGGTGATTCATTAAGGGTGGCCACCGGCCTTATCTCGGAAACCGTATATCCTAGAATTTGGGGGAAATTTTTTTTATCACACAATCGGCCAAAAGAAAATGCGTAAAAACATTTTTAAATGCTTAGCTTTCCGCTAGGTGGCGCATTTTATCATTTACATAATTAATTTGCGTTTTTTTACAAAATATTACCGCATTAAGGCTATTGAAAATTATCAAAATTAGAAACTAGTGTACTTGGTTTACAATTTTTGCTTAAGTCATTTTTTTCTATCACCTACAGTTAAGTGGTGGGGGAAGTATACTTTTGTTTACAGAAAATGGTCTGTAACTTCCGTATACCTTAACCGATTTTCACAAGGTTAGGCTCAATGGAAAGAGTATTAGAAGTTGATTACAAAAATAAATAACATTAACACATTTAATCTATGCGCTGGCAACTAGAGGGCGTTATGTAACACTTAACCCTATTTATGTATTTTTCTCAGAAATATCAAATGGAATGATATAACTCGAAGCAGCTTACAAAAAAGAAAATGAAATTACATATTGTTTCGTCAAAACCGCAAACTGATATCTCTTGTCACTCCAAAGATATTTAGATTTTTTTAATTTTCGTTGTTGTTTTTCGTTGTTTTCGAAGTGTTGGTTCACCCTGTAAGGTGTACATGAAAATAAATGGCTAAAGATTTAAAAAAATGTTTTAGAAAAAATGTCATGTAAAAACAAATGACAACAATATTTATTAGCATAATTAATGAAAAATAATAAAACTTATTACCCATAACAGAAATTTACAAAACGCTGAAATTTCTAAAAGCACCCATTATCTAGTTATTTTAGAAACTCAAAATGTTTCCCCTTATTTGCTGTACCTACACAAATTCAGTCCTTCTAGAGTGAAATTTTATCCTAGATTCCTTAAAATTTCCTCAATGGTTTTATATGGATAAGCTGTCACATTACGAGTATGTCAAACTATTTTCCTGGGCGATGTTGTAAAAGTAATCAAGTCACCTTTGCAAATGACATTTCTGTTTTGTGATTGTTTATTTATAATTTGTTGTTGCTGTCGAAGTTAATTTGAACGTTTGAAAAATCAGCAGTGTATTTTGAAAGTCTACAAAATGCAGCCATTGCTGAAAGAGAATATGGGTTACGATTTCCTGAAAGACGGCGTCATTCAAGGAAAGTTTTTAAAAGACTGGCAGAACGATTACGAAAAACTGGCAATGTTCAACCTGTTTCGGTAAGAAATAGGGTACGTAGAAGACAAAATGAAACAAATGTTATTAACGTCTTGGCATACGTTAACGCTGAACCACGTGCAAGTATTAGGGAAATTGCAAGTGATCTAGAATTAAATTATTCTTTGGTGAATAGAATACTAAAATAACATAAAATGCATCCTTACCATGTTGTTTTACATCAAGAGTTAAAATACATTGATTTTTATCGACGACTAGATTATTGCAACTGGTTAAAAGGAATGTTAAATGATAATCAACAATTTCTATCTGCAATATTATGGACGGGTGAGGCTACATTTTCAAGCTCTGGTAAAATTAACTTGCACAACAGTCACGACTGGTCAGAAACAAATCCACACTGGCAGAGGGAAGCCAATTACCAAAATCGCTGGAGCATAAATGTGTGGTGTGGTATTTTAAATAGGAAGATAATAGGACCTTTTTTCTTTGAAGAAAAATTAACGGGCCAAAGGTACTTAGATTTTTTAACTAACGATTTGCCCATCCTCCTAGAAGACGTTCCAATTCATAACAGATTAGACATGTGGTATCAACAAGATGGTTGCCCAGCACATTTTGCCGCAGGTGTCCGAAATTATTTAGATACTGTATTTTCAAATAAATGGATTGGAAGGGGAAGTATTTTTCCACGGCCAGCAAGGTCACCAGATCTTACGGTTTTAGATTTCTTTTTATGGGGTAGAATTAAAGATTTGGTTTTTAAAACACGTCCAACTACACGTGAGGATATGAAAGAAAGGATTCGGCAAGCAGTAAAAGTTATTTCTTGTGCTGAAATTGAGGTCAGTGTCAATTCCACTATAGAAAGACTGAATTTGTGCATAGCAAATGATGGGAAACATTTTGAGTACCTAAAATAACTAAGTAATAGGTGCAGTTATCAATTTTAGTTTTTTGTATTTTTTTTTTCATTAATTATGTTAATAAATATTGTGCCATTCGATTTAACTTGATATTTTTTTGAAATGTAACTGTAGCAGTATGTTTTCACTTACAACTTACAGGGTGAACCAACACTTCGAAAACAACGAAAAACAACAACGAAAATTTAAAAAAATTAAATATCTTTGGAATGACAAGAGATATCAGTTTGCGGTTTTGACGAAACAATATGTAATTTCATTTTCTTTTTTGTAAGCTGCTTCGAGTTATATCATTCCATTTGATATTTCTGAGAAAAATACATAAATAAGGTTAAGTGTTACATAACGCCCTCTAGTTGCCAGCGCATAGATTAAATGTGTTAATGTTATTTATTTTTGTAATCAACTTCTAATACTCTTTCCATTGAGCCTAACCTTGTGAAAATCGGTTAAGGTATACGGAAGTTACAGACCATTTTCTGTAAACAAAAGTATACTTCCCCCACCACTTAACTGTAGGTGATAGAAAAACATGACTTACGCAAAAATTGTAAACCAAGTACAGTAGTTTCTAATTTTGATAATTTTCAATAGCTTTAATGCGGTAATCTTTTGTAAAAAACGCAAATTAATTATGCAAATGATAAAATGCGCCACCTAGCGGAAAGCTACGCATTTAAAAATATTTTAACGCATCTTCTTATGGCCGATTATGTCATTAGAAATTTTTTCCCCAAATTCTAGGATATACGGTTTCCGAGATACGGCCAGTGGCCACCCTTAATGAATCACCCTGTACAGGGTAATCTACTAACAAAAAAATTATTACTATTGTCGCTGATGACAGTTCCCTTGATTTGTCGGTGGTTATTTACTTAAACAGGGTTCTGGTGCAACGCTTAAACAATAGATGATACCTTTGTGATAATTTCTTAAGATAACATTTGTTTAATATTTTTGCATATTTATATTCCTCTAAAAATTTGACATATTTTTCATCTATAATATTCTATTTTATAACTAATTTTAGGTATGTAACACGAAGTGAACCCGTCAATCATTAATCAGTTAATTTTTGATATAATTTTGACTATTTTGGCGTAATGGTTTTCATACAAGGGCATCTAAATTTCTAATCATAACATGATTGAATTATTTTAAATGCACAATATAAATCGACTATAGTTTGTTTTTTTACGACGCATAATTTCTTGAAAACGATTCATATTGTAGAACTGAAAATGGGACATTTCTTAGTTTACCTTTTTGTATACGTCGTTGATATTTTCTAAAATTCGGTAGGGCTCGTCACAACTTTGGAGAGGGATGTAGATGCAATTGTAGAGTAATACATGGTTTTTCTTGTTCTTGGATATTTCGTGGCTTCTCCTGCTCTTTTCTTACTCTGTTCCACTTCAAAGTCTTTAAGTCTTATATTTCTTAATCTATTTAAAAGTTGTCAGAGGTTTTTAAATCTTAAAATTTTGAATAATTCATATGGGCCATTATTAACATTTTCTTCGTGAGTACATAAATCAAATTTAGTCTTAGGAATCCATTTCCATTTGCCATTATCCGCTTTTTAGGTCTATGTGTCCTACCAATGTGTCTAAGGTATCATCGATTCTGGATGACTATACTTAATCTTGGTCTTCCTTTATGATCATTGTCAACGGGTTCAAGAATAATATTCACTTTTCATGCAATGTTTTTTCTAAATTACCATCAATAATTATGTTACTTCTCTCTGAAACCGATATTTCTGGTGGAAGAAGTTCCCGGCTAATCGTCGTTCTTGAAGTACTACTACTTCTTCGCTAACTTTTAATATTCTATTTTCTAAAAACCTTTGATATTTTTTATGGCGTTCATCTTCATGTTCAGCTACTATAAGTTAATACAAGTAACAGCCTCATCAATTCAGTATTTATAAGGTATTGTTGAGGTGAAACGTTTTCTAGAGTTATTCTAGATTTTATTTAGCCGTAAATAACGGAATATTCTCTTACATTGTTGGTTAAACATTTTGTGCTTTTAATAAAACATCAAGTTGATTAATTAATTCTAGCAATATATAAAAACATTATAAATGCGCATACGATTACGGCTGAATTAGCGATCCCGAGCGTTCAGCATCGTTAGTACGGATTAGTAATTGGATGGGTGACCTCTAATATTCACAATTGGGATACAATTAATGGTGTTTTATATTGACAAGGGCGATTCTTTAAAGTAACAATATCGCGCACAAATAACAGGCGGAAGGACCACATGGGCAATAGTCAAACATTATTATTTCTAAATGATCATTTCTTTGCCTGAGGAAGACACAGTGTGTCGAAACAATTGTCGCGAACAGCAAAATATATATTTGAAAGTGTTATTGTATTTCATTTACGGAAATTTACCAAAGTGATTAGAATATGAACTTTCAACAACTAACAGCCTCAACTATTCAGTTATTATTATTCTTACTACTACTACAAATATGATATTTTTGCATTTTTTCTTGGGCTTTGATGCATTTTTTCTTGGGCTTTGATGCTTATCAGATTACTCTCTTTCCTTGTACTGACTTCATTTGCATGTTCCATATTTTTTTGTGCTTTACCTGGTTCCTCTATCTAAAATATCTTTATATATCGTAACACTTTTTTTAAGTTTTGGCAAATTTTTATTGAAAATCGTGTTAAACAAACTATATCTGCTAGAAATTCCTGAATGATAAAAACGTTCAACGTTACACCAAGTTTATACGGTACCAAAATTGCAATTCCAAATTGTAGAACTAACGCAAAATTAAATTCACCACCTTGGCGAAACAATCTAAAAACATATAAATAAAGTATAACTCACTTTGTTGATTATTAAGTGAGTTTTACTTTATTTAAATATTCAAGATGTGTCACGAAGTGAACGAATTAATGAATCAACTAATCTAAAAACAAATTTAAAAAGGCGTCGATCAATATTAAGATACCGATGGCAACTAGACAATCACTGACATAATTTGCCCTTTGACAGTCTTCAACCACTACAGGTATCTTATGATTTGTTTCGATCAATTTATAAGTTGACCAGAAGTCCAACCATTCATTGAAATTATTGCATTTGTACATTACTGGATTTTACACTTTTGAACTTGTCATCATCCACAACCGCCTACCATCCGCGATGTAGTAATTTGGTACGGAGCTTAAATCGACAAATTAAAGACTTAAACCCAATAAAAAACGATCCAAAGAACTGGGATTGTCCACTTCTTTTAATTACAGACACGTCTAAGTCATTGCGTCTACTAGGTGTATTCTTATTGTCCTATTATCTGCAATGTAGTGATTTGATATAGCACTTAAATCGACAAATTAAAGAATTAATCCCAATGAGAAACGATCTAAAGAACTGGAATTGTCAACTTCCTTTAATTTTATTAGGAATTCCAACCCCCTTCAAAATTTCTCTTTCGGCGTCGACTACAGATTACGTCTATGGTAAGTAATTGCGTTCATCAGGTGATTTCTTATTAAATCATTCCCTCAGGCTCAAAATTTATCGACGGCCTGAGAGATAAATACACTTGTCCCACAATTGCTTCCAGAACCCACAGCAAATCGTTCATACATCAATACCTATAATAATAATAATAATAATAATAATTTTATTCATGTTAATACAGTAGTTTACACACGTCAGGAGAAGATAGTATAAAATTGACATAGTACAAATTCATGTGAATAAGAATAACATGGCGCCAAATAAAAAATTTAAAAAAACATAAAATACAGTACAGTTCACATTTTAACATAGATATCTGCAGTACAATTTAAAAACAATAGAAATATCTGTAGCATAGACAGATATGATATTAATCTACAAGTAAAAATCATAAAAATAATAAAAATAATTTCAGTTGAGTACAGAAGAATCAAAACAAGTAGCGATCAAATGTTGCGAGATTGTTGATATAATATATATTCATCAATACTATAAAAGGGTTGCGATACTAAGAGTTCTTTTACTATAGCATTAAATTTAATACTTGGTTGCTTTTTTGTGTCTTCAGATAACAAATTGTATAATAGTGGACCATAATGGTTTAATCCATTTTGTGATCTCGATAGGCGACGATAAGCTGGGCATAGTAGGTCATTATTCCTAGTGTTATGTTCATGTATTTCATTGTGTTTACTATACCTATCTAAGTTCCGGTGAACGAATTTTAGACAATCCAACATATAGACTCAAAGAACCGTCAGAATCTTGGACTTGATGAAATATGCTTTACAGTCACTTCGAAAGTCGAGCGAGGCTATTATACGTATTGCACGTCTTTGCAACCCAAACAATGAGGACAGTATACTAGAATGTCCCCATGCTAAAATCCCATAGGATAATTGACTATGGATCAGAGCAAAGTAGGCTGTTTTTAATGTATATTCAGGCAGGGAGTTACTAAGTTGTCGTAAGAGATAAATATTTTTACATAGTTTATTGGACAGTTCAACACTGTCTTGCTCCAAGTAAGCTTTGAGTCCAGATGGACCCCAAGAAATTTAGCACTACTAAGTTGTATATTTCGGTTTAATGAAAATGTGATAGTCTGTGTTTTTTCGACATTTACAGTTAATTTGTTTGCTAAAAACCAATTATTAGCCATTTTTACTGAACTCTAACTATCACGTAAAGCTGAGATATAATCACCTGAGGGGCTCAACAAAGTGGTGTCATCTGCAAAAAGGGTGTACTTGCAATTAAATTGTTGCGAGGGCAAGTCATTAATGTAAATTAAAAATATTAGAGGCCCCAGTATTGAGCCCTGTGGAACCCCATGTTTTAATTGGGATTCTCTAGAAGAGCAGCCATTGACAATTACAGTCTGTCGGCGATTTAAGAGGTATGAGTTCAGCATACGGCAAGTAGCCGGCGAGAAATTGTAATAGTATAGCCTTCGTAGAATAATCTCATGGGAGACACAATCGAATGCCTTAGTGAGGTCTAGAAATGACGCAACGGAGCATTTATATATTTCCTCTGTTAAGTCAACGATTGCATCCACCGTTGATCTGCCCTTTCTGAAGCCATACTGGCAAGTAGAAATGATGTTATGCTCATCCAAAAAGTCGATAATTTGCAGGAAAATTATTTTCTCGAGTACTATTGACAAAATAGGTAGTATAGAAATTGGTCTGTAATTGTTAATATCCTCCTTATTTCCTTTTTTGTGTACAGGGATTACTCGTGCCCGTTTTAAGCAATCCGGAAAAATTGATGAAGTAATGCAGAGGTTTATTAGCTTTGTGAAAGGAGTAATTATAACATCTATTATCGATTTGAGGATATTAGTATTTAGACCATATAAATCACGACTAGCACTGTTCTTTAGACTAGATATAACCTCCCGCACTTTACTTTCGCTTACTTCTCGGATTTTTAAGTAATTCCCGATATTTAAATTTTAAATGTGCAAGAAATTAATAGGATCTAGCCCACTAGATGGTAACTTTTTTAAGAGTTCGTCCGCAATATTGCAAAAATGTGTATTGAGAGCGTTTGGATGGATATTTATATTGTCCTCAGTCGATTTATTTTGAATCGGTTTAATAAGGGACCAAAGTGCTTTAGGGTTGTTGCCTGATTTGGAAAGATATTTGGTATTCGCTACATTCTTTGCATTAGATAGTGCTATGTTATACTTATTTATTATACTAATGTAATTAGATTTCAAATTATTATTAGTTCTGCTTGCTTCTTTCATAAAAAATAATAGTTCACGCATCTCACGAAGCTCCTTATTAAACCATAAAACGTGGCTTTTGTGAGAATCGAATGTAGCAACCCTTTCAGGAAAGCTCTCATCTAAGCAGGATTTTAATATTTGACAAAAGTACTCAAATTTAATGTTAACGGGAGTATTTTCATAAACAAAGTGCCAATCGGTATTCCCCAATGAATGATATAATTTATGATATCCAGATTTGGTAATTGGTCGGATTAAACTTGTATACTTACATTTTAATGGAGTGTTTATTTTTAATTGGACCTGTATTCCAGAGTGGTCTGAAAGTCCACAATCCAATGAAGAGATAATCAGGTTTTTGGAATCCGTGTTAGTGAAAACATTGTCTAGACAATTGTTAAGTCTTGTATTAAATTGTATGTGAGCTGTAAACCCAAATGATGTAAATAAATACGTTAATTGTTGAGCCCTATAGTCATTTCTATTGAACTTAACATTAAAATCTCCACCTATTATAACAGTCTTACTACAATCAATTTGATCTAATAATACATTCATAATATAAAGAAATTGTGAGAAATCCCCCAATGGCGACCTATATACTGTAACAATTATTACATTATTTGTTGGAAGCAATGCAGCAGCTAGTTCACAATGTATTTCTTGTGATAGATTATTTATATCACCTAATATTTTATATTGAAGATTATTTATATGCAGTTGCAACACCCCTCCATGGATATGTTTCGAGCGCGCAAAATAGGTAGCTACTTTATAGTCGCTGATTGAGAGCATAGGCGCTTCATTATCGTTCAACCAATGTTCACTTAAACAAATTACCTCAAATTTATTATTAGTATCATGTAAAAAAGCTTCAAATTCGTTCCGCTTGTTTCTTATACATTGGATATTTGTAAAATAAAGATTAATACACCGCGAGTATTCCGCATCGGGCTGGCTGCGATTAGGTGGCGTTTGTTTGCGGTCGATCCCGCCTAAAAATATAGCGGTGTAGAACAATACCTACTGGCCAATTATTAGGATCGATTAGTTTATTGTGCTCTGTGAGATCCGCTCCTATTTTGTATGCTGGTGATTGCGATTTTGTGATGATTCTTTCACAGGTGAAATTCTTTCAAGATGTTCATGGAGGTCCTCGACAGTGACACTGTTCTTTACCCTTTTTAGGAAAAGCCAGGTTTTTCTAGGTTGGGCGGCTAATCTGGATTGAACGGAAACGCTGGAGCCAACTGCAAGTGGTTTCGGCGGTGTTCTGCGCTTTTTCTTGTATGCGACTGTAGTAAACGGTGTGCGATCGTTTTTTACATTTACCAGGCCATGCGCCTCATTAGACGGGACTTGTAGGTTATCTTCGTTATTTACCTCGATCAGCTGTTTGGATCCATCCACTTGTGAAGCGCACACAGCCAGCGGTGATATTTTTTGAGTTTTTGTTTGCTTATTGGCGGGCTTGCCAACATTAATTTCAATGGAGGGAACATTCTTAACCTCCAGACGAAGAATACTATTTTCTTCTTCAAGCTGTTTATTCTTCTCTATTAGGAGCGAATTACTTAATTTTAATTCACTTACGAGTTGCTTAAGTAGCCAGTATGCTTCATTTTCATAGTCGACTACGTCGTCGACATTTTCTTCGGCAGGATAGGTGCTCGTACTTCCAGTGAGTGTCTTCCCGCAGCAAGTTTTGACCCTTCTAATGCACCCAGAGTGATACAGGTTATTGCACACGATGCACTGGATGCCTGACTTGGCTACCGCACCACATCCACACATTTTCTTATTGTTTTCTCTTGATTTTTTCATGTTTACTTTCGTAGTTAACAGATCACGACCGTCGCATTCGGCGGCCATTTATATTTTTCTCCTACCCCTTTGTCGGTCTTATAATAAAAAAAAACTTATAAGAGTACTTAAAAGCATTTACAAGGAAACAAAAAAGCAAGTAATATGATAAATTTTTAGGATAGGTAGTACTAAACCGGAAGGGGTCAGAAAGGGAGGCCAAGGCCGTCGGCGTCCTCCCGCGACCTTGCAGTTTTATAAGGAGCGGCAAATCAGTCATGGAAGTTCAACGTTTCTTTCGGTGAAGGTTCAACGTTCCTCGTCATGGATACATATACCATTTTGAGATGGGATAATACATTCGTGGTGGAGGTTTAATGAATAAGAAGCTACCGGAACCATGCCGCACAGTTCAAACTCCGGAGAACGTGGAAACAGGCTATGTTACGTAGTTCAAGATGTTCAGCTCGTTGCTTCAGTAGGGCGAATTCTTTACTGAGATGTACGTTTTCATCCAGTTGAAGGAGGCCTACTGTTTATAACATGTAGCTTTTGCTGAAGCGATGGTGTAGTGAATCATCGAAACTTCTAATTTTGGGCCTCTGAAAATCTAGAGACTCTACATGAATTAACACTACACAGACACAAAGTTACGGTGTGATGCGGCATCGGGAAGTTTGGTGTTATAGGGCCTTACTTTATTGAGGAAAACGGGAACACTGTGTCCGTGATTAATCTCCGTTACGCGAGTTTGGTGAATAACTCCTTAAGAACTAGCTGAGAGGAGGACGATTCAACCTGTGCAATATTTGGTTCCAACAGGATGGAGCTACAGCCCATATTGCCCGGGTCTCGATGGCTGCCGTTAGACAAATGTTCCCTTATCGTATTATCTTCAGATTTGATGATTTGTATTAGTCCCTATGCTCTTCAGACCTTTTAATGTGTTTATTTCTTGTGGGGGTATCTAAAGCCTCGTATGTATATTAGCCGAATTACGACAAGCGATAGAGCAAAACATCGCTTAGATCGATTGACAAATATTGGAGTGAGTGCAAGCCAACTTCATAGAGCGCCTCCACATTTTTCAGCGTGAAAATGGATACTATCTAATCATATTATTTTTGAAGCAATTGAAAATTTTTAAATTGAAATGAGTTAACTACTGTTCATCATTTATAAATTAGGGGTTAAGTTAGTAAATATGTTCAGGGCCTGCACAGAATGACACCTACCTTTTATAAATCTCTGTACACTACTAACTCAAACAATTAAGGAGTATGAGTAATGAACGGCCCCAGCATTATTTGAATGTTAAATCGATTTGAACTCAACAAGGCGGAATGGTAAGCTCCGTATATCGTCTTATTAAATTCGAAACAATTGGCCAGATGTGCCGTTGTGTGTGTAAATATTCAAATTGTGTCTTATGGATATTAATGGAGACTCCTCGGCTTTAATTAATCGTCGAATTAGCCGCACGTTGACACGTTACCAGTTGGGACGATATTGGCATATGACTAGTGTTGATGTTGGCCTGTAACAAATGGGCAACAAATCCGAGCACATGTGTGCAAGTGTTATGTGTGTATATGTGTGTGTGTGTGTGTGTTTATATCCTGCCAGAAGCCGCGACGTTACGGCGGCAGGAGGGGAATGTCTCCGGCGGCGGAGACCATCTGGCCGTGATTGTGAGCGGTCCAACTGGCTGAAACTGGTGGCGCTGTGCGGTAAGGTGCCTGTCGGGCGGGCGGCCAGTCGTTCGGACCGGCAAGTCCTGTGCTTGTGATACTGCTGTGCGCGGTGCTTGGCATTCCTATTCTGCTATCCTCGGATAGTGCGGTATTATTTATGGCGTGGCTCTGGCGCCGCTCGGACACGGTCACTGATTTGCCATAGGCGGAACACGCATTTCTCTCTCCGGTTAGGAATGTCCTCGCTCACGCCAAAACAATACGCTCGCTCGCCGCTGACAGTCGACCCCCAAACGCGAATCACTCAACAAATAAACAATACCGACGCATAATATTAAACACTAATCACTATTCAGTTATAAATACCAACAACACTATCCGATGTTGATTTAATTAGATTTTAAAAAGGAACGTAATTATACACATGAAATCGATGGGGCATCGATAAGATAAGGCCAATTGTCCGAGATATTATAAATGCAATTGTTTACGAGGTTGGAAGTGTTTATTGAAAATATTTATACAGTAAATATCATGGGCTCATCTTAATTTCTAACCCAGTAGGAATTGAAAATAAAAATGTGTTACAATAATATTATGAGATTCTAATTTGTTCTGATTATAGAAGAGATTCACCTTTCCTAATAGCTCTTTTATTCACCAAACCTTCAAGGAGATTTAAGATTTCACGTTATTGATTGACCCATGAGAATGCAGATCGCGGGTTCGTGACGCATTTGTTCACGTTGTGATCTGTTACGAACTTTCATATCAGTTCATTGAGCATTAAAAGAATCGTTTACATTTATTATTGATCCTAATTTATATACAATGGAAGACATAGGTCCCAGCACTTCGACTTACTATAAATATTGTTTAGTGCCACGCTGTGTAAACACTACCTTTCAAACACCGAACAAAATATTTATATCGTTACCAAATGCAGCTAATAATAAACAGCTTAAAAGAAGAAAAATGTGGTTAAAAGCAATGAGGCGAAATGATAAAGATATCTCAAACAAATCAAATGGTTTCGTTTGTGAGGATCATTTTAATATAAGTAATAAATCGGTTACGAACTGACTGAGTGGTGCTAAATTTAGAATCAAATTAATTAATTTGCTATTACAGTTAATTTTATTTGATGATAAATTTAGCTCTGCTTTTTGAAACCGTGCATAATAAACATTAATTCAATATGTATAGTTAGAAGAAGACATGGATAACTACATAAAATGGAAGTTGGTTGGTGGATATATAAAAATGAAGGAAAATATTGTTCCACATATCTTCCAATGTCAGGCTGACAGAAAACGATCTTTGCCACTACCACAAAGAAAAGGCTCAAGCAATAGGGCTCCAACTGAAATGGTTGAATAATTATTAAAAAATGCAGAATTTCAGGATTCCATTCAAGAGCAAGAAAAGACTCAGGATAATCAAATAAGTGAAGAAGTGTCAATTAAAGTTTCTTCACCGCATAATGATATCCAAGAAACATCTGATATTAGTGCGTCGGTATGTGAGAAAAGTTGTCAAACAGACGTAATGTGTTCTACAATTGGTATTCAAACTAGACCAATAAACTTTAAAAATCGAAATATTCAAACAGACAATGTCGGTGATTTAAAGAAGATAACAAGTGTAGCTTGCTCACCTATTAAAATAAAACCGATAAAGAAATTTACAAGTACAAGCATGTCTCCTTTATTAAAAAGTGGATCCTCTTCTAGCATTACAAGTGTTTCTGAATATTGTCAGTGCAGTGGTTCATCATCGAGCCCTAATCGTGATTTGATTAAAAATAGAATAAGTTCGATTTATATTGAACGTAGTTTGTATTTATATAAAACATGTGTAGAATTTATTTAGGAATACCAACTGACTGTTATTTTACAATTTTATTATTAGTAAAAACTACAAAACGGCAGCTACAAGACATTTACATAACTTTAAGAAAAATTGGAAGTAAGCTCCCTTTAGATGAAATAGCTGATGATTTCGGAATTTCTCACAGTCAAGCTGCAAAATCCTTTCGGAACACAGTCCCCCAAATTAGTTTTTGTTTGAATGCATATATTTTTTGGCCAGAAAGACAAACAATTAAACAACTTCTGCCATTAGCATTTCGTGCAAATTATTATAATGTTCAAAGTATTATTGACTGTTTTGAAATAGAAATTGAAAAGCCTAATGATCCCATAAAGCAAGCAGCTACTTGGTCAGAATAGAAAAAGGTAAATACTTTTAAATACTTAATATCGATTACACCAATTGGTTTTATTAACTTTATTTCAAAAGGTTTTGGAGGGCGTACAACTGATGTTACAGCCGTTAAAAGATCGAATTACTTAGAAACATTAAAACCAAATTGTTCAGTGATGGCAGATCGTGGTTTTAAACAAATCAGAAAAATTGCATTTTAATCAAACCGCCATCTGTAAAAGCAGGTGTAAAGAGTTCTAAAGCAGAGGTGTTGGAAACCAAGAGAATTGCATCATTACGTATTCATGTAGAAAGGGTTATCAGAAGAGTACGGGAATACAAAATATTAAAACCTCATGCTTGTGTAAATAATAAACTTATAAAATATCTAGACTACATGGTGATTATTGCATGTGGTTTAGTAAATTTACAATCAAAAATAATAGAATTATAAATATGTTTATTGTTAATTTTAATACATTTAATAAAGTAAAATTAAAAATTATGAAACAGTTTCTAATAATTTAGAAAAAATCATTGCTACCCAAAATATCTTTGCCTTTCCTAATATATCCATGAAATAATATTCATCGTAATTAATTTTAATTATTGTTATTTTGTTGTTGGTTTCGAATGAAGGATCTGCAACGCATAAATAACCAACTTTGAAATTTAACATTAACATTTGTAAATGTGATTGTGCTTTGCATTTAGGAGATATGTAACCGTTTTTTAACAAATAATCATTTACAGTTTTTAAAGACGATGGACATTTAATTTCAAACACTGCATTATTTGATATACCATCGGGTGAAGCACCAAATTCTGGATGTTGGTTATTTAATATTAATCCGCACTTTTTTATTTTAATATTTAATTGTTTTCCCACTTGTTTTCGAACATTATCTTCCAAATATAAGCCTCTCTTCATTGCTTTTGTCTGAAACATTTTGGAAACACCAATTACACTTTTCACTAAAACACCATCACTAGTTTTACAGAATTCTGCGGAATATATTTTTGAAGCTGTAATCCTTCCATAACGAAGTTTAAACCACAGTTTATTTGAAC
Source organism: Ontholestes murinus (assembly GCA_963969525.1). Taxonomy (NCBI): domain Eukaryota; kingdom Metazoa; phylum Arthropoda; class Insecta; order Coleoptera; family Staphylinidae; genus Ontholestes; species Ontholestes murinus. Next base: position 50,621,165 of record OZ018393.1, on the reverse strand, counting down.
TTTGTTCAATTGTTGCATTTGCAGCATTTTTACAGGATTGCTCATTAATTGAAGTCTCGCAAAATTTTAAAAATTCATTGCAACTATGTTCCCCATGAGTATTTATGAAACGATGCAATAATAAATGCATACTTAAATTATTAGGTTCATCTCCAGTTTGTGTATCATCAAAATAATTTAAAATTTGTGCCGAGCATTTTAATTCTCTCCCACTTTTAATCGTTTCTTCAAAAAATTGTTTCATCTGCTGGTCGGTTAACAACGATTTAGGTACAACACCAAAATTTTCTGTCGTAACAGTTTCATTTGCAGCACCTGTTAATTTTGGTTTTTTCCAGTAGCATTCAATTTCAGTTGGTGCTGGCTGGGTACTTTTACGATGTGCCCACATTAAAAATGCAAGTGCGTGTTTACATCCTCCTTCAGAAGCCGAACAATCCAAACATTTCACTTCCAGAATTTTTTCCTCTTTTACACAAACCACTAACTTAACTTTATAATTAGAGGCCCTAATTCTATGTTCGGGGCAAATTTTTCCTGTTCTTTTAATTTGCACATAACCAATTGCAGTATTGATGTTGGAGTCCCTCATTGATCTAAAATAATTATAAATTTATTAAATTAGTCACACCTACAATGTTATATTGTTGCAGAAAGGACAGTTTTAATTGTTTGTTTTTAAATTTTTAGGTTAACTATTAGGAATGGGTAAATAAGATTTAGGGACAATATAATATAATCTATTGTCCACGTGATAGGCCCCTTGTGGTAAATCGTGTCTTCTGTTTAATTATTTTTCTTTGTTTTTAACAACTATTTAACCTTAACTATTTTATACATATTTCTGTGTTATTACAATGTCTAAATGTAAGGTCTGCGATTTGTCAGTCACCCCTAATGATACTGAGACTGTTCACTACCGCACATGTAAACATTTTTTTCATGGTACAAAATGCATAAATCTCAACAAAACGGTTTGCAAAGCTCTAATTGAAAACAAAAGTTTATCTTGGACATGTAAAATATGCACAGACGCTGAAAATATTGCAAATAATCAAATACAAGATGTTCTTATTAAAGTGGAAGAACACTCACTGCTGCTTAAATCCATCCTAAACATTCTCAATGCCAACAGAGATAATTCAAATGCAACGTTTGATTTATCGAAGCTCAGTCCGTCTCCAATGGAATGCAATCCAGTCGAGCCTTCAAAAAGTAAGCAGCCAACTACAACAGCTAATAAAATAGATATCAAAAAAATTAAAAAAGGTACTGATAAATCTAACTCTGTAATCAGTAACAGAACTAGGTCTAAATTTTCGTCAGACAACACCGTAGTTGAACACAATATTACCCAAACTCAAACTAAAAATAAAATAATTATTGGTAGTAGACATATTGCTAGTGCCGGCATGGATACAAGCACATTTATATCTGCGGAGAGGCGCCAATGGATTTATATCGGAAGGTGTAGTCCAGTTTCAACTGTAGACTCGGTCCTGGACTATGTTCATAATGTTCTGGATATAAAAGACGTGAAATGTTTCGAACTTATGAGAAATGAAGACATCTGTTCCTACAAATTAGGTGTTAAAGAATCACTTGTTAGGACATTGTTAGACTCTACTTTATGGCCTGCTGGTCTTGCTGTCAAAGATTTTTTTCCAAGACGGGTTAATAAACCACCCATGACAGGAAATTTCTCCAAGGCGATACCACCAAACCCAAATGTCTGAACAATTTTACTATCTACTATCAAAACGTGAGAGGGCTTAGAACTAAATTAAGTGATTTTTATTGTTCGGTAGCCTCTGAAGATTATCCTATCATACTACTTACAGAGACTTGGTTGGAGCCGGGGATTTCTAACTCTGAGATTTTTGATAGTAGATATAGTGTATATCGTACAGATCGTTCTTCGATAAATAGTTCTAAACTTCGTGGTGGTGGTGTCCTCATCGCTGTAATGAACACATTTAGAGTGGTAGATCAGCTGACACGAATCTTTTTTTATATACTAACTTTATATTGCAATCTTTTGAAGAGGGGGCTGAAGTTCATTCAGTATATATGGACTTTAGTAAGGCATTTGATAAGGTAAACATTGAACTTTTGTTAGTTAAACTTGAAAAGTATGGCATTTGTGGTTCCATCCTTAAATGGCTCGGATCCTATTTAAAGAATCGCACTCAGCAAGTTCGCATTATTTTTTTTTATCAGATCCATTTTACGCAACATCTGGTATCCCTCAAGGGTCTCACTTAGGTCCCCTTTTGTTTAATATTTTTATAAACGATATATCTGTTGGAATAAGATCGCCTCTATTACTATTTGCAGATGACATTAAAATATTCAAGAAAATTTCCTCGAATATTGACTCTGCAATACTTCAAAAAGATTTGGATACTATAAATACTTGGTGTGTCATTAATGATATGACATTAAATAACAAATGCAGGAAAGGAATTTTTTCTTTATCTTTTCTTTATAGATAATCCATGCGTTTACGAGAGCCATCATAAACAAATCATAAAAGACCTTTATTCACTATTTATTTGATTTGCGATCTAGTTCGTATAATCCCATCATCTGATCTGCCAAATCAACCCCTCCCATAATCTCTCTATATCATGCAACCATTTCTGGACACGGAACACTGACACGTCGACGAAACGCCCGATCGAACGAAAATATCGCTGCTGTCCGTGAGAGTGTGCGCGAGAACCCGAGGCAGTCCATTTTTTGTCGTGCACAGGAACTTGGCCTTTCGGAGACATCAACTCGCAGAATTTTGCATCTGGATTTGGGTCTGCACCCGTACAAAATCCAATTGACCCAGGAGCTCAAGATAAACAGCGTCGGGCGTTCGCTGACTGGGCTCTGGAGCAGTTGGAAGCAGACCCCCATTTTGGCCGAAAAATCATCTTCAGCGACGAGGCTCATTTCTGGATGAACGGGTATGTGAACAAGCAAAATTGTCGCATTTGGAGTGAGAACAACCCACACGAGGTCCACCAAGTGGCAATGCAACCCCAGAAAGTCACTGTTTGGTGTGGATTTTGGGCCGGCGGCATCATCGGTCCGTACTTTTTCGAGAACGAAGCTGGGGCGGCCATAACCGTCAATGGGGAGCGCCACAGGTCGATGATAACCAACTTATTTTGGCCTAAACTGGATGATATGGACACGGACGACATGTGGTTCCAGCAGGACGGCGCCACGTGCCACACAGCCCATGCCACAATGGACATTCTGCACGAGCGATTTCCGGACATGGTCATCTCGCGCGGAGGCGATATCAACTGGCCACCGAGATCGTGCGATTTAACGCCTTTAGACTTTTTTCTCTGGGGCTATCTCAAGTCGCTGGTCTACGCCAACAAGCCTCTAAACACCGATGATCTCAAAGTCAACATACGCAACGCCATCGCTCAAATTGAGGCCGATATGTGCTCCAGAGTCATCGAAAATTGGACCTCCCGGATCCGGGCTACCAAACGGAGCCGCGGTGGTCATTTGAACGATGTTATCTTCCATACTTAATGGGGTCGAATACCCTTTCGAATGAAAAATAAATTTAATTTCGTTTCTACCTCACACACAACTTGTTTTATTCAATTTTAAAGTTCACGCGCCCTTATTGGCGGACCCTATATATAAGTACCGAATTGTAAATGTAATTTATTGTATTCGTTTGATAATATCCGAATAGGACGAAACTAGTCACAATAAAGAGTGTAAAAATTCGTGATATTAGCAAAGTGCTATTATTTCTTAAACCTATTTCGTAAATATTAATGAATCATTAATCAAAACGAAGAAATCCAAGCAAATGAACAAGGACAAAAGAAAAGGAAATAAACAAGATAAGGTAAATGACGATAAATCAGTGAATAGTAGCTAAAGAACTTGGAAAATAGGAACATGGAATGTCAGAGTAAGAAATGGAAAAGAAAAGTAACTCGAAGGAGAATTTGAAGAGATGAGTTTGGAAATCCTAGGAATAACGGAGACAAAGAAAAAAAGGCAATGGAATGATTAAATTAGACAACGGGCACATAATGATCTTAAGTGGGATAGAAGAAAGAAAAAGAGCAGCAGTAGGAGTCGGATGCATAATATACAGAAAGGAATCAAACAAGACAAACAACGAAATGAAACAAAAATAAAAACGTACAAACTAAGAGGCAGATAAACAGAAGAAAAATATAGAGAAGCATTCGAACAGTATAGAAAGATTTGAGAGTTAACTAGATAATAAAAATCTAGAACAAATGTGGGCTGTGGGCACTGTTTATACAAGCAATTCTAGAAGCCGCAGCAAAAGTTTGTGCGGTAATAAAGGTACCTCTACTACTCTAGTACAACCGATTCGCAGGCAAGTGTCAAGGTGCCTAAGCAGCAGGATGAACTACACCATCAACAGAGTCACCGCCGTTTTGTCTACCAAAGAGTAATCGTGAAGGCTACCTGGAGCACTGGAGGTTGGCCAGCGTGTATCAGTACTCATTTAAGCCCAAACATACACTTGAGAAGAAAGCCTTTCTTGCAGAGCGTTTTCTAATCTACACATTATAAAACGATGTCGATAATATTATAAATAAATTCGCCGAACTATATTAATACTAAAATTCATTCATTTAGGTTTGTACTCACTTCATAGAGGGTATATTTAAAATCTGGCATAAGAATACAAAATTTGTTAAACATTTTTGTACAGCGAACTAAATATCTTTAAAAAATTACTCACGGTCACTAATACACCACCGCTAAAGTTTTTTTCATCATTCATAAGCTACCTGTGCCACTGGAATCGTGTCAAATCACTTTCCTTTCAGGTTTTTTTTTTTTATCCGAGGGATCAAGAAAATAGCTTTGAACAAGGTTAAGGTTGTAAAAATACATTGAATGATATAAAAGTAATTTGCGTGTTACAAATAGCAAGGCTATCAAAGCAACACTAGTTTTATAAGTATGAGTTAACACGAATTTATTTATACAGGGTTATTCACGCTATACGGCACGGAATATTGTGGCCAAAATACGTGACTTTCAAAAAGTTTCACTTTGGGGATATATGGGGGTCTATTAGGGCTACTTTTTAAAATTATTTTCATAATATACAGGGTATCCCAAAAACCCTAAAAGTATCAAAGTTGTGTTTTTTTTAATGAAACACCCTGTATTTTATTGCATTTTTGGATCCTTCGATCAAAATAAGTGTGTGTTTTAATAAGGTTTTTATTACTTAAATCTTAAGGTTTTTGAAATAATTTGAATTTTGTAAAAATTTAACCTAATTTTCATGTTTCAAATACTTAAAAAGTAATTAAGTTATGCATACCAAATTTACACTGAAATGTAACAATAGATCATATTTTATTTTCCAAGTATAATAAATGTGACATCTTATACCGGGTGTAAAATAATTGGAATTAAACAAATGAGAACTTTAAATGGCTATAACTTCATTTATTTAAATGGAACGCTATATTTATTAATTTATCAGCAAATGCACGTTTTAATTACCTATCGAATGGTATGTATATCTTAAATGTTGAGTCTTCTCGTTTTTACAGAAAACGCCAAAATATTGTTTATTGCACCGTTTTAGTACTTTTTAAGTAAACATTTTAATGTATCTAGTTTTCTATGGTATTTAAAAACGTCAGATAATTTATTTAGTATGCCACTTTAGTTTAAAAAGCCTGTCTTTTGATATAGTTGTCTTATTTTGCATTTTTGTGTTAGATCGTTAGTAATTGTTATTGTTTGAACATCGCTATTGTATTTTTTTGGTAAAAAATGAAGATTTACTCAAAAGAATGGGGTAATGGCATTATCTTTATGCTTAGAGGATGTCATCAAAATTGTATATTGGCTTGTCGAGTTTATACTTAAAGGTTTCCCGAAAGAAATCACCCTAAGCCAGCCATTTTTGAGAGACTATTAAACCAATTTAAAGAAAGTGTCAGTTATAAAAACCCCAGTATAAGAAAATCTGTGTAAATTTTCATTTTTTACTATTAAATACAACAAAACTGTTGAAAAATGTTCAAACAATAACGATTACTAACGATCTAACACAAAAACGCAAAATAACACAACTATAACAAAAGACAGGCTTTTTAAACTAAAGTAACAGACTAAATTGATTATCTTACGTTTTTAAATACGATGGAAAACTAGATATATTAAAATTTTTTCTTAAAAAGTACAAAAACGGTGCAATAAACAATATTTTGGCGTTTTCTGTAAAAACGAGAAGACTTAACATTTAAGATATAAATACCATTCGATAGGTAATTAAAACGTGCATTTGCTGATAAATTAATAAATATAGCGTTCCATTTAAATAAATGAAGTTATAGCCATTTAAAGTTCTCATTGGTTTAATTCCAATTTTTTTACACCCAGTATAAGATGTCAAATTTATTATACTTGGAAAATAAAATATGATCTATTGTTACATTTCAGTGTAAATTTGGTATGCATAACTTAATTACTTTTTAAGTATTTGAAACATGAAAATTAGGTTAATTTTTTACAAAATTCAAATTATTTCAAAAACCTTAAGGTTTAAGTAATAAAAACCTTATTAAAACACACACTTATTTTGATCGAAGGATCCAAAAATGCAATAAAATACAGGGTGTTTCATTAAAAAAAACACAACTTTAATACTTTTAGGGTTTTTGGGACACCCTGTATATTATGAAAGTAATTTTAAAAAGTAGCCCTAATAGACCCCCATATATCCCCAAAGTGAAACTTTTTGAAAGTCACGTATTTTGGGCACAATATTCCGTGCCGTATAGCGCGAATAACCCTGTATATTCATATTTACAGAGTTCTACAAATAGTGAAGGTCATGTTAAAATATTAAAATTTTTAAAATATGGATGGCAGGACTGTGTTTTAATGAGGTTATTCATTTGTATGGATATACATTTTTGGGCGATAAAAACTTTGCTTAACTAATGTAAACAATCCCAAAGAATTAAGATTGTACTTTTGCAAAATATATATTTTTAGACACTGAATTAATGCTTTCAGTTTATAAGAAGTTTTGTTACAGTGCTCCTAATTTTACGTAGTCGGACTGTATGCAATGCAGCATTCATTACATATAGATTTAAGTTTTCATTAATTAATCTGTGATGATTATGAAATACGACAATTTTAAGAAAAATCCATTTGAAAGCAACAATTGAAATTAGAGAGCCATTTATTAATTGATTTTCAATTAGCACAAAAGTTTTATAGGCTTAAATGGCTAAATGGTAATTTGAAAGATACTCAACAATGTAATTGATGTATAATATTTATAAAATTTACCCTTGAGGAACGACTATTAGGTTTGGATCTGTTTTCGATTTGTATTATCCATCGGAAGTGCTCAGAGAGGCAGGAATTAAGCCATTCGCCAGCCTATATTCTTATCACGTATAAGCTTCTAGACGATAGTGCACAGTACACGGTCGCAACCACTGCTTAAGTCACAAAACAGTCAAGAGCTTTTAAAATTCCTTATAGGAAAATATAAGTGCGTTTATTGTAGATTTTCTAGGCAAAAATCCAAACTAGTTCTAATTGATAACAGAACGCTATTTTAGTTTAATTGTGGAGGCGTTAACTTTGTGGTACATCTTGAATATAAAGAATAAGGAGACACGATGACTTTGTTTTATCAATTTGCTTTTTGTAAAAAAAAACGAACAGACGTGGTAACATATTGGATAAGACATTTTGGTTTCGACCAATAGATGTCATCTAACCTAAATACAATTTGATAGAGGATACTTCAATTGTCATTAAAAAAAGTAAGTGTATCGATTCAGTAGTCGTCATAAAGATGTAGCCGAAATATGGAAAAGCAAACTGAGTAATATCGCTATTCTCTTATCATAACAAGATAAGAGATGCATGAGAAAATTATTCAAGAAAAAACAATCCTCATTAGTATATGCTTTTATGATAATTGTGGCGGAGAAGTAAGGAAAATGAAATATTTGTAAAAGGATTTAAAAAATACTCAAAAATGTGTACTTAGAAGTAGGATAAGTACGCCGAAAGAAATGTTTATTAATGTAGAGTTTAGTGAGTGATGTAGAGGCAAAAACATGGAAGTAAAACGAAGAAACCAAGATTGTTTGTCAAGTGAAAGAAACCCATAATTGCAGTCATATTTTTTTGTTATGAATAGTTTTTGCTGTAATAGATTTATACAATTTTTAGTATTCTAGTTATTTTTATATATGCATGGTACTTTTTGGTACAATATTCATACAGTTTATTGGAAAAAAGTGTAGGCGAAATAAAAAAAAAACTCATTTAAATAAGTAATTTAATTTCAAAAGGAAATTAAATTTTGAGGTAACATGAATTCGGGGAAATTGGCAAAACCCAGAATAACAAGCGCATAAAAATGTTAAATATATGCGTTTCCGTATAACATAAATATTCATCCTTATCTGTACTGTAATTTATTTACGTCAAGCATGCGTTAAATATTCACTGTATTATTCGGCTTGGTTGATTCAACATGTATTCCATAGGATATTTTCTAGTATTTTGTAAGTATTAAAATAAGATTTAATATATTTGAAGAAGGTATTAAAATTGCTTTTATCCTTGTAGTGTTTCTTGTAGGATTATCTAGTGGACAAAAGATTTGTATAGAAAATTCACGTAAATTAACAGCACAACCTATTTCCGGATATGGTATGTATTCTTACATAAAATAGAAACTATTTAAATCATTACAAATGTGTTATTAATACTAGATAGAATTATATAGTAATATAATAAAATTGATGCTTCACTCTTGATGGAAACAGGTATTAATATTAGGTGAAGAGTAAAACATTATAGAATAAGAAATATTAATCTTCACCTAATATGAAACTATAAAAATAAAATATTTGTTTGTATGATAAGCAGTCAGGAGATTAATAACAATAAGGTACAAGTTTTATTATTTGAAAATAAATAATAAACCTAAGTGAGACAAAAATAATAATACTAAAATACTTTCCTTGCGATTTCAAAAAAATATATTATAATAATTGGAATTATGGTCTTTACATATTAACACTAAATTATTTGAAAAATGGGGTAGAAACAGACTTTTCATATTTGTTTTGTTTTCCATTGTTCTTTCATACAGCCTGTGTAATTGTGGTTATTGATTTTTAGTTCTGTGTTTACCTCTTAATTTCCTAATTTGTTTCGCCTTGTTTCTTAATTTTTCTTAAAAAGCTATAATTTAACTTTTTTCTTCTTATTTACGCTTTACTTCTACATATCACTATCAACATTATAAGTGATTTTATATACTTCTGTTTTAAATCTAAGTGTATTTCATTGTTTTGCTAACGATTTGTTCTGGTAGGTTTTGAATTTTATGATGTAGAAATTTTGTATCCTAAAACCACAGCCTTTTGCAAAATTAAGTGTCCAGCACATTGAATCAAGTTGTAACATGGTGTACCCCAAGGTTTAGTTTTGAGCCCTTGTATTGATTTCGTTCACAATTTTATTTTCAAATTTAGGCATTGCTAGATATTGCTAAAATGAACAATTCAACAATTCAAATTGTACATAGATTTTTAATTTACTCAATAATAATGAAACAGAACATTATTAAGTTAAAATTGGCAAATTTATGTATTTAATTACTTCTTAACAAAATTTCGAACTAACTAGAGTTTAACTAAAACAATCCTAAATTGCAAATTTAATTAAATTAAAAATAAGAATTGAAAAATCTTACTTTGTGACATCATTTTCGATTATTAAAGAGCAATTTATGACTACTATACCATATAAATATGAAACTAACTCATAAAATAGTTTCCATTGCAAAGAAAGAAACATTGGGTTGAACTCTTACTGAATATTTAATTCTGGATTAGTTTTAGGTAATATTATAGCGACTGATAATATAAAGAATAGTCACGCAAGCATTCTACGAGATTGTCTTCATTAGCCTAAGTGACTAAAAGCGCTAATTGTGATGCAATCTTTGAAGCGAATCATTACTTACTACATAAACAATATATGTCTCTACCACTACTCTAAATCTATTTAATTGAAGGGACATTTTTGTAAATTTCTTTTTCCCCTTCACATATTTTATTCCTAGGGATAAGAATAATCTACCTCAGTTCTCCATGGCCCTCAATTGCAGATAGCATAACAGTACTGCTTTAAACCGCTAAGAATGTGAACTAATGCAGATTACCCTCAATATGGCGGAGAAAATGGTGTACAGGCAACGCCCTCCATAAATCCAACAAGACGGAGCTGATGCTGTTTACTAACAAAAAGAAACAAGACTAAATGAAGCTGCCCGGGATATTCAATGCCACACTAATTCTGACTTCACAGGTAAAGTATCTAGGAGTTATCCTAGACCCTAAACTGAACTGAAGTAATTATCTTCAAACCAAGGTACAAAAGGCGAGCATGGAGTTCTGTCAGTGCCGAAGAGTCGTTGGGTAATCATGAGGACTATTAACCAAAATCGCTAAGTGGCTGTACACTGATGTTGTAAGACTTGTACTAACGTATACAGCACTTGTATAGTGCCTAGGATTGAACTCAAAACTGCAAGAAGTAAGCTACAGCACATTCTAGCATGTATGAGATTACTGGCGCCATGCACACCATACCGGCGTAAGCAGTGGAGGCGTTATTGTCTATTCCTCCAAAGACTAAGAGACAACGGCTTGTGTTATTCAAAGGTGGACCAAACTAGGCAACGAAATTCTTGAAAGAACGACTCAGAGGGATGCTCTTCTAGGGAAATATCAGGGCTGTGATACTTTTCGAAAGACACTACATGTCAGAAAATTGCAGCAAAAACAAAAAAGAACAGTAGCAGGCACATATTGTGCCAAACTGAATCTGGAACTAAAAGTACCCTTGAATCATTCAGGTGGAACTCACAGGGATACTTATTAGTGCCCAAAAAATTTAACTGGGGATAAAATGAGAAAACATCTGCATTGAAACCAGTCTTGCTATCTTAAACATCTCGTCAAGTTTGACAAATGAATGTGTTGTGGCACTGGAAACGGCATCTGTAGATAACAAAATTGTTCTATCTTGGGCCAAGCTCCACTCAAACACGAAAGGGAACGATCTTTGAAAATCCTCAAGAGGACTGTGCCCCCATCTAATAGCAATCTCTCAAATATACCGCAAGACATGACTCTAGAACACAAAGCAAGGTGGAAGAAAGGGTCATACTCCTTAAACTTTAAAGTCATATTGCGACTTGTTCTTTTGTATTATTCAACTGTAGAAACCAAGTAGGAGCAGGATAATTGGTAAGGTATTTTTGTGTTATTTAATTCTAATCTTCGTCCCCCATTATCATCGTTCAAAATTTCGTAATATTCTGCAAATTACTATTAATAATCATCCCTTCCATCTGAAACTGATATTTCCGATGGAAGACCCTGAATCTGAAGTACGACTTCTTCCCCATTAATCTTTAAGACTCTATTTTTAATATATAAGTGAAAGCCTTTGGTATTAAGTTGATATATTGTATGGTGATCATAGATGTTATTTTACAGGAAATACTTACAATTTTTGTATGTCCTTGGTGGAACCTTTTGTAGTTTTGATTAAAGATCATGTCGTATAATATATGGCCCTACTGTTATTTAGTAATAATTGGCACTACTTCCGTTGTAATATAGATATTTGAAAGCGAGTGATGTCTCAACTACTAAACAAGCTTTGAAATTATTTTGAAAATTAGGTGGTGCAAAATTTAGACCATGTTCTAGAATTTTAAAGCTTGAATTTAGCCACGAATAGAATCGAATCGAGATTTACTTTGGAGTATTTACCTGTCCGGGTTAACCATCGATTACGATAATACCATGGTAATATCGTAATTTAATGAATTTGTTTGCCTTCTTACTTTTAATCGTATTTTTTTTCTAATTTTCATACCTATGTAGTTCAGTTAGTTATGATATTAATCCCAAAACTGGAATAAAAGCATTAACAGAAATGCTTTGGCCATTTCTTGTCTAGAATATGAAAATGCCAGTTAAGTGATAGATCATATTGAGTGAACAAAACAACTTTGTTAAATGTTAGATTTTTTACTGTCCTAAAGGCATATAAATCCAGTAAAGAAACAAGGATTTAAGTCGCATCAAGATGCAAGCTAGGAAAACTTTCAACAGTGCAAAGTTAACAGGCAACTGGGATGTCTACAGATAGGCACTTTAGGAATATCAGAATATAAAGAAGTTAAAGAAATTGGAAAGGAAAACATGGAGAATATTTTGTGAGAGAGTTACTGACATTACCCTAATAGCCATGCTCCACAAAGTCCTATCCAAGGATCATTCCAACAGCAAATCAAAAATAAACTTGATGAGAGTTATACAGAGGATATCAGTGTTCTGTTAAAGGCGCACTTTCCAGGTACAACATCTTTGGATTCCCAAGAAATCACTGCTCAATCTACGAAAGGAAGCATATACCTATATTAGAGAAAGCAAAAACTAGGCTGGAAAATTGAATGAGTGGTCAATATCTTTTAACTCTTCAAAGTACTAGACCCAGATGGCATTTTCCCAGAACTGCTGCAGCAGGGAATAGATTTAATAACCTGTAGGCAGTTTACAAATTTAGCTTTAAGCTAGGCTATATTCCAATAGAATGGAAAAAGGCGAGGAGGATATTTATCCCCTAAGAGGATCGAAGGCCATCCAATGAGGCAAAATCATACCACCTAATTACCTCACCTCATTTCTGTAAAGAATCATGGAGAAAATTATAGACAATGATATAAGAAACAGTACCCTAAAGCCAAGTCTAATCAATAGGCAGTAGTTTGTCTATCAACCTAGCTAATCTACTGTAGATACACTTCATAGCTTCATAATTGGCACAGAGTTTCACTGCAATGTAAGGAGATTTAAGGTGTGTTTGACAAAACAACCTTTAAAACAAGGAATAAGGGGCCATCAAGAAGGTTATCGACATACTAACAATAAGATGGATTAAGGCAATACACTTAAAAACCGTAAGTTCACCACAGGTGTAGAGAGTGAATCAGAAACGGTAACTACAGCGAAAATATATCCGTAATGCGGCCCCTGATATGGTATCGTGGTGAATGACCTCGTGACGACCTTGGTCCTTAAACGCAACGTTATGCTGGTGAATTGTCATAAGGGGTATATATGATCATTTCATCCCTAGTCTGACACGTCCTCAATACCATTAGTAAATGGTCTGAAGGAAGGCTTCAATGTTAATCCTGACATAACTAAGGTGGTATCTTTTACTAATCGTAGGAAGCTAAATATCTAAGCTCCCAAAATAAAAGTACAAGAAATTGCGCTGTTCGATCAGCTGAAATATAATTATAATAATCTGCAAAGCTACATCAGCACTATAAACAATGCTGCAAGGAAGGTACCTGTAAATACACCAAAGCAGAAGCACGTAGTAACCCCTACTATCCCCACGGACACCGCCACACAACCACCTCCTCCAACACAACATCATGCGCAGACGGAAGAATCTGAGACTGATGATTATACATTGTTTGAGCCAAGGCGAAAACGCAAAATCCCCACCAAAAAACGCGTCACTCTAGTTGGAAGGAGAGAGAATGAGGATAATGGAAATTTTAAAGCCGTGGAAAAAAAGCATGGCTACATGTTGCTCGCTATCCCGTGCAAACATTAGCAGAAGATCTACAGTCTATTCTAATGAAACGCTTGAATACTAAAGATGTCATCTGCGAGAAAATAACTCCAAAGTAATCAAACCCTACATTCAGCAGTTTCAAAATTGCAGCACCGATTTCTTATCTAGATAAACTGATGGACGAAAATCTCTAGGAAAAAGGAATCGCTGTGTCTCGTTATTTTTTCGTGGAACGCAGGAAAATCTCACCAATCCATCAATCCGAAGAAAAAGAATCTCCAAAAAATAAAAGTTTTAAATTATTACACCAAAATGTTCAATGCTTAAGTAATTGCACAAACGAAATAATTGATGTGTGTGATTCAAACGGCGTTCACGCATTGCGTATAACGGAACATTGGCAATCCAATGAACAGCTTAAAATATGCAATATTCCTAATTTCAGATTAATATCGAACTTTTGTAGAGACGATAAAGAACATGGCGGCGTTGCAATCTACTGTAAAACTGGAATAAAAGCCACTAAATTAAAAGTTATAGGCTCCGTTTCGGAGAAAAAATTATTTGAGTGCGCGGGTGCTGAACTTCAAATTTCTAGACGCAAAATCTGTGTAATTTACATTTATAGACCTCCTCAATCTGATGTAGCGCTATTCCTTAGTAAATTAGATCAAATTTTAGATTATGTGACATCAACAAATGATGTTTACTCTATTACTGGGGATTTTAATATTAATACACTGCTGAATTCTAATGAGACGAGAGAATTTAAAAATTTGCTGATGACACATAATGCAGCTTTAACTATAAATCAAGCCACAAGAATACATTATAAAGGCACTGCAACGTGCATTGATAATATAGTAACAAATGCTAACTACAATAATCATTAGAAAAAAACACGAAAATATTTCGTAAAATCTACAACAAATGAGTCTTATTAAGACTATAAGAACAAATCACTTTTGAAACAACTATTTCTCTAGCTAATACTTCGACAGACATTGAATAATACAAAAGTAATTTGCGTGTTACAAAATAGCAAGGCTATCAAAGCAACACTAGTTTGAACGTATTTCTTTCTGTAAAATGAACTAAAAATATTTTATTACAATAATCATTCTGCTAGTGTTATTAATTCATTTGTATCTGATCATAAAGCACAAATTATATCACATAGTTTAGATTTTAATGATGATATAACGAAACATCACAATAAAACCAGGATATACTCAGAGCAGGCGTTACATGAATTCTGTGCTGATATTGAAAGTGAGTCTTTTGATACTATTAAGATGTGCTATGACACCAATAATAAATATAGACATTTCATTTCTACTTTCTTAATGTATGTGAATAAGCATTTTCCACTAAAAAGTGTGTCACCAAATAAGAAAAAGCATATTAAATTTAAGTCAGCAGAAATTACAAAATGTAAAAATCAAATGCAAATCTATGAAATTATTTCTCAATATATGCTAGAGCTTAAACCTACATTAAAATGTGAAATAGCATAATATAAGCAATTACTGGATAAAGAACGGTGTTCATATTATGAAAATAAATTAACAAAATCATCAAACAAATCTAAAGTAGCCTGGCAAATAATCAGCAATGTTGTGAGCACTAAGGATAAGACGAAGTGTACTTTACCAAAATCAAATAATATAACTAAACAAGCTGATGATTTTAATATTCATTTTAAAAATGTTGCACGAGATATGTTAAACAGTCAATTCTGTCCAAACAGTGTCTCATATGTGTGCAATATTCCAATAAACAGCAGTACATTGTTAATCGAACCGATCACTAAATCAGAAATATTAAAAATTGTGGCTGATATGGACACTAAAAAAAGCTATGGATATGATAATATCCCGATATTATTAATAAAAGTTTGCATTAATACTATAGTGGGACCACTTACTGATATTTTCAACAACTCATTTAACACAGGCTTTTTTCCAGATATGTTAAAGTATTCCATTATTAAACCTATATATAAAAAAGGTAACACTAATGAGCTTGATAACTATAGACGCATCAGCATTCTTAGCACTTTCTCAAAAATACTAGAAACGTCAAATCGATTAATCAATTTCTTGAATACCAATAATTTATTTTCCAATTTTCAGCACGGATTTACTAAGGGTAAAAGCATAGACACAGCCCTATTTCAATTCACTCAGTCAATTCTATCAGCTCTAGATAATAAAAATGTCGTATGCGGTATACTATTGGACTTACCCAAGCATTTGATACGATCCAACACTCAATTTTAATTACTAAGCTTAGTCACTATGGTATTCGTGAAACTGCAAATAAATGGTTTAGTTCCTACTTAAGTAATCGGTATCAATCTGTTAAAATAAATAATGGAATACTTGAAGCAATATCTGGAAAATTACCAATTGATATGGGGATTCCCCAGGGGAGTATTATAGGCCCTCATTCTTTTAACATCTTCATAAACGACATATTCGATAACATACATGCCAACAGTGGAATCGTTTGCTATGTCGATGACACAACATTACTTTTTGGTGAAATATATACGTATGTCATTTGTTCTGGAAATATAATCATGAAAAATATCAGTGAGTGGTTCATAAAAAATCAGCTCATATTAAATGCAGATAAAACTAACACGAATCTTTTCAAAACAAATCAATCTTTAATTACTCCTGCGCATATAACACTAAATAATAATACATTCAAGTTTTCAAGATGTGCTAAGTTTCTTGGAGTAATACTCGATGAAACTCTAAGCTATCGACCACACATAGAAAATCTTAGCAAATCGTGCTATGGCTTAAAGATCCTTGCAAAAAATACAAATGACCATATTGTTAAAACATTTTACTGTGCCAACTTCTACTCCCATATTAAATATGGAATTCTATTCTGGAGTAGTAGTACACACGGCCGATCAGTATTAATATCTCAAAAGCGTGCAATCAGAACAATGTGTGAATGAAACCAAGCGACAGCTGTAAAGGAGTGTTTAAAAGGTTAGGCATTTTGATGGTTCCAGCCCTTTACATATACGAGTGTATCAAGTTTTTGTGTAAACATAGTGAGTTATTCCCTCAATATACCTTAAATACATCCCATAACACTAGGCATGGTATTACCTTCAGATATCCATCGCACAAATTAAGCATGTTTGAGAAAGGTCCACTTTACAATTGTATCAAGTTTTATAATAACTTTCCTCAAAATATTAAGAACGCTAAAGATAAGTTTCTAACTCAGATATGGTAGTATTTAATGTAAATTGTTCTTGGCGTGTTTCCATTTTTGTGGTGTACCAACTTTATACTTGTATACCAATTATTACTGTTACTGTTTATTTAATTGTTACTTGTTACTGTACATATACCGGAAATAAATGATATTATTATTTTTATTATTATTATGGATATGCCCCCGGCTCTTTGGTAGCTTGGGAACTAAAACCCAAAATGATACATGACTGTAAATTATGGAAGTAATTAAGCAATGACACAAAAGAAGCTTCAAAACCTTCAGAGAATGGTCTATCTTGGCATCATGTGGGCTATGTATACCACCCTCTGTAGCAATGGAGGCTTTACTAGACTTACTTTCCCTGTACAAACTAATCAGAAAAGAAAGTCTAATGAGTGTGATGAGACTGGGCTTGCATGGTACATGACATAGATTCAGGTACTTTGAGATTCTGAACCTGATTAAAACAGAGTTTTTACAAATACCGTCCGACGTAATGCCGACTAAATTTGATTTCATATCATGAATTAATTGGCGAAGCGCAACAAGCTCCATATTACAGTGAGTACCAAGCCACGCAAATATAGTAGGCAACGAACATACCGGATGCAATGGCCAAGGAAGGAGCTACGCCTACATGTGGGCTATCAAAAGCATATAGGAAGGGCCTTGTCTAAGTGCAAAGAGGGAATCTAAAATGTTTGCCAAGCAAAGCTAAGCGGCTCTTGCACCCAACTAAAAGTGGTACTAAATACGTCACCTTACAGGACATTGGCTAGTAAAGTACTATCTTCACAAAATAGGTAATGTGGACGACATTACTTGTAGACTATGTAGTTGACAGGGGAAATATCCGACACTATGTTTGTATTTAGCAATGGCTACCACCAAACTAGTCCTCAGCGGAAAAATTAAGATAACAGCACTACTGATCATGGCATGATCTCCTAAAAAATTAATTGACCTTACCAAGGAAAATGAATTTCTGGGAACATACTAATATCCTACTGGTACAAAAGATCTAACCAGATCACAGTGTAAGGCTATATATAGCCAAATGACCCCTTCTAATCTGATCTCGATTCTATACTAATTTAAGATGTCAAAAAATGGATAGCTCTATTAAAAAATTGGAACCACTAGAAATGTTTGCTTATATAAGATAATCTTTAATGAAGTGATAAGTACAAAAATTATACCATCTGTTAATAATGGTGGAATTAGTATGATTTCTCAAGTTATTTTCTACAAAATATACTTCAAGAATTAAACTTTGTCTACGAATAAATAACACTAGTTTTATCTTATTTTATCCGAGCATAATATTTCTTTCGGAACAATATTAAATTAACGGACTTACAAACATTTGCATACGAGATGTTAAAAAAATGATTATAAAATATTTAATCCAAAACTATGTTGTTATTTTTATGCCCTTTTATATTGTAAGAATTTGGACGATGTTTTGTTTACTTAACATTCAGTATTTCATTGGTGATGTCAGTGCACATAATTGAGTTAACTATGATTATTTATAACATATAAGGTTGCAACATGATGGACTTCATTTCAGTCTTAATAATAATAATACTTTATTAACGGGATAACCCCTTTTTTGTTACAATACAATTATTACAAAGTAACACAAACTTATATTACAAATTAATTTATATATTCTTCTTAAAGCCTAACAGTGCATCAAATAAAGATATATAATTAACATATTATATATTATATTAACATTAAGAATAACGCAGAAATAAAATATAATAAAGGAGGAAATAATCAATACGAAAACCAAAAAATGAAACAAAACAAAAATAGTAATATCAAAACAAAATAAGCGCATAAAGTCTACATAACACCGACTACACTCTTTTTGAAACTCGATAATGATGAACTAAAGAAATTTACTCGGTTGTCTAAATTAAATTCATTACCTAGTCGCATTAAACGATCAATGGTGTTATTTGATGAAAAGTTTGTGCGATGTAATTTTAATCTAAATAAGGGTGTATTTCTACGAGATCGATCATTTAAATATACGCGAAAATTCAACTTTTCTAAAATTAAAGGACTGCAAATGTCACCGTTAATTATTTTATGCAATAAACATAAATCTAACACCTTTCTTCGTGTTTCAAGCGATTGAATGCTTAAGTTGTTCATTATCCACGTATAATTACCTTGAATATGATTTACACCCATTTTAAATTCTATACATCGTAGAAATTTCTTTTGTACGTTCTCAATGGAGATAATGTCCGTTTGAGTATATGGCGACCATATACTGCTTGCATATTCCAATTGGGATCTAACTAGGGAATAATATAAAGTAACCACACACGACTTACTTAACTTACGACCTATATGCCATACAAAGCCCCAAATACGACAAGCTTTTAAAACCATATTACAAATATGTGATCTAAAAGAGAGTTTGTTATCGAAAACGACACCCAAGTCTTTAAATTCTGTAACACTTTGCAATTTTACAGAATCGAGTTGGTACACAAATTCTGTACGCGACCTAGATCTAAAGAATGAAATAGAATAGCATTTATTGCTATTTAAGAATAAATCATTTTCGTCACACCACTTATTAATCCTATTTATATCACGTTGAACTGCATAACAATCATCTATATTATTAATTATTTTGTACAGCTTTAGATCGTCCGCATATAATAAACATTCAGAACTCTTAACTACCTCCACAATATCGTTAATAAATAGCAAAAACAGAATCGGTCCGCAATGTGAACCTTGGGGCACACCCGAAGTCACATTGAAATATGATGATTTAAAATTATTAACATTAATACATTGAGACCGATTTGTTAAAAAAGAACTTATCCACAACACAACACTCGGATGAAAACCAAGCTCCCTTCACGCAGTAGCACAGAATGGTTTACCCTATCGAATGCTTTAGCAAAATCGGTGTATATAACATCAACTTGAGAGTTGTTCTCTAAAGCATGCGACAGAAAATCCCGGTACAATATTAAATTTGTTACTGTTGACCTTCCCGACAAAAAACCATGCTGCCTATCGGATATTATATTTCGGCTCATCCAAAGTAATTGTAGAGAAATAGTTTCATCCAGCTATTTCGGAATTATGGACTGCAAGCATACTCCACGGTAATTTTTAATAAGTTGTCTATCCCCAGCCTTGAAGATCGGTCGCACAAAACTTCTCTTCCAGATGTCAGGAAAAATACCTTCATTGATGGATCTCGAGCATAAAATATAAATAGGGTTCACCAGTGTAAAAGCACATTTTTTCAGTACACAAGAAGGAACTTCATCGGGGCCGGTTGCATTATTTTGTTGTAGAAGTGAGGTAAGTAGCCATTCTCGGTCGACATACAGTATGGAGTTATGTACCTGTTTTTTGGCACCAGTCATAAAATTGTCCATAACACGAGGAGCAACATAAACGGCTGAGAGATACTTGGCAAAAAGTTCAACAATGCTATTGCCATCGCAAGCAGTGCTATCATTGAAATGCATGATACTGGGAAGTTCTCCTTCTTTATTGAAGTCATGAACATAAGTCCAAAACTTTTTTGGATTAGAGTGAATTGCCGATTCGACGTTGATAAGATAGCTGTGAAAAAGTTCCGAATTCAGTTGTTTACAGCTCGATCTTAGTTTACGAAAAATTTGGTAGTCATCAAATTGTCCACTTATCTTGTACTTAACATGTGCCTTCTTTTTCTTTTTAATTAATTCTTTAAGATCTTTATTAACCCATTTAGGGAATTCATCATTTTTATCAGGAACGTATTTAATCGGTATATATCAATCCATGCCGGTATAAACTATATCGTAAAAGAGGGCTGCAGCAGTGTCCAAGTCTAGATCATTCAGGAAATTCCAGTCAATAGTACTAAAAAAGAGATTTAGATTTGCAAAATCTGCCAGATGGAATAAAAATTTCTTCCTGTACGTCTTTAAGTGATGAAAATTTGCACAATTTATAATAATATCATAAGCAAAATGATGATCAGTAGATTTAGAGAAGGGCGCATCATCCACAGTTACGTTAATACCATTAATATTACTGAAAACTAAATCTAAAAATACATTACGAGTATTTGGGATGTAATTTACTTGATTAAGATTAAGAAAGCAGTACGATTCCAGTAATGCATGTGCTGCAGTATCGGATTCCTTAAGAGAGCTGTATACAATACCGTTAGTGTCCCATTTTAGGTTAGGAATATTATAATCGCCACAAATGAAGTATTTGTGGTCATCGTTATCGTACACTAGATTTTCCAAAGCAAAACAATGATCAACATAAACTTGCGATACAGATCCAGGAGGAATGTAGACAGCACCAAAGATATATTTAGATGTGCCAATACTTACTGAAATAAATAAATGTTCAATTGAATTATTACATAAAATTAAACGAGACGAAAAACATTTCTTGACAGCAATCAAGACTCCACCCCCACGAGTGCTGCCAGTATCGTACCTATCAGATCTATAAATTATGTAATTATCAAAGCGTAACATTGAATTGGAAATATTCGAGTGTAACCATGTTTTAACCAAAATAATTACATCAAAATCATTACTGTTTACTGATAGCATAATATCTGAAATTTTTGTGCGAATACCACCAACATTTTGAAAATAGATTAAAAGTTTTTTCTTCTGTTACTATTACATATTTTTTTATATAGATGGGAAAAATAGACAAGTCTGTTTTATAACATGAAAGATCGCCCCCTGGAATTATTTTTTTAAGATATATTCAAAAGCATTAGTCGATGGTACGTCTGAAAATAGTATCAATCCGGTTTAGAAAGAAAGAGTTCAAATATCCTCTAGACAAGAGTGTTAGATTTACTTAAAAATAGTAGGAAGGTAACTCGGAATATGTAGATGAGAAAATAGAGATAGGTTTGTAGAGATAGGTCTGTTTTATAACTTGAAAAATCGTCACTGGATTTCTTTCTTAGGATATATTCAAAAGAATTAGTCAATGGTTGTCCTCAAATAAGTATCAAGAGTTCAAATATCTTCTAGGCTAATGTATCAGATTTACTTATAAATAGTAGGAAGGTACTTAAAACACTTTTCCAAAATTCTTACTTTAAGGATCCATATTTAGTTTGTTAGATACCGGTATCCTCTTCATAGATTTTGATTAACACTTGAAATATAAATGAGAATCATTTGGTCTCACTGAAGAGTCTAGTATAACATAAGGGATTTTTTTACTTTTGCGATTCATATTAACATTATCTACTTAACTATATTTAAAATCTATTATACTATTCAGGTTTGTTACTTGTACTAGCCTCTAGGTTCATTAGAAATATATAAAATGTATTTATTTTGTTTATTTTGTTTTAGAAATTGCAAATCCCTCCAACACATGCTTCACAATTGAATGTCCAGTTCCCACCAAAGGAAGAAAACGTTCCATAATAATACCGTTGAAGAATAATATATGTGTCGACTTTAACGATGAATCACAACAGGTTTTTGAAAATACTAATGATATCATAGCATTTACTTGTTGGAAACGTAACACTATTTCCGACTTCAATGGTAAGTTCAATGATTCGCACTTAAGCCGTTTGTAATGTTTTTATTTTTTAGCTGTACGCGCATATTACTGCGCAAGAGATCCTACTGTTTAAAATAGAGTGTTTATTGAAACTGAATATGATAGTATGATAGTACATATGTAGGTGCATCTGACATTATTGTAACTGTAGAATAGCATAATTGTATTATTGCATTTTGATTATATTGTAGTGTAACTATTTCTAATTAAAACAAAAAGTAAATAAAATGTATTAAATTTCTTTACTTCGTTGTAGAAAAATTAAATATACCCACTTAAAGCATGATTGAATGAAAAAATTTATAATTTGAAATTAGTTTAAAATCAAATTTTGTTTTCATGTTATATTCACATTCAAACAGTCTAAAGTATCATTTCATTTTATTCAGAAGAAATAATTTCATTCAAATTAGTGTTGTTTTGATAGTTGTATTATTTGTAACACGCAAATTACTTTTGTATCATTCAATGTCTGTCGAGGTATTAGCCAGAGAAGTAGTTGTTTCAAGTAATTTGTTTTGTAGTCTTAATAAGACTCAATGTTGTTGTAGTTGCCGTATTTTTAAATAATTACAAAAAGTAAAGCCATAATTTCTAAACAAAGTTCAAAATGATTCCGAATATAAATATATGACCATATTTGGTATTCTTAAATTAACTATAACACCTCTGTGCGTAGATTAAAAGTCCAGTGTTCAAAGAAATTATGTACACTTTTGTAAGCACTTGACTTTTGATTTACGTACAAAAGGTGGGACAAAAGCAATCTTTATTCACCAAACTGTGTCAATCGTATCCCCATTGTCCTCCATCAGCCAACAATGGGCCGTTTTTGTTCTGCCCATGTTCGCGCCGGTAAACATTCCAACTCTTCGACACGAACGGCCAGGCGGTGGTGTGACATAAGCCGCATTATAATTGACGTTTCGGAACGGATAGGTGGCCCCGGGGATTTCGGATTAACGTACCCCCGTCGTAACCGCCGTTTAGGGACGGACCGTTCGGGGGTCCGTCAGGTGTGGCACCTGTGCGCGCCCTCCATTTTCGCCCTTTCCAGGGCATCCGCACATGCCCCTGCATCTGTGGGCTGTTTGCTGAATGCATAACGAAATTAATGCACATGTGCGCTTTTTTATTCGGCGGGCAGCAGCGGCGAATTTCTCTAATTAATTCGACGAAATCTAAATAAATTATTATACGATTATCGCATCGATCATTTGCTTAATTATATGTGTGAGATTATAATCATCATTCGGTTAAATACGATGTTATTATTATTATTATTATTAAAACTTGCCAGTGGTAAACAAAATGCACATTGCAATTAAATGATATTTTCCATAAAAAGTTCTGTATGCTAAAATTAACGATTCACCTGCACAAATAATGCCAAGCTCTTACATGCGTAAGAAATAATAAGGACCGAAAGAATATCCTAAATAGAACGGGATGTTATAATTTCAATATCTTTCGGCGTTAATTTTTAGCCAAAAGAAAATAAATAATGTAGGCTAAAATAAATTTTAAAAGAAACATGACATAAGTATGCAGAATTTGCTATTATACTACATTTATTGCAAATATTCTTAGTGAAAAAAAACATTTTGTACCGAATATACAGAAATATTTGGATGTTAATATCAGATCTTCTAATGCTCACAAATTGCATTTGGGGTTAGTAAAGAGTCTCTTAAACAAACTATAAGGCTGGACATGTTTCAACAGGGTTTGTCTAACCCTTCGTTTATTATTCAATCACTGATGCCTAATCACCACGAAAAATTTTACGATTGAGCAGCACGTCCAAGTAATAATATTTTATTAACAAAAAGAGTGTTCCCATTTTATTGCCCTTCAAGGGATTAACTTTCCAACTTTTAGTGGCCACATTCGTGTCTACAAGTTCGACAAAGGACTAACCAATAAAGTACGTTAAAAAATGCCAAATTGGATGAGAATATCGCCGCTGTAACTGAAAGTGTGCAGGAGAACCTAATGTCAACGAGCAAGGTACGTTAAAGAAACGCCAAATTGGCCGAGAATATCGCCTCTTTAAGTGAAAGTGTACAGGAGAAGCTGATGCAGTCAATTCTTCACCGTGTACAAGAACTCGGCTTTTCAACTTGGTGAACTTTGAGTTGGAACTCCTGTACGCGTACTCACAAGATCCATCTGGTTCAGGAGTTTGAAGCTTATGACCATCGACAACGTCGCTTGTTCTCTGTTTGGGCATCGGAGTATTTGGAATAGAACCCCAATTTTAATCGAAAAATCACCTTTAGAGGTTAGATGCATATTTAGATAAATGGCCATGTTAACAAGCATAATTGCCAATTTTGGCACGAGGCAACTCACACGAGATTTTCCAGGTTGCAATGCATGCACAATATACTACTGTTTGGTGCGGAATTTAAGCTGATGGCGTCATTGGCCCGTATTTTTTCGAAGACGATGTTGGTAGGTGATTGCCTTGTCAATTCGAAGCGCTAAAGAACTTGCCACATAACGGTCGCCATGATGGAAATTCTGCATGAACAATTTAGGAGTATGGTTATCTCTCGAAAAGGTGACCAAGTACGCTCCCCCGCTAGACTTTTTCTTCGGGGGGTTTTCTAAAATCGCAGATCTATGTCAATGAGACATAATCGATCAATGCAATGAATGTCAACTAAGCTATCGCTTAAATTCAGCCGGATATATGCGGCAGAATCATTGGAAATTGGACCCCTCGGATCCGTGTCACAGTAAGAAGCCATTGCGAATATTTAGACAATATTATATTCAACATATAATGACATAGATGGGCCTTTTAAATAAAAAAGAATTTCTTTTATACACAAGGCTTATTTTATTCGATTGTAACATCGACCAATTTGAAAAACACTGAACATTACTTGTATATTGTTTTTGTTATAATCACCAAGGTAAGAATAAGGAACGTTGAAGAAATTTTACGGCATAATAAAGATGACATATGCAGTATCTAAAATTAAATGAATGGTTGCAAAAGATGTTAAAACTTTGAAATAATAAGTAATATGGTTATTAAAGATATTTATAAATCTGAGAATAAATATTTTCAAGTATATTAACGTAAGAGATATTGTTATAAATCAAAGTAAAAAATAATTTAAGACCCTAAGGATACTTCGCAAAACAAAATTCTTTAAAGCTAGGAGATTACTGCTAGGCAAAATTATTAGATTATCTAAAATTTTCAAGAATAATATTTTCATAGGAAAGGTTAACATCTCTAATGTTTGATCTGTATTAAATTATTTTATATAAGGTGTAGTAGTAATAATTCTTTTTAGTAACATATATTTATTAACAAATTTTGTACATATTTACATTGAAATTAAGTAAAATGAATGATGTGTTAATGTATTAATTTGTCAAAAGCCTATCGACCAGAGGCCTTTCTGCCTTGTTATGTTCAGTCATATAGCGTCAGTCGTTAATAAGTAACAGGATGAAATGAAATCGAATATGGTTGCATTGGGATTTTTAAATTTAGGGTTTATACTAGGGTTAGGGTTTCTAGGAGAACAATATTGTATAGTATATGGAAGTTAAAAGGATTTTTTGAGAATTTTTCTGATAGAAATCGAAGGCGTTCTAGGATGGGGATAACTAAAGTAGTATCATAGAGGAGCTGGTTAGAGGGATTGTGTAAATGAAAGAGGATGACGGTGTTTTTTTAGGGTACGAAGGGATGCTCGCTCGCTAAATTCAATATTACGGAAGGTGGGATTGCTGGGATTGGGATAGAGGGTACAACTATAGTCAAGTAGTGGGAGTCAGATCATATTATATATTTTTACGCCTGTTGTTGTATTTATACCACGATTTTTGTATGTTAAACTTCTGAAGCATTTTGACCTAGAAGTAATTTTGCTATGTTAGTTTAAAGAATGATAAATATTATGAGACACCCTCCCAAAATACATGCTCCGACTAATTAAATTCAAAAGACAATTATACCAAGACATACAACTGACGGACACAACTGAACTCAGACAAAAATTTAACAAACTTAACAAGGACATTAAAAGACTTATAACTGAATTCAAGACGGACGTTTGGATAAACACTTGCAGAAAGATCAACGATACAAAGGGAAAAACATTTTGGACGGAGATAAATAAATTAAGCAAATACAAAAATACAGACAATCTACAAAACATCTTTGACCCCTTAACTAACGAGACCATCACAGACACAGACGTTATTGCTTAAAATTTTGCCGACATTTTTAACAAGACTTATACAATGACACATGACCCAAACTTTGACCGCACAAATTTTCAAAAAATAAATGACTGGTACGTTCAATATTTTGAAAACAATGACTGTTCAGAATACTTTGAGGATTTAAATAAAGGGAAAAATACAGCGACTGGACATGACAATATACACAGACATATCCTCAAATCCTTTCCATTCCATATACACGACCACATCCTCAATAATATTAACTTCCTCTACAAAAACCAATACTTCCCAGAAGTGTGGAAAATAGGAATAATTATTTGCATTCCCAAACGCGACCAACCTTCCAATTTACTAACCAGCTATCGTGCTATCACACTCTTACCTGTTATTGGAAAATTATATGAATCCCTCCTTAAAACCAAAATCCTTTCTCTAATTTCTAATCATATCCCCAATTATCAATTTGGATTCCTTCCCCGTCGTTCAACTTCTCTTCCTCTAACAATCCTAGCCTCTAATATTCAAACTGCCCACCTTGAAGGTAGAGCTTCTGCAGCATTATTCGATTCTGTCTGGCACCAAGGCTTATTATATAAATGTCATCTCCTAAATATCCCTCGTCATATCATTTTTATCAATAAACAATTCCTCTCCAATAGATCCCTAAAAGTAAAAATCCACAACTCCTTCTCTTCTTCTTTTACTCCCGAACAAGGCCTCCCTCAAGGCCCTCCCTCTCACCCCTATTATACAACATTTATAGCTCCGACATCTATAATCTCTCTACTTCAATCCTTCCAAATATCTCCTGCAATTTGCTGATGATACTGCCCTAATTACCCATGCTCCCACGTTACCAAAAGCCCTCCAATTCCTTCAAGAGCTAATTGACTCCCTTCAACACTGGTTTGCAAAATGGCGTTTTAAAATCAATCCCCATAAATCACAGCTCCTAATTCCATACCACCGCACCAATAATTCTCCCTACAACATCTCAATTTCCCACACTATTACCCCCCCCCCCCCTCAAATTCCGTTAAATACCTAGGCATAACCATAGACCATAAAAACAATTTCAAAAAACATACAGCTATAATTAAAAACAAAATAACAACTAGGGCAAAATATTTTATATGTTTAACTTATAGAAATGATGGCATCACTAGTAAAACAGCAGTTAAAATATACAAAATGATTTGCCGTCCATTACTGGACTATGGTTGTGCCCTCTATCCCAATCCAAGCAACCTCCTCGTAATATTCAAGTTAGCGAGCGAGCATCCCTCCGTACCCTAACAAAACTTCGGCATCCTCTAAATCCTTTACATAATCCTTCCAACCAACTCCTCTATGATACAACCTTAGTTATCCCCATTCAAGAACGCCTTCGATTCCTATCAGAAAAATTCTCCAAAAATCCTTTCAACTTTCATATATTATCCCTCTACTGTCTTCCTAGAAACCCTAAAATAATCCCTAAATTTAAAAACCCACATTCTACCATTTTCGATTTCATTTTATCACTTCATGCATCTACTCACTAAAGACTGACGCCATATGACTAGACAAAACAAGGCAGAAAGACCTCTGGTCGATAGCCTTTTGACAGATTAACATAATAACACCTCATTCATCTTTTATTTATTATTTAAATAATGTACATATTTGTCAATAAAGATGTATATATATATATTATGAGACATTAGTTGTTTTGATTATAAGTTGAAATTATCTGATGAATGATGAGAATTTGTATATAGAAGAGCTTCAGTTGTAATATTTATTCAAAATCTCTAAATTAGAAATTCTAGATGCAAATTTTTCAATGATGTACAAATACGCTGTTCTAATGATGAATGTCAAAATATATCACGAAATTAAAGCTTGAACAATTACTTATTTAAAATTAATACCTCTATAATTCTATTAGTAGTAGGTTGTAATAAACAGAATCGGCTGATGACTTCATATGTTACTATGTATACTCCAGAAATCTGGCTGGAGACTTCATAGACCCGTAAATTTGGGAGTCAACATCAGCAAACTGAAATAAAAATGTAACAACCACCTTATATTTGTTTATTTATTTTCAAAAGTATAGGTCTATTTATGTAATGTATAAAATGTATTTTGTTCCTTCCTTTGCCAAGAAAAAAACAATTTGGTTTCGATTTTTATGAATATCATTAGTGTAGTTACATTTATTTATCATTTTAGTTAGAATCTATCAGCCATGCATTGCAGAAATGGCTGAAATGAAATTTTATCATAAATAACATATACTTTGATTAGATCAAAATATACCTTAACTGGTATGTAGGTGTTGCTGGTAGTAAAGTAATAATTAATTCTATTAAAATTTGTATTTTTGGGCGGCAATATTTTTAGCAAAATCTTTAAAAAATATAAATCTATTTAAGTAACTAAGAATAAAGAAAACACTTTTTAATACCACTTTAAACTTTATTTTAAACTAAAAGTGTTTTCTTTATTCTTAATATTGAAATGTACCACGAAGTGAACACCGTTAAGATCGAAGAATTTAAGTAACTAATATAAATTGTTGTTTACTTTTCCATAACAATTCAGTTTCATTGTTATTTTATATATCATCGGTGCAGTGACAGGTCTGTTTACGCTAAATCCACCATTTTAGTTGAAGTCTATTATGCATGCATTGCTGTAATAAAAACTCATTTTCATGTTTGTAGCCGTTGATGGCAGGGAAGTAATGTTTCTATTTAAATTGTTATTTTTAATTATCATTGTTGATTTTTGATGAATTTGACAGAGAATCAAAAAATAGAAATTGTTTCTAGATGAAGCAACAATCTTCAATATTTAGAAGAGTTGTTGAGAACGATGCTCAATCACCAATTTTGGGATATCATCTCTATATCATTTATATCTAACTGCAAGAGTTTAAAATTTTGAAATATTTAAATAAAAGTAATAATGAGAATTAATTTCTATCAGTGTTTTTACGCCGCAGTTTTATATTATTATTTAATTTACACTTTTAAATATATTTTTATATTGATAATATATGTATTATATACTGTAATAAAACTAACTAAAAAGTCATAACGGTTACAAAATAATGGATGAGTGTGAAATTTCGACGAAACGGAATATTTTTCTGGCATAACATTTTTGGGGCTATTCCCTCATATTTATGAAACATAGAAGACCAATACGAATTGAAGATAAAGCTATTCTAAAAATTATGGAATATTATTCTGTGTTATAAAGAATAATGTTACGTATTTTATATAATCGATACTAGCAGCAAGTTTAGATAATTGAGAGTGTTTTAACTCCAGTTTTATTATTATATATACTGCACTGCATTGGTGAAAATGGAAATTAAAATTAAAAGTCCATCTTACATAAATAGAGAGTTAATTTTAGTTGCTATTTTCTTATTTCGTTTCACTTGATAAATTTGCATAACACAATAGAATAATATTTTCAACAAACTAATTTGTATTTCAATTATACTTTGAAAATATTAGATAATTTTGAAGAATATATATGTTTCTCTATCTAAACATAATTTAAAAGTGAACGCGAATACAAGACAAGTAATTATTCTTTCATTGGCACAATCGATAAATGTGTATGTGTGTGTGTTCACCTGAACAAAATTTACATCTGGTCCCACCCCTATAAAAAATGCAATGTGCTCTTGAAAACAGCCCTCATTTCTTCCCGTCAACAGGTGATGGTTGCAGCAGGACCGAATTAGAGACAGTTTCAGGTGCAAACTATAAAAAAACACATTTTGAATCGATAATATATTTATAGTCAACAAGAATTATCATATTTATTAATATTAAACTCTCATTATTATAATCTTTCATGAATTATTAAAATGAGTTATATATAACTCCTATTATTCATCGCCAAATTTGTAAAAATCATACTATAGGAGAGAATTTAATAAAACCGTCAATATCAGCATTTCTTAAACCAGTTCTTAAAAAGGTGACAATGATGTAAAAGCTATGCCACTCAGTAACAATACTGTTAGCAGAAGAATGAAAGAAATGAGTGAAGATATTCAAAAACAACTTGTTGAAAGGCTGGAAACAAGAAAATTCTCAGTGCAAATAGATCAATCAATTTTGAGAGACAGTGAGGCAGTACTGATAACTTACGTAAGATATTTTGATAAACGGCATTTTGCTGAAGAAATGTTGTTTTGTAAAAGATTAGAATAGAAAGCACTACTACCTCCAAAGATATATTTATACAGGGTCCTGCAACAGTGCGTCAAGCTTTCCTAGCGCCTTTCTCGTAACAGATAGAAAAAAATATTTCATATAAAAATTTATTGAATTAAAAATCTCTATGCCGTAAAATTATTTTCAAATATACAGGGTGTCCCAATTTTGCGTTATAACAAAAGCAAACATTTTTTTAAATGGAACACCCTGTATATTTTTTCATTTTATAATTTGGATAGTATTTTATAACTTAAACCTTTTTTTGTTTTTTAATTTCGATATGGCATTTCCGAATTATTGACGTTTTTCTGAAAAAAATGTAAAAAGCGGAGGTTCACAAAAAAAATTATTCTGATGTTGTATTTAAAATTTAAGAAATTTTCTTTTTCCTATGGTTGGTCATAAGTACTGTTTATGTACCAGTGTTAAAAATTTTCACTTTTGAGGAACTCTGCCTTTGTATCAGACCCGCCATTTTCTAGAATTTCAAATTGTCGTAACTCTTTTTTTTTAAATGGAATCATATATTTTTTTTAAATTTTATATTATTCTACATCTAATTTTCTACAAAAAATGTTAAGCATACCCTATACCTAAAAGTGATAATATTCAAGATATAAAAGAATTTATATTTCAAACGGTCCTTGAATGCGAATTTGTTTTTGAATAGATAGCCATGACTGAAAAAAATGCATCTGTCGATTAAACAATTAGTTTGACATGTAAATGGGAGGTGTGAATTACAAAAAACAAAAGAAGAAAGCCTATCATCAACGAGGAACCAAAAAGACATTGCTGAAGGAACTGGCATAAGCGAGAGGTCAGTACAAAGCATTCTGAAGAAAAATCGATATCAAGAATATCATATTCAGAGCTATTGGTGATTCCTTATAAACAACATCAGGTTTTGTTAGATCTTTAGATCTAGCAGGTCATTTGGTGGGTCCATTCCTACCAATCCACTGGTTGGGAAAAATGAAATGCCCTCACGTCTTGTGAAAATTGGGCAGGTGCTCCGTCTTGTTAAAACCACACCCTGTTTCTTGTTAGTTAGGGTACATTAGCTAACGTTCCGGGTAATTCAATTTGCAAGAAGTACAAATACATAGGCCTACTGAGATGGCCCTCGAAGAAATGTTGACCTACAACATGGTTTCCAAAAATTCCGCCCCAGACATTCAATGCTGACGATCAACTTGTCTCATAACATGCGGATTATCAGTTAAATAATAGTGAAAATTGTACCTATTGACAGATCCGTTGTTATGGGATGACGCCTCATCCGTGAATAAAATATATTGGAAAAACGAATGATCCTCCTGTATTTTCTGTCTTCCCCAGAAACAAAATTCGGAACGAAATTGAAAATCAGTATTACTCAGTTCTTTATGTAGCTGAATATGATATGCTTGATATCGATTTTTCTTCAGAATGCTTTGTACTGACCTCTTGCTTATGCCAGTTCCTTCACCAATGTCTTTTTGGTTCCTCGTTGATGATAGGCTTTCTTCTTTTATTTTTTGTAATTCACACCTCCCATTTACATGTCAAACTAATTGTTTAATTGACAGATGCATTTTTTCAGTCATGGCTATCTATTCAAAAACAAATTCGTATTCAAGGACCGTTTGAAATATAATTTTTTTTATATCTTGAAAAATATCACTTTTAGGTATAGGGTATGCTTAATATTTTTTATAAGAAATTAGATGCAGAATAATATGAAATTTAAAAAAATATATGATTCCATTTAAAAAAAAAGAGTTACGACAATTTGAAATTTTAGAAAATGGCGTGTCTGATACAAAGGCAGGGTTCCTCAAAAGTGAAAATTTTTAACACTGGTACATAAACAGTACTTATGACCAACCATAGGAAAAAGAAAATTTCTTAAATTTTAAATACAACATCAGAATATTTTTTTTTTGTGAACCTCCGCTTTTTACATTTTTTTCAGAAAAACGTCAATAACTCGGAAATGCCATATCGAAATTAAAAACCAAAAAAAGGTTTAAGTTATAAAATACTATCCAAATTATAAAATGAAAAAATATACAGGGTGTTCCATTTAAAAAAATGTTTGTTTTTGTTATAACGCAAAATTGGGACACCCTGTATATTTGAAAATAATTTTACGGCATAGAGATTTTTAATTCAATAAATTTTTATATGAAACATTTTTTCTATCTCTTACGAGAAAGGCGCTAGGAAAGCTTGACGCACTGTTGCAGGACCCTGTATAATAGCTAAAAACTACTTAGATATCAATAATATATCAATGAAAAATATAACATCTTGTGCTGCAAATGGTGATCCTAATATGACAAACAAATGGTTGCTTAAAATTGATAAAAGGTGAGAATCCAGAAATAATTGTGCATTGTGTTATTCATAGGGAAAACTTGGTAGCTAAAAACAGCTCACCTAAATGAAGTACATTCGGTAATAAAGTGTATCAATGCTATTAAAGCTAATGTCAAAAGGAATCGTCTCTTCAAGCTATTTTGTGATGAACAAAATGAAGACCATGTGACACTTTTACTTCAAACATCTTTTAAACTGCTTGAAAGGATTTTTGGAACTGTTTGAAGTATCTGTTAACAGTCGATTGTAAAGAATTTGTAAGTTATTTAGCCGATATATTTGAAAAACGAAATAAAATATATACATACAAATTTTAGAAAGGCTTTTTTTGACATGAACCACGTCAAAGGTTGGGAAACACTGTATGGTTAATTAAATAACCTTGATAGGACTACCAGACTTGGGAAGCGTATTCTATAATAAATTCGGCTGAAAGCCGTTCTTTTGGTCAATAATAATCCCCTTTGCTAGCCACTGCAGCTGTTTAGCCAATAGAATTTTGGGAATGCATCATTAAATGCAAATACCTCGATAGTTGGCAATATCAAGGCGATTTCCAGCTTTAAAAATAGGAAGAATGAAATTAGGTTTCCATAATGTGGGGACGTATTGTAATTCAATTCACACTGGGAATATTATAAGGACCGGAAGATGATGTTAACTTTAGATGAGTGAGTATAGTTAACACTATTGAACTCTAACACTATTGAACTCTCTTGATCAGTGAGCAGAGCTAGTAGAGTAGACGGTTGCGAAATAGCTCGCAAAGAGGTTAACGGTTTCCTAAACAGAGTTACTTACTGTAACATGAAAAACATTTGATTTGGGAAATCACTTGTTTTACGCTCATGGTTCACAAATCTCCACAATTGTTTAGCATTCGTGTTGATTTTCGCTTCAATTTTCAGCTTTTAAATTAGAGAAGACTAAATAATCGCAATGATCATTACTTTGCGTAAATTTAAATTGAGCTTTATGTTTATTATAAATTAAATTGATCAAATCACCATTGAACCATCTAGGATACTTATTCTTAGAGGTTTTAATTTTTGGAACATATTGGTCGACGATAATGTTTAGCATTGCATAAAAGCTATTAATTAACAGTGTCATTAAAACTATCACAACCATTGAAGAACGCACACCAATCCATAGACGTAAAATAGTCGTTGATTGTGGAATAGTTTCTCTTAAGTCTCTAAGTCATAAAAATATAATCCAGCATAGCAGCCACCAAGATTTCATTGCACGACAGCTCAATTAGGTAACCAATATGATGATAGAAATTAGCAAATAACAAAACCTCAGCTCTAGTGACTGACCTCTTTCACTATCGCTAAAAATATGGCCTAGTTGTACTCCTCTGACGTTTGATAAGTTATTAACTTGATTAAGGATTTCTAAACCTTAATCAAGTCACTTAACAACGTGACTTCCAAGAGCGCCTCCGTCAGTTTATTGCAAGCTGAATTGATGGTGCCGTCGCCACATAAAATAAGCTTATCAATTGAGCTAGTCAGAAACAATTCTTCCAGCGTGTTACAGTTTGAAATAATACTCGACCGACAAAAGAGGAGGTAGGTAGAGATCACCAATCACTATCACTTTTTTATCGATTGTAAGACATACATAAATCTATTCTAATGATTTACATGTAATCTGAATTGTGGACGGTAACAAATAATTTTTAACTGCAGTTAAGACACCACATCTGCGAGTTTTAGCACAAGATTCGTCAGATCGATTACATCGAAACACACTATAACCATTTTAGGAAAGTCCCTCATCGCATATGTCGTCTGAGAGCCAGGTTTAAATAAGCACGACCACATTGTAATTACTAGCAGTCACGTTTAGAGAGATATTAGTTAATTTTCACTTAATGCCTCTTAATGTTGGCTGGTTTTTAATAGGTATAATTTTGGGAGTGCTGCTAATGTATTGTATTCTTAGATCATTTTCATTCCTGATTGTTGCGTTTTGCACCAACCTTAGATTATCGAGATACGATAGTTGGTTGGGAGTTAAGTCCTATTTAAGCCCGATATCGTTAACATTGCATGATTTACTATGTTTTAAAACGTCAATTGTACAAGGTTTATCATGGAGAGTCATTTTTACTGGCCCTGGTCTATTAGAGTCTATTCTAATCACTTTGAGTGGTACATACCCGGAACCTACTTTGTGGATAACATGAAGAATTAAATTTTTATCTTCCTTGATACGATTGCTGGTTTCAGTGTTGATTAATTCCGGGACGTTTAACATAATGGCCGTGTCATCTTCGTAAAGATATTAATTCACCTAATTGCGTTGAATAGAAATGCCGGGACTAGTTGATGAAGTGGAGCTAACAAGTTTAGCAACTTTATCAGCCAACTCGGTGAGCGAATTTTCGTTTCGTAATTCGATGATTTCCGAAATCAAGATTCTGAGGTTGGAATTGCGAGCACGATGTTTTTTTAAATTGATCGGTAAGGTTGGTTACGGATAGTTGTATTAATTTCTCAATGTTTGTGAGTTCCTTAAATGAAACAGTCTGACTATTACATGTTGGACTGGGAGATTTTTATAGATCACAACCATGTCTAATCAGACAGGAAAGATGAAATGATTTATTGTACTTGAAGCACGTATTAGTATTAGACACAGGTTTTTTACATCCACCGCAAAATAGTGATTGTGGATAATAGATCACAAAATTGTTCGTCATAATGAGCTGTGCGAAGAGCGGGGTGTTAAAATTAAAATAAAATTAAAATAGACCTTGATGATTTCGAATGGAAAATTGAGGAGATTCCAGTTATTGAGTGCTATTGTTGGCGATTTATCCTAAATGATTAAGGATTCGCATTTCTATTTTCTTTTGATGTAAATAGTACCTTTGAGACCTAGGCTTAGGATTAAAATCAAATAAACAGCAAATGTCGTTATTAATTCTACACCTGACTTAATTCATTTATATTTGGTTCAAACCAAAAAAGGCTCAAAAATATTGGATACATGGGAATTTCCTACTTGTAAAACTTCTTACGACGCAAAATCTATAAATAAAATGAATGTTTGCATATTTCACCATAAAAGAGAATTGTTTATTTATTTGATAATACTATCAATTCTTTTAGGTTTTCGATTTAAAATTTTTTAATTTTAAATTATAGGAAATGTTTTCTATACAGGTGGTATATTAAACATGCGGAGGTTATTCTCTATGCTATTCTTTGAATATTTTATCCTTTGATGATTTTTAAAATCCGCTTTGTTTCCAAGATACAGGACATGATATAGGAAGATCCAAATATTTTTACTCGAAAAATTGCAAATACTCTGAATGTAAGTAATGGGGCTGTTTGAAAAATTCTTAGAGACTATTTGGTGTATCCATGTCAAATATAACGCGTGAAGGCAATTCTTCATGTAGATTTTTCTTCACGTATTGCATTCTGTCAATGGCTTTTTCACATACTGGTTCAAATTCC
Source organism: Ontholestes murinus (assembly GCA_963969525.1). Lineage (NCBI taxonomy): Eukaryota > Metazoa > Arthropoda > Insecta > Coleoptera > Staphylinidae > Ontholestes > Ontholestes murinus. The sequence continues at coordinate 50,584,342 of OZ018393.1, read as the reverse complement.
TCAACTAGTGACGGTGATTTTTTTTTTGATGAAGCGACTTTTTTAAGACATGCAATACGGAATTTTTATAATAAGCTGTGTGGTCTAATAATTTCACATTAGATATTTAAAGATCGTTTTCAAAATCGGTTCTTGTTGAATGTTTGAGTATTTCACCAAGGAAAGCTTTTTAGAAGAAACTCTGCAATGTGTTTTATTCACGATGGTGCACCAGCGCATTTTAGTGTGGTATCACGTGAGTTTTTGACAGTAACATAGGGAGATTGTTGGTTTTTCACTCATGGTCAAATCGATTTCCGGACGTAAAATCCTGGATTATTTCCTATTGACTATCTAAAGTCATAAGTTTACACTACTCTATTAAAAAATGTGGAAGACTTGCGAAATTGGATAATTGCTGGGTATTGACTCTGGTGTCCTTGAAAGAGTTCGGCAGTCAATGAGGAGAAGATTGGATTATAGCTTCCTAGCTGGAGGTAGTTTTTTTTTCAAATAGCTCTTTTAGATTAAGAAACTTTACTTGTAGTTTTTGGTAATTAAATGTTGTTTGCCCTATATCTTCTAAACAAAGAGTGTTTTTAAAAATCAGCAAAGGGCAAAATATTCTTAAAATAGACCAGGGACACCCTGTATATGTAACTGGTTTCCAAAAACAATCTGAACCATAATAACGTTGCTACCAAAAACACCTTTATAGTGGATACCTTCCTTGTTATAAGGTATAATATGTAAGTATAAGTTAAAATCTGGACAAAGAGTGCAAATATGAAATTGTAATATAAATACTACGTGTGTAAGGCGATATTGTTCGGTGGAATCATGCCGGATGTTAAGTCATGAATACGCCGCCCACAGCCACGGTATGGAACAGACTTGAAGAACCAGATGTTGAAGTAGCGTGTGTGGCTCACTCACAGAGTGGCTCACACACAAACTCACACACACACACATTCACATTCACACAAATACACAACGAACGGAGAATAGCGACGACGACGGACCATCTGGAGACTAAACAAAACAGTTCCATGAAATTGCCCACAAATGGGTTCCTTGTTGTGCGTCCCATCTGGAGGAGTACTGCCCGTCAAATGTAAATCAGTCAATTACAATCGCGCAATAAAGAAGAAAATGCGCAACGATGGCGGATTAATTGTGAGAACGCCGGGTCCTTGAGAAGGCCGAAACGGGGGACCCGCGCCCCATAAGGTTTAATACGGTCACGCTTGATGACTAAACTGAATTACCTCAATTACTGTAAGCGTTTATTTCCACCAGGAAATTGCGCGCTCATTCGCTGGATCCTGCTGGAATTAGCGGAACGGCTTAATTCTGGGATGCCATAATTGTTAAATTACCACCTTCTAAGACACTGTCATTTTCAATGATTTAGCTGATTTACTACACGCATCTTTTCACTTAAACGTGACATTATATTTATAATTTCCTAAATAAACCGATCCACTTAAACAAGTGTTTTTAAATGAATTAAGAATCACTTAAAAATTGATTCAATATAGAAAAGACTTCTAAACTTGTATTTCAATCATAAGCCATTAGACTTTTTAAGTATTATTTTTGTGATTTTTCTATACTGAAATTTTAACATAAGTTTAAATTAAATTACACTTCCTTTATTTTATATTTTTTCTTTATTTACTCGACTAGTTTCGCTTATTAAGGCATTATCAAGAGTGGGTTAGAAATGAAATCAGGTAATAAAGTTTCACCAAGTGATAAGTGAGAAAGTCATTCAAGAAATTTTATTATATGTTTTGGCAAAATTTCATCAATTGTTTGTTTTTTTAAATCTTTCTTCTAATTAAGAAACATGTAATTTAATTTTTGAAATATAAGTTAAAAATAATGAAGAACTGAAACTTCAATTAAAATATTTGTTTTAAAACATTAAAAACTTTTTCATTTTATGTATATGATCAATAATTATTGTATATATTTATAAAAAAAGGTAGTACAAACCTTCTTCACACTTTTGTTAATTTTAATACTACTGTTAAACCATTGATAAAGATCACTATATGTCTGAAATATATATCTGGATTCAAATAGAAGTACGAAAAAAGTTTTTTAGTGCATTTTTTTATAAATTAAGTTTATCTTTGCCTACCTTATCGAATTAAACTACTTTAAGTAAGTTATATTTAGTATGTATGAAGTTTTAGATCTTATATTTTTTATAGAAAAGATTATTATTAATATTATTATGTTTATTTAATTCTTATAATAAAATAAATATTCAAAAAAAGTATTCTTCAATTATATACACTATGTTTATTTCAGTAATTTTTATGTATATTTATGCTGGTGTAAATGTTTACAGAAAATATATATTTATGTATTTCGAGTTTTCTTTTCCCTGTGCGTTTAAGATATTTTCGTAATCAAAACTAAGCAGCAATATTGTGGTTCTTAAATTAGTCTTAATTGGTCTTGAAGGTTACCTATGTTTACTTTAACATCTGGTGAGGATAAATAAGTCCTCCTAGGTGGCACCGGTAGCTAAAATTATCTTCGGACCATATTTTCGACGCTCGTAAATTTCGACTTATCTTATCGGCGAGTTGCTGAAAAGCTTCTGTTTAGTGTTCAACACGTTCGATAATGTATTTGTTTTGAAAACAGGTACAAACGAATTAATTAATTTACATTTAACGTATACAATACAATTAAATGCGGATATAATAGTCATTAAAATGTAATAATATATAATATAATGTACAACTTAATATTAAAGATCAATTTTTACATGCATTTTGCAACGGATTTATAAAGTATTTTTACATAAATTTTGTAACAGATTAATGAATTATTTATCTGAATAATCAAAATTAAATGATTTTAATTTTTATCAGCAAGCGATTTTCTGAGTTATTCAGTAGTCAATTTTTTAATAGTTGAAAGATGTCGAATATCAAAGTACGTTGAATGTGCAATAAATATATTTAAAACACTTTCATATAAACATCCTCAGACTACATCAGTAAGATACTAGATATATCTAGTATTTAAAATGTATCTAGGAAGTTTCTAGATGTAGTCTGAGAGGGTTTATATGATATTTGTATTTTAAAAGCTCATTTTGCTTAAATGATAATATTTGATATCACAATTGATGTCCACATCACCAATTTTTTAATTGTCCTTTTACATTTTACAACTTTTAATTAAATACCTCGTTTATGATTTACTGATTGAAGGGTGGTATATAGGCCACCCACCTACCCTACATATACATGATAACTTTAAATACTAATCGTTGATGATTTTGCTGCTTACAAAAGAATAAAGCCTTGAATGTGATAAAAAAGCATAATCCAAATAAGTTTAAATACAAATGACCTTCAATAACTAATCTTATCTAAGCTTATAAAACACGATTTGCTTTCCTTTCTTCACTAATTTATTTTTACACGTTAAATGTACATTTCGAGCACCATGTGCTCATTTTAAATAACTGAATTAATAGTGAAGAAAGGAAAGCAAATCGTGTTTCATTAGTGATTATTACTTCACATAACTCAAAACAAATAGTGAATATATTATCTAAGCTTGATTTAAAGCCGTTCCACGTATCATGTATATAATTTTTATTAATTTAAACACTCAAAAATGTTACGTTGTCAATTTACTTTTATTCAAATTTTGTAATTAAAGTTATTACAAACCGCGAGGCGATCAGTAATTAAAGTAAATATTTATATGAAGTGTGGGTGGCCTTTATCCCACTCTTTAGTCAGTAAAACATCATCAAAAATTATTTCAAATATTTCTATGGATATATCATTTAAAAATGCAATTATTTTGTGTTTGTTTACATTTTACAAATTTTAGCTAAAACTCTCGCTTATGTTTTACTGATTGGAGGGTGTGATAGAGGCAACCCACCCGCCCTACATATATATGATAACTTGATGTTAATTGTTGATGATTTTGCTACTAAAAACACTCATACACTTTATGGAATAAAAAAATAAAACAATATCAAAATTTAAGTTTAAATATAAAAGACTTTTTATAACTAATCTTATTTATATAGATTTTAAAATTTTATGCGTGATGGGTTTTTACTTATTTACTTAATCAAAAAGTTTACCTTTTTAATTTCTTTTTTATTCAAAAAGTTTTGTAATTAATTTTATTGGAGACGATAAGGAATTAAAGTTTACAGGTATATAGAGGGTGGGTGGCCTCTATCCCACCCTTCAATCAGTAAAATATCATCAACAATTATTTGAAAAACTTGTTTGAATAAATCTAGTAAAATTTGCAATAATGTTATATTTATTTACGTTTTACAGCTTTTAATTAACCCTCGCTTATGCTTTACTGATTGGAGGGTGGGTTATTGGACACCCACCCACCCTATACATACATAAAAACTTTAATTACTAATTGTTGATGGATTCTAATAAAACATAAAACTTGTTCAGTTTCTCATTCCCTTTACCTTTTGTTTGAAATGGTATGTAATCTTTCCAAATTTGGAAAAATATCGGGAAAAAACAAAAAAACGCCTCGAGTAAACATCTACGTCTGTCTGTCTCTTTTTCTGTCACTGGGTGCTCTATCTCAAAAACGAATGATCCTATTAAGATGAAACTTTAAACTTAAGGTTTTATCGTTAAAAACTGGAACTGAAAAGCTTTTGGTGAACACTCATAAACATGAAATTTATATAAGAAGTAATTGTAAAGAATCCAAAAGTGAGCCAATTTTTAAGAATAGCCTTTTTGGGTAAACCTCATAGATTTCGAGACAAAATATAGGGAAAGTACTATGATGGTCACAAGACCATTTTTTTGTATTTTTGACAATGATGTTATATTTAAATCTCATTTTGATTGTTGTTGTCAGATTGTTAGATGAAGTGAAATTACATCTAGGATACTTAAATTAATAAAACAAGGATGTTTAAAGAGTTTTGCTTAATAAGATATTATTATTCAACTATTTCACCACACAGTGGCTTCAGCAGACAGATGAGTAATTACATTACAATGAAATTCTTTAAACATCCGCCTTTTATTAATTTAAGTGCCGAATAGAGTTTCGCCAAGTAACAGCCTCTTCAATCTAACTTCTAAGATAAATATTAATACACCAGGTGTCCCACCAGAGCCCATTTTAGGCCAATTTCTCTTACAAATTTATAAAATAGATACAAGCAAAGATATTCTATTTTTTTCTATGCTGATGATACCCAACTTATTGATAAGGAGGAAAGTCTTAACGTTATGAAATATGCCAATTGTTAAATTTGGTGGTTGGACACTGCTCTGTGGATTTTAGTAGCCATAGCGACAGTAATAAACTAATAATAAAATATATAAGTCCTTACTTTGTAGAAAATTCACTAATAATTAGTTGATGATAGAAGAGTGCACTGCTGGCATCGTCAGTTTATGAAATTATTTTGCTTTTCCATGGGGCGTAAATTTCTAACAAAAAATAACTTGAAGACATAATGCGAGCACATTTAAGTAACGAAGAAGTTGAACGTATATTGCAGAATTGGCTGATTCGGATGTGGATATTAGTGATTGTCCAAGCGTGCATAGCTTGACACAGTGAGAAATTACTCTGCATCAGATAAAAATAAATCAACAAAAAATACGTTTTCAGCCTACCAAAAAAGGGGTTCGAACTTCTGTATGCAATATAATCACACACTTGTCATGAAATAGTATAACCATCTTTTCAAATCAAATCAAATCAATTCGATACTTGTTCTGCTACTTTCTTGATGTAACCAAATGTTCTTATTCGGAGAGGTAATACACTTGTTATGTTCCATTTGTTTGTTATTAGGTAACCTGATAATAAACCTGATAATAAATAAATGGAACATAACAAGTGTATTACTTCTTCTAATACAAATCAAATCAGCTTGGAATACAAATCCTTCTACGTCATATTGCTGGTTGTTTAAGAGAAACATATTGTAGATCATTTTGGAATACACGAAAGGTAAAATTACTAAATAGTTCTTCAGATATGAAAGAAAACGTATCTTCTATACTGACCATTTGAATATAAAAGAACTGAAGACCATCATTGGGCACATTTATTTAGCAGCCGTTTTTAAATACGAGAAGACGTAACTCATAAGTAATTATTCGTATTCAGAGTTCGTTACTGTAGACAAAATATTGGTACCGTTTAGAGATAGAAGGAAATTTTAGATGTATATGAAAAACAAGCCAATCTGTCTTCGCGATTCTAAATTGCATTACTTAATAAATACTTTCGTATACCTTTTTAGAGATACTACCAGACAAGTAAGTAATATTAAAAAATTGAGTGTACCTACACCAATCGTGTTGACTTTAGTTTCGCCGATTGACAGCTAGAATGGTTAAATGCTCGTGAATAGTGGGAATTACAATTTCTTGTGTACATTCAGAAACGGTTTATGTATCAATCAACAGTTTATTTATTGGATAAGTAATTCGGCGTAAATATTATAACTTCATAAATATTTTAAACTGTAATTACTTGAATGTCTTATAACATCGTACCTCCTTATTAAAAAAGCAATAGCTATATCTAAGCAAACGTGTACAACGAATTAGGTAGGCAAGCTCAACTCTTATAAAAACTTTTACACTTAAAATTGTCGAATTGAAAGTATTTTTTATTTGTAAATTGTTACTATTTATATATAGATATATGCAATTTTGTATAGGTTATGTAATAGAGTAGCCTTAATATTCTTAAATGTAAGCAATTAATGACGTTTGTTATTATTATTATTACCTCTATATATATATTTTTTACACAAGGGTATACTCTCAATTTATATGTACATAAATGTTATAAATTATGTAATTTATTCATAGAAATTGATATAATTATTCTTATTGACGTTTATTACACACTCAAATATTGTTGTACAATTAAATGCAAAGTGCTGTGGAGTAGTTTATAATTCATTTAATTTAAATTAATTAATTACTGTAATTACTTTATTATGTAGATATGAATTATAAGCAAAAACCATATACAAGTGTTGATAAAATAAGTAGATAAGCCATTGAGTGGGCTTAGCACATTCCCTTGTAGTATTCCTGATGAAGAGTATTATCTATTTTAATAATTAATTCTTAATTTACAAGTGTGATTTGAACTTATCTTTAATGAATCCTTAAATTCCTAATCCGTACAATTTATTTAAAATAAAATTTAGACCTAGCAATCAAACGTTTTAAATATCTCAAATAATAATAATAATAATATAACATAGACGGTTTTACACATATTACATTACAGATTCTTAGCACCTCTTTGGAGACTAACTCTGAGAGCCTTTGAGCATAATTTAAGTTGCTTATGTCAGATGCAAGTCGATGTAGATTCCTAAAAATAGCATAGATTTTCTTTGGCTCACTCCATTCCCAAAACAAAATATGAGGGAAGCAGTTTTGCAGGTGTTTAACTTTCATTTGTTGCTAACGGGCCAGCTAGATGCCAATCGGTATGTAATTTTTCCACTGTAGCTAGGTTCTTCCATTGGCATGTTAAGACGGTATCGTCAGCATATAAAATAATAACCAAGAACCAAGAGCGGTAGATTGTTTATACAGATTAAAAACAATAGAGGGCCCAGAACGGAGCCCCGAGGAACACTGTGTTTTAGGGGCAACGAGTCGGAAATACTCTCACCTATCAGTACGCGTTAAGTTTTCCCCGAAAGATATGACATTAGTAGACCGCAACTGTCACGGTGTAAGTTATAGAAATAAATCTTTCCTAAAAAAAATTCGTGGGGAATGCATTGAAACGCTTTTGACAGGTCAAAAAAAGTAGATTTTGATACTGAGCCCTCTTCAAAAGAGTCTGTAATTAATTCTGTAAGGATTCTACTGCATCTGTTGTGGAGCGTCCTTACCTAAAATCAAACTGTTCGTTATTTAAAAATTTAGACTCTTCGAAATATTCAATTAACTGCATCTGAAGAATGTTTTCTAGTGTTTTACTTTTTATGGATAAAAGAAATATAGGGCGATAACTGTCTGAATCATCACATTCGCCTTTCTTAAATATCGAAATAACTAAAGCTCTCTACAACGCCTCTGGAAAGATGTTATTTAGGATGCACATATTGAATAGTTTTGTTAAAGGTATTACAACAGCTTTTAGTACTGTTCTTATAATGCCAGGACGAAGCCATAGGTATCTCTGTTTTTACTAGTGTTTAAAATAGTATAGCTTGATTTATAATGTTTATGGAGACTTCAGTAAATTTAAAGCATTTTTTAGGGTTTGGTAGGTGCGTACGCATTAATAATACTGGACCAGCGTCAGATTTAGGTACTGAATTTAAATTTTTGTTTGATACGTTGTAGATGTATATTTTAAATTCATTTAAAGTAATACTTGTGATATTTTTGTTAGTATTCAATGTCCTTTTGGCGTTGATAGTAGACTACATAGTGTTTGGCTTATAGTTCTCATTTTTTAATGTAACTATTGGTTGCTTATAGCTTACGCACGTCTGTATTGGGCCCTGTATGTATTCCTTAGTTCTCTAAGTTCTGGATCCTGGTTTTTATTATACATTACAGAGATTCAAGTTAAGGTATTTCTCATATTACTTAAGTCCTTGTCAAACCATTTAACATTATTATTGTTATGTTGATTGGGCATTAGTATTTGTTTTTGCGGAAAAACAACGTGGAAATGTTTGAGAAAAATTGATATAAACATGCTGGATTGTGAGAGTGACGTGAAAATGTTTATAATTAAATAATTAAGTCGCCCAACTTTTTTTGACTTTTGTATTTTTTTCAATGCCATTTTAACTATTGATAAGGAACACTTCGTGTTTGAATTGTGCATGTAGTCAATAAAAACAATTTTGTGAAGAAAGTGATAATAATTTAATTACAATTTACTACATAATAATCTTCACGTAACTTAAAAAATATATTTCTAAATAAAACACTATTTTGGCACTTTTTGCTATTGATAATGATCACTTTGTGACCGAAATGTACATCAAGCGATAAATAAACCAAGTGAAAAAAGTGCTAAACTAATGTTTTATTTAATGATTGAAACATGTTTATTTGTATTTATACTGGAGGAGTCTGCAATGAAGCTCCATGACTCTGTTTTTAGAAGTTAAAATAATGTAAATTTACCTACAGCTGTAATAGGTCGTGTGAACTTATGTCTCTACTTTTCTCTTGGTGACTATTTAGTTAGAATATTGAATAAAATTCCCCTGTGGTCATAATAATATTTTCTTTTAAATTTTGTTTTTAAGAATTACGTCGTATATTTTTTGTATAAAGTCTGACATAAAAATGGAATGTTGGAAATGATTATTGTTATTTATGTTTTTTTGAAGGCAATAAAGAAATTTGCCTTCAAAAAAACATAAATACTTTCAAAATAGATATGCGTTTCAGTATTTATATAGTCATTAAAAAAATACTCCAAAAATTGTTGCAGTTACATTTGTGAACTGGGTTCAATAAAATAAAAATTATAATTATATTTTGCTTTGATAATAAACTACCACATCATTATATGCATATAAAATAGTGTTAAAAGAACATATAACATAAAATTAGTCAAAAATGTCGTAGTATAAATATTTTCAAAATTGGGAGGAGTAAAAATCTTGTTATGTTCCATTTCTTTTTTTCATATAACTGATACGTGTTTCCGTCGTTACGATCATTATCAAAGTTAAAACTCACGTGTCAGTTATCTGGAACATAACATGAGTTTTACTTTTCCCAATTTGAAAATTTGATTCGATCAAGAGAGTAGTAAAACAAGTATCGATTATATCTTTTCAAATTGTTTAAACTGACAGATTAGTTTAAATATTATGAAAAGATTTTAGCTATGAATTTTTTTAAAATCTTATTCTGCTTGAAATTTAAAACAGAGATAAGGAAACAGAAGTTTAACATTTATGAGTGTTGTTTCTAAATCCTTACAAGATGATTAAATAAGTAATTCGTCAGTTATAAAATTATACAGAATGTTAATTTAAATTATTTACTTATTTATCTAAAGAAATACATCAACACAAAAAGTATGCCCACCATTGTATATATTCTTACAAAAAACAAACTAAAAATATATATCGGAAAAATATTACCAACGTTTGAAGAAAGTATTGTAGAATATAAACACGCATGGAAAAACCAAAAAAGTACCTCAACCTATTTTATTTATACAAAGTATATCCAAATTAATTTTATTTGCTTCCAGAGGTATGCCTCAAGGATCAAATTTGAGTCCACTTATAATCCTTCCTTATATAGTCTATACGGATGATGCGTGCCCAATATTTAAGTGTTTGTCCTATATAAATATTATAAAAAAACTTTATAGTGTTAATTAAATGAAGCAATTAGTAATCCGCTTTTCACTGATTTAATTCAAATGCTAAATGTACATTTCGTCCACTAAGTGGACATTGTCAATAGCTGTACTAAACTAAATTAATAAAGGGGGAGGCGTATATATATAGATTTTACTAATTAAATCTTAATGACCTAATTAACATGTTTGGCTCTAAAATACAAGTAGACTTAGGCTATATTTTTTAATGACATAGGCGGTAACAGGTAATCTATTTGTAGGGTACAGGTATAGAGATTAAATCTTATAGTACATTACTAAGTGGGGTTAAGTTAAAATTGAGTAATCTGATTTTTTGCCCTATGTATAATTGGTGGCAACTTTAACATTCAATTGAATATATACCAGACTACTCGAGGTCATTTTCTATAGAAAATATGTTTTCTAAATGGTTCTTTAATTTTGAATTTGTGTAAAAAATAAAATAAAACTAATAACTTTGTTTTTATCTCTTTTTTAGTAACACTTTTTACTATAGTTTCGACCACTTCAGCTTGTCATAATCAAACTATAGTAACAAGTGTTATTAAAAAAGTGATAAAAACAAATTTATTCGTTTTATTTTATTTTGAATCATAAAATGTATCACGAAGTAAAAGCCTCTACAATTACTTATTTGTGTACAAAAGCTGGTTTAAGGTTAAATTGTTTGTAAAGTTTATTTGGAGACGTACAATAATCTGGTATATATTTCATTCTTTATGTTAGATTCTGACTGTTCTAATATTGAGGCTGTCTTCATATAATGTTTGTGTTTGTGTTTATTGATAAGTTTTAATATGGTTTTCTGGTTGTATTCAAGTGAACATTTTATTTCAATTATAAAATCTAGTTCTTCTTTCATAAGATTTTTAGACAAGGGAATTAATATTGCACTGTTAATCGTACAGTTAAATGCCGACAGTTTATATTTAAATAGGGATAATTTATTGAGCTTGAATATAATTTAATGTATGCGTAGGTTTTCTACAGATCTCAAAATGTAATCTACTATCATTATTTATACATATTACGAAGTCTAAGTAGTGTAGTTTACTATTGGTTTCATGTGAAATAGGTGCTATCAAATTAATTATTGACTGTATTTACGAAACTGTAAACATTTAAAGTATCATCTATAAACGCGAAAATGTCATCTATTTACTTATACTAAGTTTTAAAGACATTTGGGACTGTATGTTTGGTCTGAGATTCTAAATGGTTTAGGAATATATTAGTAAGGAAGGGTAAGGGGGGTTCTCCATTATTGTATTAAAATTTTGTTTGTAGTAATTATTGTTAAAAGTGAAAGTAGTGCAATCTATAACCTATAGTTTTGATAATCTCATGTATTCTCTGGAAATTTATGAAGGTAATCATAAGGATTGTGGTGACCGTTACTACGTGGTAATTCATGATAAACACTTAACTAACGCACTTACTATTTTTTAACCACTAAAATTTTTTGTAATATATGTATATATATTACAAATTTTTTTAGTGGTTAACACATAGTAAGTGCGTTAGTTAAGTATTTATGAAGGTGTTTTTTTTAGTAATTATTCAAAGATGTTTAAAGTTTATTTAATGGAAATAGTCGAAAATAGGGATTCTACGTCGAAGGAGATGAGTTTTTGGTTGGGTTCCAGTTTAATATTTTTAGGAGATTTGTAAGTTGAAACGAGTTATGAATTGCAAGGTCGTTTTTTATTCTTTGTTTGCTAAATTGTTTTACTAACCATATGAGGGAAAATTAATATTTGATACTATGGAGCTGAATTTATTGCCTGGCTTGTGTACTTTTGGTAAGCAATAAAGTTTGTGTAATTTGAATTGTTTCTTCTAAGTTGATGATTTAATTGATTTGAGACAAGATTGGGGGAGGTTTTCAGATATTTATTAATTTTCTAGGTGTAGGTGTTTACAAGGTTAGATTTAAGTTTTAAGTATGTGCCTCTGGATTTTGTTAGGTTTACTATGCCATTATCTTTGTTTGATTTAAAAAAAATAAAGGTGTTTCGATTTGCTTGACTAAAGAGCTCGTTTTTCTTTTTCTTCCTGCGTGTTCATGAATGGCGGTTAGTCTTTTGGTTTTAATCTTGATGCTGCTACGTCTGCGTCGTTCACAAGCTGCTGTATGGTGTTGTTTTTTGGGTTAAAACTGCGTTCCAATCATTTTTTGAGTAGGCCATTTTTCAGAAAATTATATATTAGTTTTGTTGAATACTAATATGCTATCTAAAGATGTTTAGTTGTTGTGTTGTCACTGGTAGCCATTTAATTTTTTCGTCTCACACAGGTGTTTAATTTTATTTTTATTTATTTTTCACTTCTTTATTCACGTTGTGAACATTAAATTGTGATTGTATGCTCGAAATGTATTTGCACAGTTTAAGGTGTTTTTCTTAGGTTTCGATCTCCAACATCTGATCTTGCGTAACACTCAAATTTCGAATCTAAGCCACTCTTTCTTTAAATCTGTTATAAGTTTTGAAATGTTTTTGTCGGGATTTTATATTTTCATTTTATTGATTCACTTTCGTTAGACACTGATTATAGATATAAATATCCGCACTTATTAATTGAATTTTGGTTCATTTATAGTGTTGTTAATAGTATAAACGGCTGTTAACACCTCAGTGCGATTTGATAATAAACTAAAAAAACTTTTATTAAACATAAAGAAGTGCTCTAGCATTATAAATGTTAATTCGGTTGTTGGTTAATACAAAAATGTTTCACCACGGGTTAAGTGAGAAATTAATTAATCGTTTAACATTTATAATACGATTAATTATTAGTGTTTAATTAAATATTACAGATTGTTAAGGTTAGAATTTTATGAATTTCTTTTTTTTTGTGAGAATTCTTTTGTTTGCGTAACAGGCCCTTAGAAATGCCGAGATCCGCCCGAAATTAACAGGTGTGCATTTTAGCGACTGCCTCATCCCCTTAACGCACCTGTATCATCTGCTGACAGGTGCCCCAGTGCACTTCAGGTGGCACACCATCAGCCAAATCAACCGAATGACTGCCACCCTGGATCGGAAGAGACCGCTGTTCTGCCCCTATGCAACGAATAAAATCCAACAACAAACGACCGTGTTACGAGTTATTAAATAGTAGAAAATTAACGGTAATTACACCATATGCGCTCGTTATCTAAGGCCGCCCAATTTGGATTGTTAGTTATAATATTCTAGCTCTTCGGCATGGTAATAGATCAATTATTCGGATTATTAATATTCACGAATCAATTACAGAACGATAGAAGTAATTTATTGTGAAGTATAAAAATGTAGTGAATTATTTTGAATCATATATAAAAATTGTTTGCTATAACCAAAGTTAAAATTCTTACTCAAAAAGAAAAAATAGCAGACATTTCCAAAGTAATTTCATTGTAAAGATTCATAACGAGTTATTTCTGAATGTTTTTAATTTTAATTTAGTTTTTAAATTATTCCTATTTTTTTAGTTTAAATATAAAGTATTTTATTATTTAAAATATTGTAAATAGCAGTCACCATAAACGTTATACCCTTACAAAATGTTAGTTTGAATACCAGACTTATTTAAAAAAATGCTATTTATGCAATTACCAAACGTTTCTACAAAATTTTTGCAAAAACAAATTTTGTTAAAGACTTTTTATCAAGGTAAGGTATCAATGATGCTGTAGTATGAAGCATGTTGTAAATGAAAATCTATTGAAAATGAATCATGCTTATCGATGAAGTCTAAATTTTAAAATTCATAATTTTCTATTATTGAACAAAAATCTCCATAACCTGTAACCTTATCTAGAATACTTACTTATTAATATAAAAAGAACAACTTTAATGAAATAAAACATTCAAAGTAGCCTTGAGTTAGTTGCGTTAAAAAACGAGATTGTATCTTTGAAGGAGGAGATGGCGCTGCTAGAAGCGACACAAAAGGAATTTCTTACTCAATTAACTTATGAATTTGTCCGGGATTTGAAATCGGAAATATCGCTCCAATTTAACAATCTTTACTTACAACTTGTTAATACTACTTGGAGTGGTAAACCACAAGAAAATTGTCGTTCTGCTTTTACCTTCACTTCCATAGATGGCGTCTCAGATAAATTGCTCAGATAAATCTGCAAATACTGATGCTGAAGCGTCATCTACTGAAAAATCTACATCAAAAGTACCAGCAAAGCATACCAAATCAGCCGGTTCAGCGCCAATTTTGCGTGGAACAGCAACGAATGTAGACATTAAGGGCACCAGTAGCCGTATTTTCTATCACGTACACAACTGTAGTCCCTCAACAACTGTCGATCAATTATCTTTATTTATTAAGGGTAGTATCGGCATTCATAATTTTATCTGTACTCCACTTACATCTAACTCAATGTACTGTTCGTATAAAGTTGGCATCGCTGAATCCGACACTAGTAAATTTCTCCATGCGGAAATTTGGCCTGAAAGTGTCACGGTTCGTTGTTTTATTAACCGCCAACGTAAATCTAAGTCTAACCGGAATCGTAACACTTTAAACACTCATTGTAATATCATAAATAATAAAATAACTTCGGAAAATTATTAAAGACTCATGCGCCTTTAGCAATACATGTAGTTCCCCCAATCCAAGACTCAGAAATGAATTAAGATTTTTTTATCAAAATGTTCGTGGGCTTCGTACCAAACTTTTCTGATACTTGGTTAAGTGAGGACATTTTTGATGCCGAACTCGGATTCCTTAACTATAATGTTTATCGTTGCGATCGTAATTATATGAATTCCGAGAAAAAACGTGGTGGGGGTGTACTTATAGCAGTTGCTCGTCACCTTAAATCGCATGTACTTGAAAGTAAATCTTATCATCATGAAGAGCTCTTTGTTTCCGTTAGTACAGATAAACAACGAGTTCTCCTTGGTAGTGTCTATATCCCTCCCAACTCTCAACTTTCGACATATCAACCACATTGTTTATCTGTTGAGAACCTTGTTGATATGTTACCTGATTACCACGTGTGTATACTGGGTGATTTCAATCTCCCAAACATTAATTGGTTAGTAGGAGATTGTGGCGTTTATACTGATTCAACTAATAATTGCGCTACCTCTGTTTCTGATACGGACGGATTCATAAATTCATTTCAAGTGAACAATATTGTTAACTCTAATTTTGTACTTTTGGACCTTATATTTTTACAAACTACCTTTGCTAATAAGTATTCTGTCTCTTGTGCTGAAAACTCGTTTGTAGCATGTGATGTGCATCATTCCGCTTTAGAATTGAGTATTAACCTTACATCAAATACTACGGAATCTCTTTGGGACTCCAATCTAAGGTTTCAATTCCATAAAGCAGATTTGGCAAGTTTAAATAAAAAATATATTAATTTCAATTGGGATAACGTTCTAAAGGATTTAAATGTTAATGATCAAGTGGGTGTTTTTTATAATATTCTTTATGAGGCGATTGGCTAATTTTTTCCTGTTGTGGATGCAAATAGTTTGCCTGGTTATCGATTCCCAAAATGATTCAGTAAGGATTTAAAAATTATGATGTTTTTAAAAAAACACTACATGCCAAATTTAAGCTATCTAATCTACCTGCGGACTACGAAAGCTTTCAAAAAGTACGGGCCGATTGCAAAATATTAACTAGTAGATGTCATGAAGAATATTTACAAAGACTTGAAAGTGCTATCTCTGATGATTCTAGCGTATTTTGGAAACACATCAGGTCAAAACGAACATCTAGTGGTATTCCCAGTTCCTTCAATCATAAGGGTTCAACTATAAATAGCGCAAACGAAATCGTTGATTTATTTGCTTCTAATTTTGGTTCCGTCTATAAACATTCAAATAACCAAACTGTTTGCGACTCAGGTGACTCTCACCTGAACCTTAATTTTATTCCCGATGTTGGCATATCTTCGATTTTAGAGGAATTAGCGAATTTTAAACCAACCTACTCAATGGGGCCAGACGGTTTGCCCGCTTTATTTCTAAAAAAATGCTCATTTTCTTTATGTCGTCCTCTTTGGATTATTTTTAACAACTCGTTAAAATGTGGCGAATTTCCATCTTATTGGAAAGATGCTCTTATTACACCAATTCATAAGAATGGTGCTAAAAATATCGTCGCCAATTATAGAATTATTTCCATTCTATCGCATATTCCTAAAAATTTTGAAAAAATTGTAACTTTATATATTTCGTCACAAGTTGATGCATTCTTGACGGAGCAGCAGCATGGATTTAGACGTGGTTTATCGACAGCCACCAATCTATTAATATATGGCGACTTTATAGTGAATGCCTTGGAGAAGAACATACAGGTTGATTCCATCTATATAGACTTTTCCAAGGCATTCGACACGGTAGACCACAGTATATTACCGTCTAAATTGTTTAAATTGGGAATAAAAGGTTCACTTTTCGATTCGATAGCGTCTTATTTAAGAGATAGAACTCAGAGGGTACGTGTTGGTACCTACACGTCTTTTTCGATAACTGCATCATCAGGTGTACCCCAAGGTTCCCACCTAGGTCCACTTCTTTTTAATATTTTTATTAACGACGTCACTTCCTGTTTTCGACATTCTCAGTGCCTCTTGTTTGCGGACGATACGAAAATTTTTACTGTAATTGAAAATAAACATTCTTCTCAACTTCTCCAGCAGGACCTAGTTCGTTTTAATGATTGGTGCATTTTAAATAGAATCCATCTTAATATTGATAAATGCAGTGTTATAACTTTTGCTAAAGTCAGCTCCCCATTTTCGTATTCTTACTTCATTAATAATATATGCCTTAAGCGTGTTAATTGCATTAAAGATTTAGGAGTGCTCCTTACCAGTAACTGGAGTTTTTCAGAACACATCGGTAAAGTTACTTCAAAAGCATTCCAAATGCTTGGGTTTTTAAAAAGAAACAAACAAGATTTCAAAAACCCTAGAACTTTAATAAGATTGTTTGTGGCAATTGTTCGTTCACACTTGGAGTATTGTGCCCTGATTTGGAGCCCCTATACTGCATAAGAAGTTAATGCACTCGAGCGTGTTCAGAAAAAGTTTGTGAAATTTTTATCTTTTAAATTTAATATCCAGGGCTGCGATTACCACGAACTACTACATTTATTCGGTTTACGAACACTTCAACATAGACGGTTTTGTGCCATTAAATCTGCCCAAATCGAAAATCGGCATCCATGTGCCAGCCAGATAATTACGGTGCAATGAAGTATTTTCAGTACTTTGTAAAAAGACTGACTATGCCAAATATTTTGGTATTTCTCGCTTAGTCTACAACAGCAACGCGGTGGATGTCGATTTTAACTACATTACTTTTAATAACTTGCGTATGATTGTCCTTAACATGTAATTTTCTGTACCATTCCTAGATAATGATGTAAAAATCGAAACTAATCGGAATAAATCGTAAAAATTGTGAAATCAACTAAGTACCTTTCTATAAACAACCCTTAATAAACTTATCAAAGCAAATACAAAAACTGACTTTTCTAAATATATTAGTTCTGTAGAAGTTGATATTCAGCAAAAACCTCAAAAACTATGATCATTTATTAATGAACGTAAATGTAGAATGCGAATTCCAGGGGTGATGAAAGTTAAAGACACCGCACTTGAGCAGCCTTAAGATATCACAAATGCATTTGATACACATTTTTCATCTATTTATACATCAAATAATATTAAATCGGATCTTATTGATTCAGCATCAAATGACAATCAGCTTTTGTTAACTGAGTCGTTTAGTTGTTAGTTTAATTTTAAAGAAAGTGTTCTACATACTTTATTTTATGACAACAAGCTTATTAATATTTTACATCTTTATTATATTCATATGCTTCTACTAATATTAGATGAAATAAAAATTTCTGCGCGTTTTTTCACTTTATTTAAAAAATAAAATCACACTTTTTACTTTTATTTGTATAAAACATTTTTATTTATTTGGTGACCAATGGTTTCGATACATTAACGTACCATAAATAAATACAAATCTGTTATACAAAACAAAGTAAAAAGTGTGTTTAAATTGTGATTAAGTATTATGTAGAAGCCTCCATTGTTAACGAAAACATAAAATTAACAAAGTTTGAATTATCTAACTTAGATTTGATATAGATATTCATATTTATTCATTTGTCCAATGTATGAAAATAACTATTTCGAAAACTTTAGAAATAATTCAAAAACAAATATACAAACATTTCGACTTTACATGGAAAGACTCAAGTTCTCGTCCACATGATCTTGCACTCTCGCCTAATGCGGTAGCTTTGATGACTCTGTTGCCAGTTAAGGTTACTTTGATGATCTTCCATCAGTTTATTTGCCATATATGGCGTATTTATTTACAGAATGAAAACCTTGTTGTTGCGATACCTTTTGTCCATTTTGAAGCCTTGTCCCTATTGGTAAAACTCTTGATGAGCTAAATTTTACAAGCCAGTTTTGTACAATTAAAATTTTTTGCCAAAGCTTAATGTTTGTAGTGCTGTAGAATCTTCGTCCAAGTTCTCGGAGCTTCTGACGCGTTGTTAATGATGTGTGTGTGGCCTGGAAAATTATAGAACACAATATTCTTCTTATTGGCCACTTCTGGTCGATCTTTTGCTTCAGTCTGGTCAGTTTTTGATATTATAGTAGAGGTCCGAATTGGGTGTTTAGCACAATAAAAGCAGCTCATAGTAGATGATTATTTTCCAATCGTGGCAAACACAAAGCGAAATCTTCTTGGCCGCTAGTGGTGTTCATTTGGGCCGCGATTGGACCACAATATTTTTCGGACAGCCGAACAGTGTTACCGTATGTGCTCAATTTTTCATCATCCGCTTAAAAAATAGATCGATTTCCTTACGTTTCAGCATAGAATAAAAGGCATCAATTTCGTCCAATTCGTATGGCACCCATACATTGAGCTTTTTCTTAAAACTATGAACCTACCTAAGTAGAGAGCATCTTCATTATTACCAGAATGGAATCGTTAAAACCACCGCTTTGCAGTTGCATTCGATACTGTATTGGGTTCATAAATATTGCCGCGATCTCTACCTTTTCACTTCAGTTATGGTGGTACCAAAGAATGTATAGATTTTTCTCCTTTTTACATTCATTTTGAAACACTGTAACACACGTCTGTCTTGACTAATCACGAAACTACCAACGAACTTTTTTGAAGCGTAATGTCACCTTTAAAATCACTGTATAGCATGATGCAGTGTATACATAGTGAGATATGGTTCATTAAAGACATTTTACCCAATATTTATTAAAATAGATAATAATAAAATAGATAAAGAACATAAAAATGAAATCTCTACATCAGGTCTTGGTCTCTCTCCCTCTTTACTCTAAAACAAAAGGCTTGGGTTATATAATACATGGATATTCAACTAAATGCCTTTTTTTTGCATAATCAACAAAACTAAGATGCAAACAGGATTTTAGAAATTAAAAAGATTAATAGATATTATCCTATAATATCTCCAACCATATTTTTATATAAGATAAATTACGTTCGGCGTTGCTGATAGGTGTAAGAGGAAGTACGGCGAAATTGTAAAATTACTAAGTGCAGATAAACACATAATGAATACGCAATTATGGTAATGCGGGTTAAAATGAGCGTGACGCGTGTGGTCGGCAATTAAGGGTGCACCTCGCAACGAAGGATTCGCTTGCACCGTTACGCAACAGCACATCGCCCTCTCTGGCACGAATTTGTCTTTTGGGCGCGTCTTTCTCGCGGGCAGTACAAAAGAAAAGAAAGAAAAAACTAGAGAAAATAGAAGAGTTGAAGCGGCACAGACAGACTCCAGGCGCCGTTCCACCTTAACCGCGACACCAGGTGGACCACCTACTCGTACATATATCTCTCCGTCCTCCGTCTTTGGCTCATGACTGGCGCCCACCCACTCACCCATAACAAAGCGGACTATAATTATCACCTACAATGACTCAATTGCAGGTACTACATTAACGTGAAATGAAACGCGAGGGCAAAGAAAAACTCGGCGTATTACTTAAGCCGGTAAAAATCACAACATGCATGAGTGAATAAGCGTTTATTTAACGTCAATCATTACTAAGTCATTAATGTATTATAAGTATACGAGAATGTCTAAAAATAATCAAGAAATATGTAATTACGGTTTAGACGTAATACACTAATAAACATCGCTAAGAGCATGTTATGAGGATTTTAATTGCAATCCGATTTTTACTCGATCATACCATTAAAATGCAATAATTAAGATAAGTGAAAAATATATATTTTTTGAACCTCGGAACAGGATTTAATAGCTTGTCTTGGAGGAAAAGAGGTTATCAAGATTTACTGAGTCAACGGAAATATGGAGATAGAACAGAAGCGGAAAAAGTAAAAGGTTTTCTAAGATAAAACAGGTAAAATAAGTTCCAAAACAATTAATTAATAATTAACCAATTAGTTATGAAAGTAATAACAAAACATTGGTAATTTTGGCTTAATTCCAAAAAGACACTTTTAAAAGGTAAATAGAAAACTCTTCATTAGCTCTTCCATTCATAATCTATATGTAGTAAATGAAACATTCAAAAGAAGTGATAGGCATGAAAAATTCTATTCTATTCATAGATAACTTCTATGGTAGCTAACATCGAAGCAAGTAAGAGTCTAAGGAAATTTCATTATGAACTCAAGCCTTTCCATCTGCAATGGAAATATTTTTGGAAAAATTTATTATTATATAAGTAAATATGTCTTTCATTATAATTTCGATATCCATTTCTTTATTGTGAAGAAATTTTTCTTCTTTTTGGATTCTTCAATCTTTAACGGACAATTTCTTCTAGATAAAGATTTCTCTAGAAGTTATTGTCATAAATTTTTCATGTTTTGCTTATACAGTTTTGACGTTTTCATCTTATTACTAATTTTACTAACAAATAGGTGTATGTTTCTTAACCAAACAACTATTTTACTGTGACAACTTGTTTTTCTTTACTTCAGACATTTTATGGTGCAGAGCATTGTCTGAAATACTGTTCTTTCTCAACATCAACCATGGACCGATTTCAATCCATTTTTTATCTCATCTCCATAAACTCTCTAGATATCCATACTACAAATGCAACACTCAATAGATGGTACTTAAAGTAGTCGATTCTTGTTGAGGAATCCTCTTGATGGAACCAGATATGTAATTTTGGCGAAGAAAAACACTTGTTATGTTCCATATTATTACTTTTATTTTCAGTTTCCTGACACGTGTTTCGATCATAACCGATCATTTTCAAAGGTCAAACAGTTTAAATAAAAGTAATAATATGGATCATAACAAGTGTTTTCTTCGCCAAAAGTACTTAAAAGTTAACATTGGTATTATCTTGTATTCAAAGTTAATTAAATTTTTTCGGAGATATTTCTTTGTGAAAGTAGTATTTTATTGTTTCCTTTAAAATCTGCAGTGTCATAGGTAACCTAAATTTTATTCCTTTTCGGGTCATCTTCAGACAAATTTTAAATTATTTTATGTGAAATCTGTAACTGTTTCTTCTCTTCAGATGTTTCTTTTTTAAGAATCCATTTATTTTGTTATTTTTTATTGAGAGAATTGTTTTTATTATCATTTTGCTTGTTAAATTGGAAATCAAATCTAAGTAATATTTCAACTTCTTCATTCCCTTTCATTAACGTCATTGTGCTGGGGTTTTCTGTTGCAGCCAGTACTTCACACCTTTTAGATGAAAATCGTAATTTTTTCTTGCCTTCAGTTATTTATACTTATTTATACATACATCTTCTTCAATCAAAGCTTTTTTATTCGGACGTCAATATTTTTATTACTTGTTTGTTCAATTAATTTATTTACACCATTAAATATTTATTTTTTAGTACTATTGTTGTATTAGGATTATTCTAGTAACAATCTTTAATAATCCTTAATACCCAATTTCTTATTAACATTATCAATTAAAGACATTCTGAAAGATTTTTTCTTTCGTTATGTTCTTTGTCAAGTTTTTGTATTTGTACTTATTCACAGTACTTGGGTGAAAGAGCCTTGATTATTGTCTATTATCCCAAAGAGCTTCACCATTTTCTGGAATAACAGCTTTACTGTATTTCTCAGTTTTATTTATCTCGTTATTAAAAGTAGTTTCTTGTTTAATGCGTTGTCATTCTTTAACTGATCTAATTATTCTAATAATACAAGGAACTTCAGGCAAAATATTATCTTGATTTAACCAAATCACAGATTTATTTTTTTGATTCAAATATTTTCGAAACATCTTTACTTTCATGAATTAAATATCCTATTCGCACCTGGATTGTCTAAATCCTAACAGAATCTATATATATGATTGGAGGGCAGAATTCAACCAGTTTGGGGAAGAAAAACATTTGCTACGTTCCATATTATTACTTTTATTTTCAGTTTTCTGAACATAACAAGAGACACATCTGTTTTCATCAAGATGGTAACTCAACAAGTATCAACTAGAATTTAACCAGACCCTACTGAATATTTTTAAATGATTTTATTGAGTTTACCAAGTTTCTTTTTATCGAATAATCATTTTGGAGTTATATTCTTTCTAAATTTCTAACAGATCTACTAACTCTATTAATACTAGGAATTTCAGGCACGATATTTTCTTTATCTAAACTAATCTATACTTTTGTCTTGTTTCAAATAATTTTCTTTGAATGGAAATAAAATAATTTGAAAATTAGAAAAAACACGAAAATATTTTCGTAAAACACAAATAATTTGACTTTGGCTATCTTGTTTTTTATTCCAAAATCTTTACCAGGCCTGATTTTACGTATATCTGTGAAAATATCAGCATTAGTTCTTGTAGCATAACTTTGTTTGAATCAGATGATGATCTCGAGTGATTATTTCGGAAGTGAATCGATTCAGTAGTCGTCGTAAAGGAGTGATCAAAAGATGTAAAAGCAAAGCGAGGAATATAGATGTTTTACTATTTCACTTCAGAATAGGGAAAGACGCAACACAAGCCCATAGAAAGTTATGTGCCATGTACGGTAAAAATTGTTTAACAGAGCGTTAATGCCAGAATTGGTTTGCCAAATTCCGTTCGGGTAATGTCAACGTTCAGGAAGCACAGTTGAAGCCGAAATAAAATAAAGGCATTAATCAAAGCAAACCGCCGTTACATGACTCGAGAGGTTGATATGTTGGTAAACTCAATATTTGAGTTTCACATGAACTCAAAGAATTTCATTTAACAAAGGTCATAAATGCATGCGATAGGCTTTTTAAAAACAATGAAAATGATTCATTTCTCAAATGTATTGCCACTGGAGATGACAACTGAATAATTTACGACAACGTCATGTAAAAACAATCATAGTATAAGCCCGATAAACAAGCTGCAACCACTTCGTAGGCAAGAATCTATCAAAAACAGATTAAGTTCTCAATTCGGTGGGATTACAGATATTTTGAGCTGCTACTGGCTGGGCAATGTCGCCATTTGAACAAATTAAGTATAGCCATCAACGAAAATCGGCAAGAATTAACAAACCATTCTACCATGACAACAAGCAACCACACACAATATTGGTGATCCGCCAGAAATTGTTATCCACCATACTCACCAGACCTTGTGCCTTCCGCCTACTATTTGTTTTGATCTTTGCAAAACTCTTTGAATAGTAAACAATTCAATTCATACAATGGTGTCAAACAGCACTTGCTAAATTGTTTTGCTGAGAAAAGTCAGAAGTTCTCTGAGCGTGACATCATGATATTACCCGAAAGATAGTTAAAGGGTATCAAAACAATGGTCAATGTAAATTGTAAAAAAGCGAGGAGTTTCCTTTCTTGTAGCGAAAATTTCTCTTTATCATCGACTGCATGTTTCTTAATTTTGGTCGATACTGTCTCATTTATTTCAATCTGGAATACCACTGCACTATTTTTATTTCACTTAAGCTCAATGTATGCGTATTCTCCAATGGAAAAAGCGATAAACTGACTTTGAGCACTGCGTATCGTAGACCATCATATACTTCTCTTGCAAAGCCTAATTTATAGATGATTACTCTAGGCGAATGCGAAGAAAGAGTTAATGTTAATGTGTAAATAACAGATTTGTTTTTAGTCTTAGTAAGACTAATTGTTGTAGATTTACGAAATGTTTTCGTATTTTTAAATTATTAGATTTGTTTGATTTTCATCAATTAGAAACGGCCCAATACCTCTCTTTAAAATATTTACCAATCATCCTATAATAAAAATCGCGTCTACTAGAGTAGACAAACCCAATACATTAACTGTAATTTTAGCCACATTATAAGTAACAAATATTATCAAATAGTCAACATGGATTTAGGTCTACCACAACTGCCACATAATATTTTATTGAGAAATGCTTAGATTTACTAGCTCAGATAGACTTTTACATATCTAACTCCTCCCGGAAGCTCAGAAGAACCCCTCTATTTAGGATAAAAACCCACAACACTAGCTTTGGCCACAACAACGCCATTACGAGAATGACGAGATGTGCCAATAACTACTCCCAATACAACTGGTTTGATTTATCGGCTGGATCACTGGATACATTTAAGAGATTACTACTACAATTTATTAGTGTTATAACCTGAATGACAAAATACACTTTCTGTTCGGTTTATAGTTGAATTCTTCTTATTCTTAGTTTTAATTTTTGTTAACTACAATTTTCATTTTATATTTCTTTTTTTTTTAAATATTTTTTTTTGTATATGCATATGTATGTATACATGTATATGTGTATGTATGTATGTGTATGTATATATATTATTCTCTTTTTCTTTAAATATTAAGTAATTATTAAGTTATGTTATATTAGTATTAATTACTATTTATATTATATTTTATGTAAATGGGGTTTCCCGTCAATAAAGTATTACTATTATTATTATTAGATGCGTTCAATAGTAATGAATCTGTTCAAGCTACCTTAATTGACTTACCAAAGGCTTTTGATAGTATGAGCCATGAAATATTATTGCAAAAGTTGTATATGTACAAGTTGCAACTTAATAATCACATACTTATCAAATCGATCTCAAATAATAAAAATTGACAACAAGCTTTCAGATGATTACTTTACTAAAAATGTGATTCCGTAAGGATCAAAGTTAGGGCCAGTGGTCTTCTTGTTATATTTGAATGGTATCTATGGACATGCAGTAAAAAACAAAATTCCATTGTTTGCGGATGATACTACTTTGGTAAGTTGGGCCAAGTTACTAATTGAAGTAATTATGCACAGGCAAAGTGTTTAAAACAAATAAGCTTTCATTAAAAGATACTAAAAATGTAAACATGATTTTTAATCTAAAAAATAATAATCATGGGTTTACTAACGATACTAGGTTTTTACATAGACTGCCACGTGAAAAATACACACTCATGGGGTAGAGAAAAAGATAAATAAAAACTTATGACAACTTTCGAAAGTCGTTTCATTTGATCTTCTAAAGGTAACGCAGGTATAACCTCTCGGTCATAGAAACTCACATACAATATGGCATCCTTTTGTTGGGGCATTAATCGGGAGATAACCAAGTCTTTTCAGCTGAAAGAAAAGTGATCAGAATTATTTTTAATTTGGGTTAAAATATAAACTCATTAATTTAAATAAATCATGACTTGTGAACGAGTGGTAATTAATAAAGATTATTATTATTATTATGATAATTTAAATATCCTAGTCATATATAGACCGTATAAACTACTTACATCTGTATAATGACGAGAATAGAATTTTATAACTTAATATTTTTCAAAGATTGTAGCTTGTTTAACTTTGAACTGGAAATTTATTTACCAGCACATGTTTTATATAGATGGTCTATTAGTGTTGTGCTGATTCTGTAGAGAAACTGCATCTATAGACATGTTTGTTTTTAGAATCTCTAGATACACAATCAGTATTTATTTTGTTCAATTTGGTTATAGTTTTCTTTATCTGGTTTAAGTAAATCGTATACAAGCCCTAAACAAGATAACTTGATGATAATTATTATAAGTCAAGGCTGAAAAGATTACATCCCTTCCCAAAATAGTAATTGTAGCAAAAACATGTTTAGATAATATTGAACAAGAAATCAAGTAAATCCATAAAACTACAAATAATACTCATAAAATACACTTAATAGAATTAAAATATCTACTACATAAAACTATCAAATATCTGGAAGTTTAATCAAAATAAAGGAAGCAAAGTTTTACTTTGGAGCTTTCAACTCCAGTTTTTTTCAATATCTTTATTTAATCAAAAACAACAATATAAATGCATTTAAAATGAAATCTGATGAAACCCCACACTAAACACCATATTTACGTTCATTTAATATCAACGAAAATATGATGTAATCTCGGGGCACTATTATTTCTATTATTTGTAAATGATGTGCGTAATGCTGTTAGTTACAACATACTGTTATACGTGGACGACATAAAGTTATATAGTACCATAACATCAATGAATAATTGTACAAATTTATAAGATAGCTTGTACCCGCAATCCAAACATTTTTCATTTTATCATCTCTGCAACACACATTTCAATAGGCATAGAGTGCTATTTGATTCTAAGTTAACTTTTAATCAACACATAGCAGTTCTTATTAGCTAATGCTCGAGATTATTGGGATTTATAATGAGAAAAACCAAGGATTTCATTCAAACATCTCTCATTATTAGTAAGTTAGATTATTGTGGGTACCATTACCCAGGCCAATTAAAAAATTGTGTTTTGGATTATTTCATTTTTTTAAAGTTTTGGTGGCTAAACTAATAGAGAATCAATATTTTTTTGTTTCCATCATGTACAATTATGTAATACATTTACCAGGAGTTTTTAGAATATTTGCATTCTAAAAAATCGCTACGCCACTAAGATTAAATTGTGTACAAATCAATAGAATTGTATAGGGGAATAAAATTTAATTTCTGGAATTCCCTAATGTGCAGTAAGACCGTCGGCGAATAAGTTATAATTCTACGTCTTTCATTCATTAGTCTGTTTGCGTTCGGTCTAGACAGTCGTTATTTAGTGAGTTTAGTAAGCTTTTTGCAGTTAAATTCGTACCAAGATTTTGTCAAAATAAGCGAGATACTTTTTGGTATGTGTGTGGTTGTTTTGTGGTCAAGAAATTTAGACGTAAAATTATATCACTGTTGAAACGCCAATACTGCGCGTATTTTAAAGTAAAGATTGGTAATCAAGACAAACATTGGGCACCACATGTTGTATATAAGATATATGAAGAGGGTGAAGGCATTGGAGTAATGGAAGAAGGAAATTCCTACCCTTTGGAATACTAATAATTTGGCGAGAGCAAACAAATCATCATGATGACTATTATTTCTGTATGTGTAATGTGCGTGGATATAACATTAAAATAAATCAAAACTCCGAACCTCAAGTCTACAATTAGGCCTCAATATGCTAATACCTGAGAAACCAACAAATTTAGATGTTGTTACAAACAGTTCTTAATCTGAAGTTGATGAAAACAACAACCAAAAAATCTCGTATTTTAGGAAAAGCGACTTTGACTATTTGAGCTATTTTGAAGAAAGTGGTTGTCTAGTTTATTGCACCGTCATTTCCAGTCTGATAAATAAACTTTGAAGCACATACAATCCCGATGATTAAAGGCTTTTTATTGATTCTTCCAAGGGAAGCCTTAAAGCTGTTTCTTTTGCACAATAGGAATGTTTTTTTTCAAAGGTACCGGTTGCCCATTTTGTTCAAATGACGGAAAGCTACGAAAATCTTAAAATACTGCTTGAAAATATCAAATACAATGATCATAGTTGGACAATTTGTGGGACTTCTACTAGGACAACAGTCAGGGTATACGAAGTGCCCATGTTTTTTTGTGTGAGTGGGACAGTTAAAATAGACATCAAGATTGGAAGAAAAAGGATTGGATAAGAAGAGATAATTTAACTCCCGGATCAAAAAATATTCTGCACGGAAGTCTTGTTAATCCACAAAAAATCTTGTTACCTTCTTTGCATATTAAACTATCATTAATGAAACAATACGTTAAAGCCTTAAATAAAGATAAAGACTGTTTCAAATAAATCTCAGATGCAAAATTAAAGGAAGGAATTTTTGACGGCCTCAAATAAGGAGATTAACGAAAGATTACTTTGTTAATACCATGACCGAAACTGATGCATAAATTTTAGTAGTAGTAGTAGTAGTAGTGTTAGGCTATCGACCACGTGGTCCTTCCGCCATGTGTCCTTTGTGTATTTGTGTGTGTGTAAATGAGCTTGTTACTTTAAAGGATCGCCCCCGTCACTCTAAAGCACCATTAATTGTATCCCAATGGTGAATGGTACCGGTCACCCATCCGACTACTGACCCGAATCAACGTTGCTGCACGTCAGTTCGGGGCCGTAACCGATGCGCTACCACCGGCGTGTGCATAAATTTTATTTGTTAATGTTATTGAAAGTTTTTAGGAAACATCAAGGATTCTAACTAGAAGGAAATTTTGAAAAACATGCTACAGAAATGTAAGGAGTTAGGATGTAATATGAGCATAAAAGTTCACTTTTTACACTCGCATCTTGATTACTTAACCGAAAATTTTGGTGATGTGAGTGAGGAGCAAGGTAAGAGATTCCAACAAGACATAAAAGAAATGGAACGCAGGTATCAAGGTCGGTGGAATGTTTGGTGGAATGTTGGTTAATAAAAAGTGACAATCCGGCCCTGGAATATAGAAGAAAATCCGCTAAACGAAGTTTTTTATCAAAGAGAGAAAGATCTTTTGGAAAGAAAATAATTTAAAGATTATTTATTACTTTTTCAATTAAGTTTGCTATTTGTAATTTGTTTTTGTCTCTGTATCAATAAAAGTAGCGTTTATTTTGACCAAATCTTTTATTAATTTTATTTCAAGATTGATAAAAAAATGACACTCGGATTTAAATTCAGCAGATCAAAATTATACAAAATCAGGTGTGAAATCGAAATCAACTTTCAAAAAGTTTTAAAATTTTTTGGCCTGTGTTATTCACAAAATATAAGACCATGCTTGATAATATATAAAAAAAAATTTAAAATATCTATACTTCAAGAAAACACAGGTATATCCACCAAGAGTTTATCCATATAATCAACTTTTAAATGAATTTGAGATAAACTCAATACAAAAATATCATCAACTCATAATAGGATGCTGTCTTTATCAAATAGTTCACTCGACGTTTCAAGAGAATTCGGATATTTGTATATGTGACACCAAGAACATGTCATCATAAAAATTCTCCAATATTGAGGATGTTCAGAAATTATTATGAGGTGCTGTGGTCAGTTGATATTTTTGCCAGTTTTTGTCAGTCCAATGAAGATGTCTTGATATTTAGCAATAGCATATAGGATTTTTCACAATATGTTTGAATACTTTGGATAGTCGCATACTTGTACTTTAGTTTTTTAGCAATGTAGTTTAAGATAAAGAGTAAATACAATACAATACATTATAAGACATTTTCTGTGTAAGTATATTTTGTTAGGAATAAATTTATATATTATTATTATTTTGAACTAACTTTATTGTTTCTTCACACCCATACGAAAACCCCAATATATTTATTTCTAAAGAATTTGACAACTCTTAAATGCGAATGTCAATGCATTATTTTTTATAAACCGCCTTTTATCACCTTGTATGGGTTAAAATGGATCAAGGTACAAAAACATCTTAAAATTATCCAAGGCGTACACCATATTAAGTATGTATTAATTAATCTTATAAAGTAAAGTTGATTATTTCTATGTTAATTAAAAGCACGTACAAATAAAAATACTGTGGGAACGAGTTGCAGAGAATATTAAACAAATAAATTTTGCACAAGTGGTCAAACCAAAAAAATTAAAAACTTTAGTTCAATGATCGAATTCAATTCAAAACGTATATTTCCTATACCTCAAAAATATGGCCTCGTTGCAGGTGTCCGTTCGCGTTATTATTTCATGCATGCCGATCCGCGAAATTTATAGCTGTTACAGTTGCTCCGCACATTTGCAATTAATTTGCGAACTTTCAGCACCTGGCAGCGGCCTCCTGTAACGAAAATGAAATTCAATTCGGAGAAATATTAAGTTATAATTTTTAATTGGACCAACAGGACCAGTTACCTTTAAGAGTGCTTTCCCAAACAGAGCAGCACAGCTATAAACGCTGTTTTGAATACGAATTCAATATTTTATTTTGCAACAAACAGGAATATAAATATTTAAACATTTACACTAATTAATACAAATAAAAAATTATATTTATAAAATATGATGTAAAAATCTATATTTTTTAAAACTGAGGAGAAATTTTAGAAAACTTAAGTTTGACAATTTGAGATAAACATTCTGAATCATTATTTGAATCGAAACGAATTGAGATAATTTATTCATAAACACTATTTTTCCAGTATAGTCACAAACAAATCAGATATGACCAATAATACCTAGGATGCATTGCCTATTATTGGTCACATTTCAGTTAGAGAATTAAGATTTCTGTATTACTCTGCGATTATCTGAATTCAGATCTTAGCTAAATTCAGATATAATGAACCATGAAGTCATTGATAGTCGTTACATCTTATATCATTGTAAATAAAAGTAATAATAAGAATTAATTACTTTGCACAGCTGTTTTAGGTGATTAAGATGTAAATACTAGCTACTAATAGTTAAAACAACTACTCCTCATACTAAAGCACCAACATTCATTGAATTACATAATTGTTAGTTGTCGTTACATGTCTGAAATTACATTCAGTACTATGAAATATTTTTGTAGTCATCGTTTTCTAACCACTTCACGAAATTGATATGTAAGGACTATCCGCAGACACGTGTTTCGCTGCATCACAGCTCATCAGTGCAGCTATGTCCTAACTTTGATTTAATTTACACTTTATATCATTGTGATCGTAACTCATCTACACCCTCCCCAGAGGAGGTGGCTTTTTGTTACGGTAAAAAAGTATTGTGATTGTTGTGGATTCTGACCACCATGAAGAAATATGGGTTTCTATCAATGGCATTATTACTGGCTGCATACTTCTAAATCCCCTTTGAAAATTTTCAGATTACTTTGCTTTTATTGTCAATGATGTTAACAACTGCAAAGTAGCACACTGTATAATTGGCAAATCTATCGTATTCGGTATATCATTAAGTATAAATAATGATTATTGCTTTATGCACAATTAATATTGCCACTTAAACCGTCACCTAAAATTTTATCTAAATTACCTTTGACGAATACTTCCTTATTACTCTTTACGCAATTAAGCACGTAAACGATAAATTAGCAAGGTATGCCTGAAATGTGCAATTTTGACACACATATCCAAATAAGTGGCACCGTGCGTGTTGTCTTGAAAAATTAAAGTAATTACGGTTTACAAGTGACGTCCGCCTTTTTTTATTGTTGTCCATAATTTTCGTTCCCTTTGTGTGGGGCAAAGGTGTTGCGGATGCACATTGTGCATACAAGTCAATTGGTGAGCCGGCGAGGGACACCTTGCCCAGAAACAGAGAAACATCTGGACATCTGGACGAGGACGTACGTGTAATGAAGATGGGAGAGCGATTAAGATAAGGACGGATGGCGGTGCTGGGCCCCGAGGTGAACCGATTATCGTGCCGACCGCACCAATTACCCAACAGGTGGGATACCACCAATATTTTTGGATGCACCATCGGTTCCTTCGTTTTGTTTTCTTTCTTTATTTCTTTTTGTTGTTGCGGTCGACTCTGCGAGGGCACAATAGACAATACACCTGTCCGATCTTTTTACACTCGCATTAGGGTAATTTGAATAGACTTATATTCGGATTAGTCATCAGATTTATTTAATAATTTATAAATACTTAGTTCGTATGAATGTTTCAATAACAATAATCTTTTAAAAATATTTTGTCCTAGAGACAAGTAATTAATATTTAACTCACTCTTAATAGGGCTTTTATTTAGTATTTATATTATAAATTACCATATAGGAATAGACATAACCATCATTATTACAATCTAAATACTCAATATTTCTATGAAAATTATAGTGCTGCAATTGTCATAAGGTTTTTTTTTTTAAATAGGTAATTTTCATCCCATTTATCCCATTTAAGGTTAGTTTGTATTTTTAATCCTGGATAGTCGTCTTGTACTTGTTGTTCCTCTGGGTAGTACATATATTTGTTTTATTGTTGTGAGAGGTCAATAAACATTTTTGATTACCGTTGACCTGGACCAGTGCCCTGTTTTGCACCTTTTTCCTACTTTTGATAGCCCACATGCAGGCTATGGTTCCATCATGATAAACACATCTCCTTCCCTGGCTAGTTCATTGGTGTATTCACTGCCTATTATACTTACGTGGCCTGGTGCCCACATTAAAATAAGCTTTTTGCGCTTGGCCAGTAGACTCAGAACTTGTTTATTGGTTCAAGTAGTTTGCAGGGTTAATTTTGTCTCCCTTTTTGAATATATATGATTGTGGCTTGTTTCTTGCAGTTTGGATATATCTCTTCACTATATTCAAACTTTTGACCAGTTCAATTCGGTTCATCATCGAGCGAGCATCGTTTTCTGTGAGCAGCGTGTTATTTTCAAATAGTGCCAAAGTATAAACAATTAGATACCGTACATTTGGTTATTCACTACAGTGCAGTGGCAATATATAGTGCAGCGGAAGGAAAAAAACACATACAGGAGCAGTCAGCTCCGATGGATCCACCAGCGTGACTGATTGAATAAAAACTAACCCCCACACTCCCGAATCAGTTATTAAAAACAAATCGAATCAATCTTAATGAATCATTTTAATAATGTATTGTTTTAATATTTTACAATAGTATGCTAGATCCTAAAAAACAAAAAGGGTCTATTAAAACATATGATATTTGAACAATATTCAACTTTGTTTAATTAGTGAAACCTAGCTTCGTCCTCAGACAAATTTATTTTTTGGGGTTTTAGCGCCTTTAGAAATGATAACGTAAACGGTAAATAATAAGAACATAATAATAATAACAGATCTTAGTTAGTAAAAACTCTTGGGACCTATTTTTTAATAGTTTTTTTTTCCTTCTGATGAGGTGGTGTCGCTTAGCGTCCCTGCACTTCCGTCTCCGTGGTCCTTTTGTGCGTTTCTGAATGTTTTACCCCCTGTGTACTCCTGTATCTTCTATGATACTATGAAGTTCAGGATTTTCCGCCAAGGGATACTCTTTAGATGTTCTACAGGAAGCATAGGCTTTCCGAATTTCGCCATGCGTTCTCCTTTGTATGCTTCACAAGTACACAGTAGGTGTTGGGGAGTTTCCTCTTCTTCCAAATACCCACGGCATAGGGGGCTTTTCTCAATTCCCATCCTATGTTTGTGCTTATTGAGGTCACAGTGCCCAGTGACTAGTCATGTGATTTTTCTTAGTTTCGGTCTATTCAGTCTTGACAGCTTTAGCATGCTGTCAGGAAGAGTCTCGTATGTCTCATTCCGATTTAGTTATGCCATGCGTTTTTGTGGTCCTCAGCTAGTTTGCTTTTAATAGTTTACAAAGGCCATGATATTTTCTATACTCTATTGAAGATTGTAATCTATATTTTTTAAATGATGGATAACCTACGTTGTTTAAACGGCCCCAGTCCAATTATCGGCAATAGACCTGAGTATAGTATCACCAAATATTGCTTTGTTAGCGTCCTGGAAAATAATTGATAGCACATTAGGCTCGAACCATTATGTAATAACTTACAATTCCAAATCCTTTTCTAACAATAAAAATAGTGATGTGGCCATCATAATAGCTTCCCTATATTATTCTCGAAATCTATGGGGTTTTCGTAAAAAACTATTCTTAATAGGTTGCCCAATTTTGAATTCTTTACAATTACTTGTTATATAAATTCTATTTAACTCCTATAGTTTATTAGCAATAGGCAAAAAGATTTCAAAATTATTAAATAAAGAACTTTTTGACAAACTTGTTATAATAAAACTTGTTCAGTTTTTCATTCTCTTTAACTTTTGTTTGAATTGAATTGTTATGCCCTATTTTCCAAATTTACTTAAATTTCAAAAATTGTTTAAATAAATTTATTAAATTTTGCAATAATGTTTTGTTTATTTACTTTTAACAACATTTAATTGAAACTCTCGCTTATATTTCTGATTAGAGGGTGGGTTAGAGGCCAAACATATACATATTAAATGTAATTCCTGTAATTCCCTAGTTTCCCTATATCAGATGAAATTAATTACAAAACTATTTGGATAAAAAGGAATTCAAAAGGTTAAATTTTTGAGTGAGTAAATTAGTAATCATTTGATACATTATGGGTGGGCAGACTTTAAATCTAAATTAGATAATATTATTCATAGAAAGTAATTTATATTTAAACTTAAATTTTGGTTTTGTCTTATTTTATTATATAAAGGTTTTGACGATTTTTAGCAGCAAAATAATCAACAATTAGCAACTAAAGTCATCATATATGTAGGGTGGGTGGGTGGCCTCTATCCCACCCTCCAATCAGTAAAACATAAGCGAGGGTTTTAGTTAAAAGTTGTAAAATGTAAACAAGCACAAAATAATTTCATTTTTAATTAATGTATGAATACAAATATTTCAAATATTTTTTGATGATGTTTTACTAACTGGAGGGTGGGATAGACGCCACCCACCCACCCTACATATACATATTAACTTTAATTACTGATCGTCTCGCGGTTTGCAATAACTTTAATTACAAAATTTGAATAAAGGAAAATTTACAAAGTAAAATTTTTGAGTGTGTAAATTAATAAAAAAATATATACGTGATTTGTCGAAAGGCTTTAAATCACCACGCTTAAATAAGATTAGCATTCCCTTCCGAATGGAAAAACGGTATAATTATTTGCATTCCCAAACCCGATAATGATCCCACACTAATTTCTAGCTTCCGTCCTATCACACTACTCCCTGTAATTGGAAAACTATTTGAATCCCTAATCAAACAAAAACTCCTACACACTTCTATTAAATCCATTCCTGATTACCAGTTTGGTTTCCTTCCAATATGCAAACTAAACTCCTCGAAGGTCAAAAGTCAACCATACTTTTTTTAGACATTCAAAAATCATTTGATTCAGTTTGGCATATTGGACTCCTTTATAAATGTTTCCGACTAAAAATCCCCCATCATTTAATAATCCTTATAAACAACTTCCTATCCAACAGACCCTGCCAAGTAAGAATTAAACAAACGCTTTCCCACTCCTTTCCAATCTTACAAGGCGTCCCTCAAGGTTCTCCCTTATCCCCACTCCTATACAATATTTACTGTCACGACATTAGTAACCCTGATCCCGCATATTTCAACCCTTCACAATATTCCTTGCATTTCGCTGATGACACCGTCCTTGTTGCCCATTCACCCTCTCTTAAAATCGCCCAACAATCCCTTCAACGCTCCTTCGACTCCATCCAAGCTTGGTGCTCCAAATGGCGTATTAAAATTAACCCTTCCAAATCCCAATCCTACAATCCTAATCAACAATACTATTATCTATCCCACCTACACCTGCAAATACCTTGGCATCCTATTCGATTCAAAACTCTCCTTTAAATCCCATGCATTATCAATAAAAAACAAAATCAAAACCAGGCCTCGGCATTTCAGATCTTTAACATATAAACAATAAGGAATTTCAATAAAAACTGCAACACACATATATAAATCGATATGCCGGCCCTTGTTAGATTATGATGCAATCCTTTTTTACCCAAATCCGTCCATAAATCCTTCACCACTTCCAAGTTGCCGAAAGATCCACCCTAAGAACCTTAACGAAACTCCGACACCCTGCCAACCCACTCAATAATCCCTCAAATGATCTTCTGTACGAAACCACCCAAATCCCACCCATTTCCGAGCGTATATTAAGCCTTAGCGTTAAATTTGCCAATAATCCCTACAATCAACCTTTATTAACCAATTTCTGTATCCCCCGAAATCCAAATATCCCTTCGAAATATCAACATCCTCCCCTTACAATTCATGAATTCATTTGTGCGAATCATCAGGACAGTTAAGCTAGCTAGCTAAGAAATTTTTTTCTCTCACCTTAAATTCAAAGACAGGGCTGAAAGACCTCAGGTCTATAGCCTAGACGGACTAACACCATCTATTTGTATTGTGTTCATATTTATTGTTATTATGTTATGTATTTTGTATTGTCCAAATAAAGATTATTGTATATTGTATATATATAAGATTAGCAATAGAATGTTATTTATATTTAAATTTAAATTTGGATTTTACTTTATTTTTTATTACATACAAAGTTTTATTTTTTTGCAGCAAAATCATCAACTATTAGTATTTAAAGTTATCATGTATATGTAGGGTTGGTGGGTGCCCACTACCCCATCCTCCAATTAGTAAAACATAAGCGACGGTTTTAATTAAAAATTGTAAAACGTAAATAATTATAATATTATTGCAAAATTTAATAGATTTATTCAAACAAATTTTTGAAGTAATTGTTGATGATGTTTTACAGATTTGAGAGTGGAGGGTCCATATAATAAAAGTGTGGCGTTAGTCAAAAAATTAGTTGGTGCAAGTAAAAAAGAATCATTCGGCCAGTTTTATTCTAAACTTAACCGTTGTAAATACCACATGAAAGGAAATTAAGAAAATTAAAAAAATATCTTATGTGAATATTCACCCTCTAGTCGATGGACTGTGGTGTGAAGATCCCTTAAATAAATCAGGTTCCCCTTCAATCAATAATATAATACGGCTTGACCCATCTCAAGGAGACAATCATTTTCTTATGGAAAAAATGAGCTAAATGAACTTGAAATGGATGAATGAAGTTTTTTACAATATGATTAACGAATTGCTTATTATCTCTAAAATCCAACTTACACATATTTTCAACATATGATTGAGGATATAAAGGATATAAAGTCATAACTCTTTTAAAACTTAGTAAAGATCCAAATTTGGTGTTATCTTACAGACCAATCTCGCTGTCTTCCTGTCTACTAAACATGTTTGAAAGTATTATTAAAAATAGAATGGTTTGGTGGTTAGAATTGTTATGAAAATTTCCAGAAAATTAATATTGGTTTTAAAGATTTCATTCGAAATAAGATGCTCTAGGTACTGTAATTACAGATATTCAAACAAGTTCTCCAATAACCAACCAATCAGATACTCTCTTTCTTTGTGGATATCACAAGTACGTACGATATCGTAGATTTATATCTATTAGCACAGAAATTATTTAAATTAGGGTTCCCTTCTCCATTCATAGAGTTAATAATCAATATATTTAGTAATAAAAATGTATTGAAGTCCTTTGCGTTGAAGAAAATTAACTAATAATTACAGAAAAAAACGCGAAAACATTTCATAAAGTCTTAATAAGACTCATTGTTGTAGATCTACGAAATGTTTTCGTGTTTTTTCTAATTATTAATATAATTAGTGATAGATATTTATACCTACAAGTAAATGGCAGAGTATTAGTTCCACATACAACTAGCGTAGGGCTGCCGCAAGGTAGCATTGTATGCTATATACCTGTTTGACTTGGACTCAGTATGATCCCACAATAAAATACAATCAATATGCTGAAGATATTTGCATCTACACTCAAAATAAAAATATTGACAAATCCTTTAATACTTTAGAAAGCGCCCTTAAATAGCTTACTAACTTGCCAAAAAGGTATTAAACTGTACTAATTATGCGAATACCCACTGACATCGACTGATTTATTCAATATATTAAAGAAAACTCGACACAGAATTCTTACTTTTCTATACTGGATTGATGAGGCTGTTACTTGTTAAAACTCCATATCACTTAATAAAATAGAGTATTTTATTAAGTCTTACTTTTTTATCAGAACAGAAATTTTAGGAATTTTTACAAGAGCATTTCTCATAAATTTTCTGTTATGCCATTGTTTTTAAAAGGGGAGTATTTATCCAAAATATTCATCAAATCTATTTGCAGACTGCAATCATGGTCCACGTTATTTACACAAAATTAATCGTAAGGATGATCCAATTTGCAACTGCGGTGAGATAGGTACACTTGAACATATAGTTATGAGCTGTAACAGATATTCTCGAGATAGAAATATTCTATTTAAATAAATTTCCTCCATCTTAACCCTTCCATTTAATTATATGTCAATTTTAGAATCAATGAACATTAATGCGTATAGACAGTCTATTAAAATTGTTATATGATATACTCTGTGAATTGAATGAGTATCCTTTGTCGTTATCCTTTGTAGGTTCACATGTTATCCCTGGCTTAAAGTTATCCAGTGTTAGAAAATACCCCTAGGGCAAAAGAGTGTTTCCTTTGTGTTTTCCTAAGTATGTATGTAAGGCGAATGAAAAGTTATTGCCAATAGATTAATTTATGTTGGCCAGTGGTTATCAAACTATTGCCAGGATTTTAGCGAAAATGATTCTTTTGACAAGTATTGGTGAAAGTGTAATTTTGTTTCATTTTTGTATCTTTTTTATAAATTCAATTTTGTCTTCTTCTTGGAAAGCTTCCTTGGTGGCAATTTGTTCTTCTACTATATTTTTCCTACATTAGCAATGTATGCGTTCAATTCATTAATTCATTAACAATATCAGTTTTATTATTTGTAATGGTACTGTCTTTTTTGCGTATTTACTTTATAATTTCTATAATTATTGTTTTTGGAATTCTTTTCTAATGTATTTTTTATAGTTTATTTTATTAGTTTTGTTGTGTGCCTCTTCTTATATCTATATCTTTTGTTATCTGAACGTATTTAAATTAATGACATGTTGGTTTTGGTTGTTATTTCTATTTATATTTACTCTTGGGTTTGATTGTTTTGTTATAAATTTTAATACCCTTTAGTTGTGTGCACAAATGTTTGAGGTTATCCAAAAGAAACTTATTGTAAATTATATGAGTCAATACAAATGAGTAGGACAAGTTTTCCAATTACAAATTTTAATGATGAAAAGCTATGCATTGAAAATGAGAGGGATATTGTAGGCATAAAATAGATCAGAGACATCATTGCAAAAGCAAGGGCCATTAATTACGGTAAAAAGGTATAACATTCTATGAAGAGTAACTTAGACATTATTTTGTAGTAATTGTTTGATTTTGAGCCCTATAATTCAATATTTGATGACTTTATCATCAATCTCTATTAAATATGATATGGAATAGATTAGCTACGCTCTTTGAACAACTTTTGTTTTTGGTGAAATGATCATAGGGAGCTTAGAATAGTGTAATATAGAAAGAATAAATAATTTAATGTTGGGATACTCCACAGGTTACAAGGTCATTTAGAGAGATCAGTCAAGTAAAAGTAACAGTTGCTATAGCCATTTGCTTTCAAAAGTACATCTTCGGTGGTTTCCTCTTCCTCTTCACACTCCCTGCAGGTAGTACTAGGTCTGTTTAAATACGATCTTAAATTGCAATGTCTTGTTAGAAGCCCTACAACCTTCCTTAGGTTCTCTTTAGCCAGTTGCATACAGTATCTGGCCGTTTTTGGGTTCATCGCAATGAAGTTTTTTGAGACCCTACTGCCAGGTGTGTCAGCATTATGGTATTTTTCTGTAGAGTAATCAAGTCTTATAGGGAGGGTGGTCACTTTTTCCAAAGCCTTGCAATATTCCCATTACAGCGTTAATGCTAGAGTAATTTTACAGCTAGCGATAGACGAAATTGCTGCTCTGCTGTTCGGTTTGATGTACGTTTTTTCCCTTAATCTTCTTGTGAGAAATTACCTTTGTTGCATAAAGTATATCCATAAGTTCCTCCTTTATTGGTGTGCTAATTATTTTAAATAGTAAAATACTCTTTTTCAGGGACAGTTTGCAATAAATTCCTACACCTGCACCTATCAGTGTATATAGAAATGTCTTTGTATTTGCTTCCTACTCCTGAGTCTTCGATCTCAGGTCTATTGAAGCTTTTTAGTGAATATATATTTTCGAGGGTTGTTGTTCACCGTCATAATAATCTCGGAATTTCTATTCCTGGAATCATTTAAAATTTTGTAGTGTTTACCTTAATCGTTGCTTATAAGCCATGATGTCTTATAGTGGCCCCTGATGCCTGTTCTCTGACAGGTGCAGCAGGGCTCCCATAGTTGCTGTTGTTCTCATGGCTTTTATCGCACTCAAGAAAACGCTTTGTTGGATGGGATCTAGTAACCTTAAGGCTGTTTTCGTGGTCGTTCTTGGTCACCATATTACTGATGCACATGCCATTATTGGCTACATGAGAGCCATGTAGATCCATAGAGCTACATTTGGAGATAGTCCCCATGTTTTCTCCACAGCTCGTCTGCACTACCAATGGGTTATACATGCTTTCTTGGATCTCTCCGCCAGATGGGCGTTCCAGTTCAGTTTGTTATAGGAATATGTTAGTATGAAGTCTCATTTGCTGATTTTAGTAGAATACATATTTTGAACTGATGTAATTATT
The DNA here is from genome assembly GCA_963969525.1 of Ontholestes murinus. NCBI lineage: Eukaryota > Metazoa > Arthropoda > Insecta > Coleoptera > Staphylinidae > Ontholestes > Ontholestes murinus. The sequence goes on along the minus strand of OZ018393.1, from coordinate 50,543,403 downwards.
ATGTATTCTACTAGAATTTGGTTTCAATTAAGTTATAAATTAACGTTTATTTACTAAATATCTACTTCTCTTACTTATATCACTTCAGGAAGAAGCATTGACATTTCAAAATAAGTTGAAAATAAATTTTACAGGGCTATCATAATTAAGCATTTATGAAAGTATTGGCTTAATAAAGCAGATTCATAATCCAGAAATTTTGCTCATTAATGATCAAACGGACCTTATATACCCCTTTGTTCAACGCCATCTAATATTGTATAAATTGTATGTCAATTTTAAGTATAGTTTGAGAATGATGTAGCTTAACTCTCTCGAAACTATAAACACCATTAATTTTAAGGGTGTGATATTAAAAAAGGTACTCGTGTTTTTAATAAAGCATATTCAGATCCCTTACAAAGGAATGTACCTAGTCTTGGTGTGAGGGATCAGTATCTTACAACCGATGAACCACTAGGATATCCCTAATAGGTTGTAAACCAATTTGGGATCATTCTTGGAAGAGGAGTTGGCCTACTGCTATGAGATTCTGGGACCGATTAAAAACTGAAGTAGGGGTTCCCTTTCAATAGAGTCAATATTTGCTCCAAGTATGATCTGTTGTCCTCCCTTGGACAAACTCTTTAGTTTAACTTGGCCTCATTCGGCCCCTAAGTCTATTAGGTTTCAAAGAATAAGAGACCACAAACCTGTTTCTACCCTATCCCCGCCCGACTTTAGTACCGTGGCATAGGGCCTGTATAGAGCTAAAACTGCCATGTCTCTTTGGGCTCAAAAACCATCTGGTCTGACATATCTGATTTATCGCTGTCAGTAGTCATGTCTCGCCGAAAACAAGTCTATAGGATCTGGGTTTCGCCGCCCGGATCAATATGGAAAAGAAACTCTTGAGACATTCATGGACCCAAACCTTAAAAATCATCAATCATCAACGACGCTAAGGACCACAAAATTTTTCGATGGGGACAGAAAAAATGAAAAAAGCCCTAAAACACAAAGTTTAGGGGCTGATGAAAGTGGGATATAAACCACACCAATGGCAGGCATGCGTTTTATTCGACTGAATCTCGATCACTTTAAACCGCATCAAGTGCCATTTATTAGAGATTCAAATAAAAACAAATTTTAAATAGGATTGCTGTAGGAGCTTACCTCGAGACAATTGTAGTCCGGTGTTTAAAACAGACTGCATTACTCCAAGAAATAAGAAATCCAAGAGCAGATCTAATGCTCATAAAAGACATTAATTATACATTAATTCCAGAATTTACTGCAGGGAACCTAGTTGCAGCCCTATTAAGAAAGGCAAGAGGCAGGTTATCATAACCTCTGCCTACTTTCCATGAAATCAAAGCAAACCACCACAAAAGGAGGTAAATAGACTTGTTGTGGTGGAGAGAAGGCAATAAAAACTTCTTCCTGGCCTGTGATACCCACAACATGGTAATGGGCAGCACTGAAGATAAGGAACTACTTGAATTAATTATCTCTAATAATTTAGAGATTATTAATAGAGGTAGCGAGTCTAGGTTTGTGAATACAATCAGGAAGAAGGTGTTGGACATCACTCTAGCTGATGCCTTAACAGCAAGCATAATTTAAAATTAGCATGTTGTTGAAGGACATACGAACGTCTTTTTGGATATAAACCAATAATTTTTCTCCATTAGAAGTATAGATAGAATTTAAATATGTCGATTATACAGAATAATTTATGTAGAGGTTTAGAAGAGAATATATTAAGAAATCACGTAATAAAACAAAGTATTTAAAAAATGATCTTACATTTCTAAAAGAAGAAACAGAAAAAACAAGAACAAATGAAAAAACTAATCCTTACTAAGAGGAATCAACTCCTCGCAGAGATATTCCACATAATCCTTAAATAACTAAGTTTAATTAATAGTTATAATATTTTATTAACGGAATCTCCTTTTACATAAATATAACATATAAATTCTATCAAATAAATAATACAAAATTAAAGTACATATGTTTTAAATAAAAAATAAAATAAAAAATGCGCATCAAACGTGCAGTATTACCCTTTTCAATTCAGTTTTGAAATTACTGAAGGTAGAACCAAATAAATTAACATTATCATTTGAGTTTAATTCATTTGCGAAAGACATGAGTCTATATATTGGACTATTTAGTTCATAATTAGTTCGGACTACAGGTAATCTAAATAGAGGTCTTGCACCCGATATTAATTTATGAAGTAAACATAAATCTAACCTAATTCTACGTTTACGTAAAGATTCTAGACTAAAACAAAAAGAAAAATCATCGTTATCGTCAATCGAAATAGTAGTTTCACTAAATTTCCAACTCATGTATTTTACAAATTTATGCTGAATCCGTTCTATAGCTAACTCATAACAACTATAATGTGGAGACCAAACCGTAGATGCGTATTTTACATTTGATCTTACTAAACTAGTAAATAAAGTTATAAGAGCATGGGGTTTGAAGTTGTAACAATTCCTGAATATGAAACCTAGTATCTTAAATGCTTTATTTGTTATTAAATTAATATGGGCTGCATAAGATAATTTAGAATCGAAAATCACTCCAAGATCTTTAATAGTAAAAACTCTTTCTAATGCTACGTTATTGATTTTGTAGTTAAAAGTAATAAGAGATGATTTTCTCGAAAAAGAAATTATATTACATTTAAGTATATTCAGAAACAAGTTATTCTTCAAACACCATTCATGTAACTTTCACAAGTCGCGTTGAAGTTCTTTGCAGTTATTTACATTTTCAATAGCATGAAATATCTTTAAATCATCAGCGAACATTAATGATTTACAATAATCAAACGAATGACAGTCATTAACAAACAACAAGAACAATAAAGGGCCTATGTGCGTTCCCTGTGGTACACCTGAAAGTACATTTATATCGCATGAAATGTAATTATTTATCTTCACCATTTGTACCCGACAAGAAAGAAAAGAACGTATCCAATTAATTATGTTTAAAGTAAGTCCGTAGGCATTCAACTTAGCAATTAATATATTGTGATCTACGCGGTCGAATGCCTTTGAAAAGTCTGTGTATACCGCATGAACTTGTTTACTATCAGAAAAACTATCAATAATAAATTTCTGATAACATAATAAATTTGAAGTTGTAGATCGACCTTCAATAAAACCATGCTGATTATCCACAATAATACTCCGGCTAATCCAACGCAATTGAGTAAAAACAATTTTATCAAGTATCTTAGGAATCATAGACAATTTCATTAAATACTTCTTCTAGTGTAACACATAACTTAGACGAACTAACTTGAGAGTTGTAATTGAATTCTGGGACTGTAGTAATGATTGGAGAAAAAGCTGAAGAAAAGAACGATGCGAAGGCATTAACAATATCTGCCCCGTTGTCATAGGTCACATTATTATATGACATTGATTCCGGGATGCCTGAAGTATTTTTCATATCACTGGCAAATTTCCAAAAGGACCTGGGTTTCTGATTAATATCCTCTTGAATTTCATTAATGAATGATTCAAACAGAGATTTACTCAAAGATGAACACCGAGCACGTAATTTACTAAAAATCTCGTAATCAACAACATTACTTGATCTTTTATAAGTTAAATGTGCATTGTTCTTCTCCTTAGTTAATTTTATAAGTTCAGAATTGAACCATTTAGGATATCGAGACTTAAAAATTGTTTTAGATAGAACATTTTGATTGTGTCATACAATATCTCATAAAATAATGCAAGAGCATGATCTAATTCATTGCCTTTAAATAAAGAATCCCAATCCATAACCGACAGTACATTATTTATAGCAATGTAATCTCCTCTTTTAAAATCATAAATTACCTCATTTACTAATAATTCGTGTTGTTTTGTTAAAATATTAATGTCAATATCATAGGCAATGTGATGAATTGAAGTGTTGCACAACAAATCTATAGCTGGAGTGATAGATATACCAGTACTCGTACTAAATACTAAATTCAGAAAAACCCCCCTTTCATTAGGAATGCTGTTTAATTGGTACATATTTAGGAAGCTGTAAGTTTCGGCGATTAACTCACATGCACTGTTCTGAGAAGACGAGTGTACAACGACACCCATATCATCATTATCCCATGTTGCCGATGGCATATTAAAATCACCACAAATAATAATTTCTTTATCCATATTCTTACTAACTATTGATTCTAGAATTTGACAATAATCTTGATATTTGGTAATAGGAGAATTAGGTGGTAAATATACCCCACCAATTACAAAATGTTTATTAAAAAAATTTACCTCAACAAAAAGTTGTTCTACAATCGAATTTTCAATGAAAATTTTGTGAGATGATAGTATCTTTTTTACAGCTAACAATACTAAAGAAAGCATACATTCTTTAATCGAAAGAAAAACCATTTGATTAAATAAAGATATATACTTTCACTTAGTTAATATCAAACAGTGTAACTAAGTGTATTAACTAAGTGAAGAATCTATTTTTATTTAATTGAAATGTATCACGAAGTAAGTGCCTTTAACCTGAATCAGTTAAAAATATTTTCCTCTGCATTGGATAAACTAAATGTTAATTGAAATTACAAAGCTGTAAATCATTTACTGAACATTGTTCTTCAAAATGACTTAATACATCATATTAATATCTTCAGGTAAATAAATTAATATTTTTTCTAATAATATTCAGAAATTCTATGACACAAACAATAAGAGGATCTAACATATTATGACATATTGCCAGCTAAATGCAGAGAATCAATGGATATATGTAAACTCAATTCCTGAGAATATGACTTAAACTTGTCCGAATAGAAAGATTATAGATGATATAATCCACGACTCTGGACTGTAAGATAACTAGAACGTATATTTAAATAATGTGAAACTGTCAATGTCATCAAGTATTGAGACAGAATTCGACAATGTTTACTTCGCTTCGGTAACATTAATATTGACACGTTTACGTTTGGTAAGAAGGAATCCATAAAAGCACTGATGGTGGTTAATGGAGAGGGGGCTTGTTTAAAGGATGGCGGTAACTGACCACCTAATTAAGGAGTTGAAAGGTCAGACTGCAAAATGTTTGGATACTATAGAGACAAAGAAATCATATAATAAAAATTCAATTATTTTTAGCTCATTTTACAGAAAGGAATACGTTCAAACTAGTGTTGTTTTGATAGCCTTGCTATTTTGTAACACGCAAATTACTTTTGTATCAATCAATGTCTGTCGAAGTATTAGATGGAGAAGTAGTTGTTTTAAAATTGATCTGTTCTTGTAGTCTTAATAAGACTTATTTGTTGTAGTTTTTACGAAAATATTTTCGTGTTTTTTCTTTTAATTATTAAGAAATCATAGACGACTTGAATCATAACCTACCGCTATTCTGTTCCTGACTAGAAACAATCTTTAATTTGGGCATTGTCTAGGTTCCAATTTTTTTCGGATTCATTCGACAAAATATTACTTAGACGTGTACCGAAAAAGTTTCTACTTCAAAACATGAAACCGTTTCCTACAATTTTGCTAATGCAGTTAACAATGTGAAAACATGTAAAAATATATTTACAAACGACGAAACATTTAGCTTAATAATTCGGTATTGTGTGATAAGGAAATGCCTTTATGTTCCCGTGGGATACTTGCTGAATAGCGGAAAAGTAAATAATTATTATGATGGCAAGATGATACTGGGCGATGGAATTTTAAGTGAAATATTTTTATCCGTACTTAAACAGGTCTTTTCTGAATTTAGCTTGGCTACTACCATAAGTCGTTCGAGTGGATGCTCAAAAATTGCAGAAGATGTTTTAGACACTTTAAACGGTATTTGCACCAAAGGTCGCCTGAGCAGCTTATTAAAGTGTCAAAAGGGCTGTTCTATTAACTTAACTGTCATAAAGGTTATCTAGTCACATAACTTTTAAAACTATCCTCTAATGATGAAACTGTACAAAGACAATTACCTAGATCCTGTCGAAATCAAGTTAAAACTTGCTACATCCCGTAAAAACATTTTCCCAATACTACGATTTAGGCTTGCAAAAAATTGACGAAAAACTTGACATTGCGTAAATCTAAATTTAGTCCAATAAACTTGTTTAATATTACAAATAAATAAGAATACAATTTACAACAGTACTACTTGCTATATTAAAGTTGGTTTCGTTTTATTGTAACAAATTTTATTGGTTATGCCGGCTAAATGTACATCCTAACCCCATTAAACAACTCGGAACACCTGTTCAATTTTTCAGTCTGGTATTAGGTCGATTTGAATGGAGTGCTATTTTTCCGTGCTAGTGCTGAGTGATTGGATGCGGGTATTTTTAGAGCGGATTCACCGATCGACAGATGCGAGAAGAACCAACCAAGGTTGCGCCAGATGAACTGTGCTATGCGCGATCCCATGTTATTCTTATTATTAATGCGATGAATATTCATGGAGGACGACGCATTTGTTTTAATAACCCACATACAAATAAACCGAGACGGCCGTCTGTCCCGCCTGTCCGGTCTCTGTGTGCCATTTAGGTATTCCAATTGAGCAATTACTATACACTATACATAGATGGATACTCTTCGATTGATTACTTATGAGCCAACTGCGTTCTAAATATAGTCGCAAAGATTAGGTACGCGTTACCGACTAGTTTGCTATGTTTATGGGTATCGTTGTTTAGAAGTACTTTTTAATATGAATATTATTAAACAACTATAGGTTTATACTGGATACATAAACATTATGCATAATATTTTGACTGTATAAATAACCCAATTAGCTCTTATTATGCTTCTGAATTCATTAATTCGTTTTGACTTGTTTCGGCCAATGTACCAACTTTAAAGATTGAATGCAAAATTATGAAGTTACTCATTCAATCAGGTAATTAATATTATTATATCAAATTTGGAGAATTCTAAATTTTCTCAATATGTATTATTATTTATTTCCAATCTTATTTTAGAGTTAATGTAAATCCTTTAATTATACAGACTGAATAAATGTCCAAAAAATCATTTCAACAAAACAAATACATATTAACTATAAGTTTCCTGAAATTAAACCACTTAAACATAAGTTTGATCATTTTGCTACTGCCAAAACTTATTTTTCGTTTTGGAGGTATTAATTTCTAAACTATTTTCTTCCATTGATTATATTTATTAAATCGGTATTTATGAGGTTTGTTGCTTCGGTTATGTCTTTTTGATGTTGCGTATATAATATTATCATCACTATCCCATATCATTTATGTACAAAACAAACATCAGTGACCCTGATGTGATATCTTGTGGTAGCCCCCTTTCAATAAGTAAATCAATTTTGTACAATACTTCTAAGTTTTAATATCAACCGCTTTGTGTCTATTGTTTCAAAAGTTCTCTTGAACTCCAAAAAAACAATACTTATAGTTTGCCTCTATACTGTTTTGCCATTCATTCAGAATATACTGCAATTCCGTTTCACAGTTATATCTTACCTGAATTCTGACTGATGTTCTATCAATATTTTTTACCCATTGATATGGACTAATAATTGATTATAAGCAAGTTTGTCTAAAATTTATAGTATATTAATGGGCTACAATTTTAATATAAAAAAGTAGAACTTGTTTACAAATTAAACACAACTTTTACAAACCCCAATTGCCCATTAATGAGAAATTAGATTCTTAATATCCCCAATAAATGCTTAGGCGCATTTGTCAATTGTTGGTCGGTTATGTTAATAGTTTTTATAGAGTTTAGTTTAGAAAAACTACAATTTTATAGTCATAGAACATAGATCATAGATTTTCAAATAGTCTGTAAACTCTGGGACAGTAGAATAAATTAAAATGGTAATTTTATGGGATTTTTAAGGGTATTAAAATTTCAGAATTTTAAAAACTTAACTGAATTATAGTACTGAGAGCTCTAAAGTTTTAGTGTTTTAGAACCCTAAAAGTTTATAGAATTTAATCGTAGAAACTATGACATTCTAGAAAAATCTGAAAACCATTAAAATAGTAAATTCACACTAACCATTAATAACCATTCCATTTCACCATCTCCTTTCTGCAAATACCTTGGAATTACATTTGACCCCAAACTAACATTTAAAATTCACTCCCAAAACCTCAAAGCAAATGTCAAGAAGAGAGCTCGGCATTTCAGAAGTCTTACGTACAAAAATCAGGGCATAACAACAAAAACAGCTGTTAATATTTACAAAATGATCTGCCGACCTCTTCTTGAATATGCTGCTATCCTTTTCCATAAGCCTCGTCCTTCTGTCCTTAAAAATATCCAGGTATCGGAACGATCAGTCCTTCGTACACTAACAAAAATTAGACACCCACTCAATCCCATACACAATCCATTAAATACCCTTCTATACCATTTAACTAATTTAACTCCCATTGATGAACGCCTTTCATTCCTCGCCCAAAAATTTGCTACCAACCCACATAACCTAGAGATCCTCAACCTTATGTGTATCCCCCGCAATCCCCGAACAACACCTCCATATAAACACCCCGAAATCACCATCTATCCATTCATCACCTCACTTCTCAATGACATTAGTGATCATGACGTTTGAAGAACAACAGACAGTTAACACAACAAGACATTAGCAATCATGACGTTTGTATGACAGATAATAACAGGCTGAAAGAACGCGTGTCGATAGCCGTTGGACAGAAAATTAGAAGCCAGTGTCTCACATTAGAATTTATTTAATTTAATTTATTACAAGTATTGTACTTTTTTTTCTGTAAATAAAGATGTTTAGTAGTAGTAGTAGTAAATTCCTACTAACAACGACATTCACGAACGATAACGGACTGAAAGTCGTTAGCTGATGGAAGAAGAAGAGAATTGTATCATCAAATACAACACTATTTTCCAATAAAGGTGTTTATCTCTCTCTAGTAAATTCAGCGAATTATCAAAAAATTTAAAAATTCTAAAATTATTAAATGTTAAAACTATTTTATTTAAACTTACATCTTTGAAAGTTTTAGAACGATTAGGGATTTAAAACTCCAGAAGATAAAAGAATTCCATACTTTCGAAAATTTTACATTTTTTAAAGTCTCTACAATTCTAGAAAGTCTGAAAATTCTAGAATTTAACAAAACTACGGCTTCAAAAGTTTTAAAATTAATTTAAATAGTAGAATTTCAAAAAATTAGGACAACTCTAGAATGATTAATCATTCTTGAACTATAAAAAGTCTAATAGCTCTAGAAACTCTATGTTTCGAACCCTAGAGAACTTTCATTGAGCATAAAAGTATGAAAACTTCATAATTTCAAAAACTTAAACATTACTTAAAAGCATAAATGAATTTCAATTATCGTCCTAATTTTCAAAATGTATCACAAAGTAATGGCATCAAGCATAAACTATAAAAGCATAGGAATTTCTGAAATTCAAAAAATTCTGAAAACTCTAGAATGATTTATCATTCTTGAATTATAAATAGCACTAACAGCTCTAATGTCTTAGTGTTTTAGAACGCTGAATGTCCATAGATTTTTTTCGCAGAAACTTTGCCATTTTAGAAAAATCTGATAACCATAAAAATACAAGATTCCAAGAATTAAAAAAATGAAATTATGAATAATTCTAAAATGTTTAAATGATTTATAAAGATGTGAGAAGTAAAAACTGTAGAACTTCAAAGAATTCCATTATTTTTACCATTAAATATAAAAAAATATAGAACCAGAATTTCGAAAACTTTAGAATTTTAGAAAATTCAAATTTTATAATATCTCTACTATTCTAGCAAGTCTTGAAATGTTTTAATTATAAAACTGTAGAATAATTTTTTTTAAATTAATTCAAATTGCGGGATTCTAGAATATCAGAGAATTGTGACAACTATAGAATTGTTAATCTTGAATTACAAAAGTCTTGGACCATAAAAAACCCTTAGCAAAATTTCAAAACTGTTGATTCAAATCCTAAAAATTTCGAGACCTCAGAATTGAGAAAATTTTAGCACCTCTAGAATTATTAATAATTTAAGAAAATTAATATGAAATTAAATACTTAAGAATTTATAAAAATATGGAAACACTAGAATTAAAACAAAACTAGAAATTTAATTTTTCATTTTGCAAAGGTAGACTTCAAATGTCTCTGAAAACATAGGAGTTTTGGAAAATTTAAAATTATTTATTTAATTTAAAAGTTCTAAAGTTTAGAATTGAATAAAATGAAAACTCCAGAATTTCAAATGAAAATATTAGACATTATTGAACTATAAAAAGTTTAATCGCTCTAGAAACTCTAGGTTTCGAACCCTAGAGAACTTTAAATTTAGAACTTCAATAACCAAAAAAGTATGAAAACTTTAAAAACTTAAAAATTACTTAAAAGCATAAGAATTGTAGAAATGCTGATAACTGCAGATTGATTAATCATTTTTGACTTATAAAACGCACAGAGATCTCTAAAGTTTTAGTGTTTTAGAACGTTGAATGTTCATAGAATTTAATTGCAGAAACTGTGACATTTTAGAAAAATCTGAAAAGCGTAAATTCTGGGAATGAGAAAACAATGAAATTATTAATGATTATAAAACTATTAAAAGTCAGAACTCTATTTTTTTTAAATATTATAACAATTTTTTTAAATATTTAGAAGCGTGTAAAACGTAAAACTCTGGAATTTCAAAAAAATATTTCTTTTACTATTAAATATAAAAAAAATACAATAGAACAACGACTCGTACACCTAGCAGCCAAATTTGCCACTAATCCCCACATTCGTGACGTCCTAAATCATCTCTGTATTCCTCGTAATCCTAATATACCTACTAAATCCAAACACCCTACCACCACCATTTATCAATTCATTTCATCATTTCATCTTGATTCATAAGACTGACAACGACATTCACTGACGAACGAAAACGGGCTGAAAGACCACCGGTCGATAGCCATGGAGCAGAAGAACAAGAACATATCAGAATTTATTTTATTTTATCCATTACATGTATTAGATTTTATTTTTCTGTGAATAAAGATGTTTAGTAGTATAAAAAAATATAGAACCAGAAGTTTGTCGACTTCAGAATTATGGAAAACTTTTCTCTCTATTATTCTATGACGTCTTAAAAATCTTAAATTAAAAAAAAACTCCATAATCAGTTTTTAAAATTAATTTAAATTGCGAGACTAGAATTTCAGATAATTGTGACAACCATAGAATTATTGATATTTAATTACAAAAGTATTGAACCATAAAAGCCCTAGAGCACTTTTTAGCAAAATTTGAAAACTGTTCATTCAAATCTTAAAACATTCGAGAATTCAGTAAATTTTAAGAACTCTAGAATTGAGAAAATTGTTATGAATTTTAACGGTTTAGAATTTAAAAATGTATGGAATTTCTAGAATTAAAAAAATGAAACTTCAAATTAAAACATTTTTTTTAAGATTTAAGAGAACCTAAAATTTTTGATAGTTTTGGTATTTTAGAAATTTCTTCAATAAAATTATGGAAAAATAACTTTATTTCTAAAATCTTAATTTCTGTTAACTTTAGAACGATTATGTATTATAAAAGCAAATTTTAAAAAAATATGATTTTTTTCGTGGAAACCATAAAATTAAAAAAGAAATATTAAATATTATATATATAACTCAATTTTGCTTCGGTATTCATTAATTCGTTTTGACTTATTTGGCCATTATGCCAACTTCAAAGGACGAATGCGAAATTATGAAGTTTTTTTCTTGATTCAATCAGGAGAGAATCCTAAATTTTCTAATTTTTTTATGAATATGTGTTTTATATACAAATTAAATAATGATATGTTACCACAACACTAACTTGTTTATTAATACAGTAAAAAACAGGGAACTTATTGATCATTGTTCTATGAAGGTTTAGATAAATAAAATAAACTAGATGCAACATTAAAGAGTCTGCGAGCTTGAATCAATTTAAGAAATGGCTAAAACCTTATAAACACTTAACTAACGCACTTAATATGTTTTAACCACTAAAAAATTATGTATTATATATAATTTTTTAGTGGTTAAAACATAGTAAGTGCGTTAGTTAAGTGTTTATCATGAATTACCATGTAGTAACGGTATGGCTAACTTTAATCTGTAATAAAATAATATTATGGGATAGATATTAATATGTGTTGTTTCATTTTGTTAAACTTAGGCTTAAGAAATGTTAAACCGGTTGTATTTACATATGTATCTTTATACATTTAAATAAACAATAACAATAACAATATGCATTTTTATTTATTTCCAATCATATTTTAGAGTTAACGTAATCCTTTATTTTTACGCACTGAATAAATATCCAAAAAGATCATTTCAACAAACAAACAAATTAACTATACGTTTCCTGAAACAAAATCCCTTAAACATCAATTTAATTATATTGCTACTGCTGAAAATTATTTTTTTGGCAGTATTAATTTTTTTCAGCTATTTGTTTATATTAATCAAATTGGTATTTATGAGTGTTTGTTGTTTTAGTTATGTTTTTTTTTTGACATTGCGTATATAATATTATCATCACTATCCTATATCATTTATGTACAAAACAAATGTCACCCTGATGTGATGTCTTGTGGTTCCCCCATTTGAATAGGTTGAATTTCTAACACTTTCTTTCCAAGTTTACTTTTTTGTTCTTTTATTTAGATAGCTAGTAAATAACTATTGTTCGTTTGAGTTTACGTGAAGTGTTTTGTAAATAAAAATAACACATAGTTTATTCCTTATTTCACTTGTTTTTAAATGTTAAATGTACATTTCGTTCACAAGGTAAACATTATCAATAATAAACTCACTTAACACTTAATAAACAAGTGAAGTAAGGAATAAACTTTGTGTTATTTTCATTTAGCTAGTAAATATGTTTTGTACTGCACTTTTTACATCCAATACTTCTAAGTTTTAATATCAACCGCTTTATTGTTTGAAACGTTCTCTTGAAGTCCAAAAAAACAATACTCTGTACAGTTTTACCATTAATTCAGAATATACTGCAATGCCGTTTCACAGTTACATCTTGCCTGAATTCTGACTGATTTGCTATTAATATTTTTTTTTTCATTCTTAAGAGTGAACTCCACCCTTCTACATGCAGTCAAAATTATTTGTATATATTTTTTTTCTTACGGTTTGTGTACAATTATATATTTATTTATGTAATGCATGTTAGATAAAGTTAAATACAATACAATACAATGTTTGTCTAAAATTTATAGTATTTTACTAGTGGGTCACAAATTTACTAAATTTTCTAATTTTTTACAAATTAAATACAATTTTTACAAACCACAATTGCCTATTAAATATTTCATTTAGATTTTAAATTTACGATGATGTCCCAAAAAACTCATTAATTTTTGATCCTACAATTCTAAAATATTAAAAATTCTATAATTTCTGATTGCTGTATAATTATACGAATTATAAACTTTAAAACTAATCTTACTGAATAGCTACCTTGTTGACGGAAAGTTCTGGGAACTTAAGTATTTTGCAATATACTAAAATTATTTTTGAATCTAAAATATAGGGAAATTTGAAAATTTTAGAATTAAAAGTAGAAGAAACTAAACTAAAAATCAAAAACAAAATCTTAAATGACGAAAAAAAAAAATAGAAGAAAAATTAGAAATAGAAGCAAGGACAGATGGAAGATCAACAAAAGTTGTCTCTTTGTAATATGTATTGTATGCATATGTATGTAAATTAAAATAAGATACTTCCTTAAACATCATCCTTTTGATGCAAAAAATCTAAAATTTCATACAACTTCAAGAACCAAAATATATTAAAATTTCGCATTTTCGAAAACTTAACTTAAACTACTTCGAAGCATAGGAATTCTAGAATTTCTTAAAATTGTTATAACTCTAGAATGATTAATTATTCAAGAATTATAAAAAGTACAGAGAGCTCTAAAGTTTTGGTGTTTCAAAGCTCTAGATGTTCATAGAATTTAATCCTAGAAACTATGTCATTCTAGAAAAATCCGAAACCCATAAAAATAGTAAATTCCGGTAATTTAAATTTTAATGATTCTAAAATTATTAAAAGTTAAACTATTTTTTAAATCTTACAACATTTTTGAAAGTTTGATAACGATCATGAGTTTATAACTCTAGAACATAAAAAAAAGTCTTTAGAATTCTAGAAAGTTTGGAAATTCTAGAATTTAAAAAAACTGCAGCATCAAACGATTTAAAAATAATTTAATTTAATAATTATTCAACTATATTATGAACTATAAACAGTCTAATAACTATAAAGAACTTTAAATTTCATAAAGCTTCAATTACTAAAAAAGTATTAAAACTTTATAATTCAAAAATTACTTAAAATCATAGGGATTGTAGAAATTCAAAAAAATTATGAAAATTCAAGAATTATTAATTATTCTTCAATTATAGCACGGAGAGCTCTAAAATTTTAGTGCTTTGGAACGTTGAATGATCATAAAATTTAATCGCAGAAACTGTGCTATTTTAGAAAATCTGAAAACCATAAAAATACAAAATTCCCAGCGTCTGTATGATACCACTTTAGTTTTCGCCATTCAAGAACGTCTTCGATTCCTATCAGAAAAATTCTCCAAAAATCATTTCAACTTCCGCATATTATCTTTATATTGGCTTCCTAGAAGTTCTAGTAGAAACCCTAAATTTAAAAATCCTAATTCAACCATATTTGTGAGAAGGCCATCAACCAGAGGTCTTTTTGCCTTGTTTTGTCGTCATATGGCGTCTGTCTTTAATGAGTAGATGGATGAAATGAAATCAAAAATAGTAGAATGTGGGTTTTTAAATTTAGGGATTTTATTTGGGTTTCTAAGAAGACAGTATAGGGATAATGTGATAATGTCTCTATTATTCTAAGAAGTCTTGAAATTTTTAAACTTAAAAAACTTTTTTTTTAATGAATTGAAATTGCAAGTCTAGAATTTTTGAGAATTATTAATCTTGAATTACAAAAGACTTGAACTTTTAAAGCTCTAGGGATTCTATATTTAGAACCCTAGAGAACTTTTCGCAAAATTTGAAAACTGTTGATTAAAATCCTAATTTCAGGTAAAACTAATTCTAGAAATTGTAATTAACGCTTCTTTTGTAGTTTCCAGTATTATTATTCCATCCGCGTTTAAGCGCTCAGGTACTAATCACATTTATTGCTTTTCGGGTTTTCCGCTAATCCTCACTGTATATATATTTGTTACCAAAAATTTTGTAAACAACAGTTAACTATTGATAATGGACACATAGTGTTCGAAATGTACATTTAGTGATTAAATAAAATGGTGAAGTAAGAAATATAACTGTGTTTATTTAATTAAAATCCTAAAACATTCAAGACTAGAATTATTAAATATTTAATAATTTAATAAATTTATTATGGATTTTAATACTTTAGAATTTAAGAAAGTGTGAAAAAACTAAGAAAAAACTTGAAACTAGAAATAAATATTTTTAAGATTTAAAAGAATATAAAATTTTTGATAATTTTGGAATTTTAGAAATTTCTTCAATTAGTGAAAACTCTTAAAATTATAGAAAGTCTATAGAGTAGAATTTGAAAGTTATTGAAGCCTGGATATTCAAATGTAACTTTGTAACTTTATTTTTAAAATCTTACAATAATTATGTATTATAAACGCAAAATTAAAGAAAATACAATTTTTATTTCAAACAGATCCCTCAAAGTCAAAATCAACAACTCCTACTCCCCTCCTTTTACACCTGTTCAAGGTCTACCTCAAGGATCCCCTCTATCTCCACTACTTTACAACATCTTCTGCTTCGACATCTACAACCCTGACCCCCTTCACTTTAATCCCTCAAAATACCTCCTCCAATTTGCAGATGACACAGCCCTCATTTCCCATGCACCCTCCGTACCTAAAGCTTTGCAATCCCTTCAGCAGCTTATTGACACCCTGGAGCACTGGTTTGCAAAATGGCGAATTAAAATCAATCCCCACAAATCCCAGCTTCTAATTCCCTATCACCGCAACAACAATCCTACACATAATATCCATATCTCCCAGACAATTGTTTCTCCTTCTACGTCCATAAAATACCTAGGCATTACCATAGATCAAAAAGTAAACTTTAAAAGTCACACAGCTTCAAATAAGGCTAAAATTATTACAAGGGCCAAATTATTTAGGAATCTAACCTACAGAAACAACGGAATATCCGTAAAAACAGCCGTTAAAATTTATAAAATGATTTGCCGCCCTTTACTTGACTATGGTAATGTTCTTTTCCTAAACTCCTGCAATCCCACTATCCATAATATCCAAGTTAGCGAGCGATCCTCCCTAAGAGCTTTAACCAAAATCCGCCATCCCAGCAATCCTTTACATAATCCTTCTAACCAACTCCTATATGACACTACCTCTGTTATCCCCATCAACGAACGCCTTCTATACCTTAGCGAAAAATTTTCCAAAAACTCCTTCAACCAACACATCCTTTCCCTTTACTGCTTGCGCAGAAATCCTGACCTAATCCCTAAATATAAAACCCCTTCATTCACAACATACGAATTCATCGAATCACATCATCCATCATCATCACCACCATCAGAGACAGACTGACGAGACATATAAAGACAGACAAATCCGGGCTGAAAGACCGCTGGTCGATAGCCATTTGACGGACTAATCCACTAACATCATCCATCATACATGTATTATATTTATTGTTATTGTAAGTTTGTCTGTCAATAAAGATGTTGTATATATATACAATTTTTATCGTGGAAACCATAAAATTAGATAAAGAAACTTTAGAACCTTGGAAAACTTTTTTAGAACATAAGAGTTTTGGAAAATTTGAAATTAGTAATAATTCCATAATTCTAGAAAATCCGGAAAATGTAGAACTTAAAAGTTCTGGAATAAACATTAAAACACCTTTAGAAAGTTTGTCAACTTTAAAATTTCGGAAAATTTCGGACTAGAATTTTTATAGAATATTCAATAATTCAAAAATTCTGGAATTAAAAATAAGTCGGAATCTATATAATTAAGATAAAACTATTTCTTGAATAATTTTCTGACTTATTTTTTGGTGAAATATAAATATTAAGAAAAAACTAATTTAAATTTTAAAAATTTTGACAAATTTGGAATCTAAATCTAGTAACTCTAAAATTATAAAAAAATCTACAATTATTAATAATCCTAGTATTTTAGAAACTCTTTATCGTAAAATAGTAAAATAGAAAATTGTGAAATTATTAATTATAAAATCTAAAGCTCTATAATTTTTCACAATAATTTCGAAGCTTTTGAATTTAAATCGTGGAATTTTGAAAACTTAAAGAAACCATATACTTATAAAAGAACGTTAGAAGTCTAGAAAAATGTAGCAGCTGTAGGATTTCATAATTATTTATAATATGGTTTATCCATTAATTACCAATTATTGATAGAAAAGACTTACTATGATACATATTTTATTGAGAGATATAAAATAGGGAATTATTTTATCGTTATAACACATATTTTAAATCTTGATCAGTGCTTACATTTAATATTGAAAATAAAATATCTAATACAGCACTTTGTTACTTTGAAAATAAGCGAATTAAAGTGAATTGCAAAAATAACCACCCTTAACTGGTTTAAAAAACATCTAAGAGATATGAGTACCATCAGTGCAAAAACGTCCAGTAAATTCTATAGCTTGTCTACTCTTGGTATGTTACAAAAAATAGTTCTTCAGTATTTAATTAAAAGCTTTATTAATATATTAATTGATGAGGCTGTTATTAGTTGAAAATTCATATTCACTTTTTAGACGTTAAAGTAAAAAACTCTTTATAAATTTTCAAAATCACTTTATTGCATTAAACTCGCAACAATTGTTTCGCCACACTGTGGCATTTCTTCGCCTGAAGAAGCCACAGTGTGGCGAAACAATTGTTGCGAGTTTAATGCAATAAAGTGTTTTTGAAAATTTATAAAGTGTTTTTTACTTTAACGTCTAAAAAGTAAAAGCTTTATCTATTAATTTCTTAATAACTAAAGATTTTCTTCTATTTTCATTTATGTATTCTGTTATATTTTGCTGGTTCCTATCTGGACTTCATCTTTAATCTAAAGTTTCAAATTATTCATCATCCTGAATTTTCTTTGAGATTTTGGTACATGTCTCAATTATTAATTGTTTTTACTATATTTTTTTGTAAATATTGTACCATATGCATTGGTAGATAACAGGTTTCTGAACAATTTACCATTCAAATGCCTTTGTATTGTCTCATAAGTTGTTCGATATAACGTTAATATAGTAAAATTTAATTTTAATTACTGATGAATGTTTAAATTAAATTGCAGTTGGTTTGTTTCACAATTTTTCTCTCCAAACAAACCAAGTGTAATTTAATTTAAACCATTATGAGTAGTAGTTTAAAATATTTCACCAAGTGATAAATAAGAAAGTCATTCAAGAAAAATCTTGACTCCGTTCATCACATTATGTTATTTTCTTGCATTTGATTAACTAGGATGTTATCTTCACTTGTTTGCACCTTTGCATAGATATCAAGCTCTAATGCTGTAATTTAGTATTAACAATTATAGCTTTTAATACATTTAGAGATTGAAAATTCAAATTTAAACAATTTTTCTATAATGTGTCTATTGAAATAATAAATTCCATAACAAAAAGATAAATCAGTTTAATGTGCCGGAATCCACTAAATTATTCAACAAATTCTACAACAAATAACCTAGTGATATTAAAGATATGCAAGGTAAAGTATTTATAAACACAGTTTAGTTACTCATGATTAAACATGCATTTTGCAGTTGGGATGAATTCCTTTCTTTTAATTTCGGTTTAAAGTCATTTGTATAATATAAATAAAATTACTACTAAATATTTCAATTTTGATATCTCTTCATCATAAAAAATAGTTTTACGAAATATACCCTGCAATGTAATAGAAAATGTGAATTTTGAAAAATTTTATTTGACACTCAAGGTTAACTACTTAAGATTATGAATGAATGAGTAATTTACAAATCACAGACCTAACCCTTGTTCATTCAAGCAAACTGGTATCGGGTAATCACTCTAGCCAGGTATTGAGCCATTAGGTAGAACTTGTTTCATATCCGTGCAATTAGTCACATCTCAATTGACAGGTACCTCATGGTAATCTCCGGAAATCCCTAATTTAAAACAAGCCGTCCAGTAGTCCAACGCGATGACCACAACAGATTATTAAAACGTCAAATTGACAACATTATCTTCACATAGAAACACATTAACTGCTATTTTAATAATATGTGATAATAATGATTTTTTCCTAAAAAATATCTCCATTAAAGATTGTCAGATTGTCAATCTGCTAAATACAATTTCGTTTGTATTCTATTATAGTTGTTTTTGCGATGAATTCACATATGAAAATATGTTTTCACATCTTCTGTCGGCGGCGAAAATGTAAACATATTTCGTAGTCGGCGCATTAATTTACGGCCGGCTATTAATCCCCACAGTTTCCAGATGTTTATGCATTCGTAACAGATTGTAAAGTTGTTCTTCTGGCGCCTTTTCTGGTCATAAATTCACGGGTGTTCGTCTACGGCAAATTATTACAACACCACGATTTG
This sequence comes from Ontholestes murinus, assembly GCA_963969525.1. NCBI lineage: Eukaryota > Metazoa > Arthropoda > Insecta > Coleoptera > Staphylinidae > Ontholestes > Ontholestes murinus. The sequence continues at coordinate 50,523,745 of OZ018393.1, read as the reverse complement.
AAGCTGTTGGTTTGATCGATTATATTATTGCGGTCAACACTGAGATAAAATAAAAGTCCTTTAGTTCTTTGTAGATTATTACTGAGATAAAATATTCTTCTATACATATCAAGAAAATCTTGATAAAACAAACATAAAAATCTTTAAATATTTAGTTATGAAGAAAAGTAAATTTTTGCAGAAAAAGGTCACTTGGTTTTGAATTAATTACGCCGAAACGTATTAAAATATTTTGACATCAATTACACCCGTTTTAGTGATGCGGATAAAATATTTTTTCACATATTTGTTTAATTCACCGAGAGGTCCGCATATTAGGATATGAAATATTAAAATTAAATATGATGATATTAACTAAATTTACGACAGCATTAAAAGAAAGTGCGTGAGAATTTTAATGGAATGTTTATGTGTAGGAAGCCACATCGAAATATTTATATTTGATGCTGGAGTCGTTTTATTATGTATTAAAACTGAAATATGGGTATTTAAAAAATAAATGATACGATATTATCTAAAATATATTGATGGCACTGATAGAAAAAATAGTTATTGAGTAACTAAAATATGAAGTTTAACTTCATTTCTGATTGAATCAGTTTCTCTAATAGTCCAAACCTAATATCCTTGAAAATTCTAAACATCTCTAGTACCCGGCATTTTGGGTTAGATGCGGAGATGAATCTAATCGATAAAACGTATAGAAAAGGCATGACTAGATTTTGCGCAGCTGAAAATGAAAATCCTGAATTCCCAAGAAAGAGGAAAGAGATGAGGAAAAACGACTTACATTGACGTCTAGGTCTGCTCTTTTTGCAGTATATACTACCATTACGATTCTGAATCCTACGAAATACAGCAGTCCATCCTGTCTTCCCTAGATTGTGGTTAAGTTGGAATCAAGTCGAAGCACACGCGTAATAACACAAGCACAAACACTACGACGAGTCGTAAAGTATTTGGTTGATGTTGATGTTGATGTGTTTAATGTTTTGAGTTAAAATTAATGAAAGTAAATTTACACACGTTCGGCAACTGACGACGAATTTGTCACTGAACTCTTCAATTTTAATAACCCAGGTACTATACATTGTAGCAAAAAACGTGACTGAAACACGTGCGCATTTGTTGGAAGTTTTTTCTGACCATTAGGCGACTTTAATGTTATCGTATCCTCTTTTCCGCAGACCGAGTAGTTCGGTGACCTCAAAACCCAAAACCAATAATTTGAGTGTTGAGGACAATACGAAGAAAAATAAAAATATATTATTATGTTAGAATTTAACAATTTTTTTTTTTTGCGTGTATATGCAATTTTAGTTTACATTTATAGAATTATTAGAAATTGTTATATTCTCACAATGGATAAATAAATATATAAAGGCAAATCTATTCTTGTTTCGGTATTTTTAAATGAGGATAACTCATTGATAATATTTACTGGCAAAACTAGGCAAGGAAAAAACGATAAATTTCTCCGAAATAAACCACTTGGTGTGTATTACAGAAAATATATGTGAAACAAACCAAGTATTTTTTTAGTTCTAAACAAGATTTTCACCCCGGTTAATTGAACAATAATTACAAAACTGTTGTAACAACAAAGGCGCAATATTGCGAGTTTTATTTCCTTTTTGACATTCAACTATCTGACTCAATGTAGTTGTTATATTAGTAACCCTACAACCAAATATTGGAATATATCAATGTTTCTATTGATGCTCTGTGTAGGAATTTTCTCTCTCTCCCAGATTTTTTAAAATTTCCTTCATTGAACTGTGCTGCAATTGTTGCAAAACACTTATTTTGCTGAGTTTTTTGTATATGGATCCCGTTGCAAGTATTTTTTGTAATAAAACATTTATTTGCTGGAACTTTCAAGAAAAATTTCTTTAAAAAAAAGAGAATTTACTTGGAGATTTCTAGAATTTGTATTTATTCCTAAAAGTATATTTTCATACTTTCTTTTCATAATTTAAAATTTCTAGCATTTCTTATATATCTTTTTTTTATTATTATTTTCCAATAACCCCCCTTCCAAATTTCAAAAATTTACCTTGAAAGTTCTTAAAGTCTTCAGCCATTTTCCTTATGGTTTAAAATTTTTTTCTAGATTGTATAATCTTTTTTTGAGTTTCTTTAAGATGTCTAAACCTTTGTTTTATCATTTTACTAGTGTCTTACAGAATATAGAATTTTCTAGTAATGTCATGAATTTAATTCAAGGTTTTTAGCATTTATAGCATTATCCATTTTTTCAGAATTTTCTATTTCTTATCTACAATTTTTGTTTCAGATTTTGAGAATATTTTAACAATTTTTTATGAATTTTAAAATTATACAATTGTTTTCCTTTCATATTTTTTACAGCTTTTTAGGCTTTCTAGAATTTTTCAGCTTCTCATTTTACAAGTGTCTCTCTAAAAAATAGAATTTTCTAACAACTTCTATTCTATATGCAACAATTTCTTCTCCAAACTGGAAGTAGTTTCATCAAGAGTTCTAGAATATTCCAGCTATTTCTCTTCTATGTATTTAGAAATTGTAAGAGTTTTTATTTTATTTTATCGTATCCTAGAACTTTTTACTATTTCTTGTTTTATTCTATAGGAATTTGAACTAACTTCTGTTGTATTTTGAGCAATTTAAAATTTTCAGCAATTTCTCTTCCAAATTGAAATAATTTTTCTTTAAAGTTTCTAACATTTTCTATAAGTCTATTATAAAATATTTAAAATGTTCCACCATGTTTTCATTTGAGAAGCAGATATTTCTGTTCCAGATTTCGAAAGTTTTCTTTAACATTTTCTAACAGTTCTCTTTCCAGACTTGTTAGATTTCTACAGTGTTTGAAATTAATAGCACTGTTTTTATTTCTTTTTAGGGCTTGTTAAAGTTTTATAAAACATTTCAGTATCTCTTGCATCATTTTACAGGTGTCTTAAAAAATATTTTTTTAACAACCTCTAATTTTTTTATACTCTAAATTAAGAGTACAATAGTTACATTAAGAGTTCTATAATTTTACAAATATTTAGAAATTTTAAGTATTTTCTATCTTTCCATTACTTCTTGCTTTATCTTATAGAAATTTTTAATTAAATGTTTTATTTCGGCTATTTTCTTAGCAATTTTTCGTCCAAATTGCATTTTTTTTTTCATATTTTTTCATTTTTTGAGAAATATAAATTTCTGTTTCGAAAACTTTTTTAAAAATATTTTACCAATTTTTTTGGGGCTTCTAGAAATTTTAAAATATTTTAATATTTAGACTCTTTTAGATGTTCTAAGGTTTCCTTAAGCTTTTAGAATTTTCTAGCATTTCATGGTTCAATTTGGCGGATTTCTCACAAATGTTTTAGAATTCTTTAATTCTATTTCGAATCATTTCTCATCAAATTTCCGAAAACTTTAATCAAAATGACACAATAGACTAAAATATCCCATAAAAGGGTCAATATAAAGCATATTTGCTTATAAATAATTTAAAAAAACGCAAAAGTGTATCACCTGTCTACAGAAGAACGTGAGTTTGAATGGAAGACCATTATTAAACAGTGACTCCTGTGTCCTAAATTAATTGTATTTTTTTAATGTATGTAATTTAATGTAATTATGTAATATTTTAAAATTTTGTAAGCAGGAGAAACGAAGACAATGAAGAATTATTCCTTGCTTTATCCAGATGGAACTTCAAATTAAAAATATCGTTTATTTTCTTCAATACTATTTCTTGTTTTATTTTATGAAAAATAACAGAAAACATTTTATTTTGAAGAAAATTTTCCAGAAATTTTTCTTTCAACTTGCAAAAATTTTCTTCAAGATTTGTAAAATTTTCGAACATTTCGTTTCAGTGTTCCAATAAAGTTAGATGAATACTACCCTATCGTACAGTGTTACGGTGCTTTAATAACACGAAAATTTGTCCAGACCATTCCTAATTTGTTGCTTTCTCGATTTATATATTTTTTTTCTTTTTTGAGGACAGGAGAGGAAATTCATCATGGACTCTCTTTAAATAGGGTAGTGTCGGACTCTTACCGACTAAAACTACTCCTCCGCGATCGCTGGTTTGACTAGTCCAGAACCAAAAGGTTTTTTCTAATCGGATTTCAAGCGAAATGATCGACAAGATGGGGGGGGGGGGATCCCGTCGTCCTGTGTGGCGCTCTCTTCGAAAGGAACAGCGTCGCGGATCGGTTACGGTAGCTCTAGGCTTTGGGGGGCAAAAAGTAGTGAGGAGCTCGATAAAGGTATGCACGTGGAATAAAATATAACAATATATGTAAAAGAAATTATGTAGATTCTGGAAAGAACAAGTGAAGAATTAAGCTAATCATTAACTTCCAATATAAACCAATTAAAGGAAGAATATTCTTGTATTATAGACATTTGTTATGTGTGTAGTAATCAAAGGACAAGATAAGGCTAATATACCAATTACCATAATCGTGATGGAAAACCGGCTAAAGAAAGAAATAGAAAATAGTGGTAAAGACACATGGTAGAAAGCCAGATATTAGATATTTACTTTGGTAAGGATAATAGAGCGCTAATAATAATAAGTAGCGTGTTTTTTAGAAAAAAGTGGTACGTGATGGAAAGATAAAATAGATAAAAAGAGATATAAACAAATATGGATTTTTATGATGTATCAAATAATATTATGGCTTGGACAGGTATTAAATGCGGCTGACCGTTGACTTCTTTACTATTTAATCTTTATACATATTAGGGGTGTTCAAATGAAAAGGTAAGAAACGACACTGTGATTATGAATGAAGTCTTTATTCAAAGTATGCCCTATAGACCTGAGCACACTCTATTTCTTAACGAGTTGAAGGATTCCGTGATCTGATCCCAGAACTCCTGTGGCCGTGAAAAGACACGGTCCTTTACATGTCCTTATGTTCGTTGTTCGAGTTGAAGCGCTGCCCACTATTTTTTCGAGCACAGAAGAACCATTAACTCCGATGAGTATTGTGCGATACTCCTACGATAACGCCAGTCAAGAACAAAAGACGGGGACTTCTCACGGCGGGTATGGATCTGCTCCATGATAACGCGCGTCCACACGTCTCCAGGATCAGTTTAACAGCTTGGCCATACACCCTTGTCGCCCTGCTTTTTCCATGTATCTGGTTCACTGAAAAGCATCTGAAAGAATTTGGATGACAAACACAAAGACGATGAGAAGGAGTTCTGGGAACACGGAATCCTTCTGCCCGTTAATTAATCAATCCTTGTGCTCAGATCTATGGTGTATACTTTGAATAAAGACTTTATTTACACCCATTCGTACCATTTCACTTGAACACCCTTTATACTATTGAGTTAGAAGAAATGCTATAAAGAGGTTAGGTGGTCTGCGTAGTGATTTAAAGAAGCAAAGTATAAACATTGATATATGTAGATGCAGATGTATTTGAGGGAAAATAATTAAGGAAAAAATTACGAGTAGATTTTACTCCTGAGACATGTGCTACATATAGAAAAATTGACTTTCTGGTATATATTGAATTAGGAAAAGTCGGGTTATTAGATAAAGCTATGTGGATTACGAAAAATGTGCTAGGGTGTAAGGTATGAGAAATATGTAAGTGAAAAGGCTATTTGTAGACATTTGCAAAATAATGTGAGGGAGTTTATAGAAAATAGATGGAAAGAAGTGAATTAATCGATGAGATGGAGAAATAGAGCTGGGATAAAGATTTTAAGTAGACTAGAGAAATAGTTCAGAAGAACACTATTGTATCATTATTATTATTAATAATAATAACAATAAATCGTTTTTATTTCATGAAATATATGTACAAAACAAAAAATCAATTGAAGAGCAGGCGAAATTCAGTGAGGTTGTTACCTCTTACTGCTCTTCCACTTAACCTACTTATATCTAAACTAAAACAAAAGATAGAACATTCTAATGAGTAGAGGAAATTCTATTATGAAAAGTTATATAACAATCTTATATTAAAATAATTTTACAGAGCCGACAACTCTACAGCTCATGTCTATGGATATGGCTACGTAAATATTTCTTAAATTGTTGAAGTGTGAGTGATTCCAGGTACATAGGTATTTTATTAAACAATTTATAGATATTGTATGAGAATGATCTTTTAAATAATGCTGATTTATGAATGGGTGGTGAAATTCCCGAAACCTCACATTAATATTGTGTACATCAGTACAAAACACAATTTTATTATATAAGTAAGGAGGGGAACGAATGTGAATTACCTTATAGTACAGTATCGCGCAATATAAAGTTCTTCTGTCAGCCATATTTAACCAATTCAATTCAGCAACTTTTCCAGAGATGTGATCATATTTTCTAATTCCAAATATTAGAATAATGCATGAGTTTTGGTCTTTTTGGATGCGTTCCTCAGTTTTTTTTTTTATCCAGACAAGAATCATATACTACATCTGAGAAATTAAAGTGGCTCAATACTAATGTGTCGCAAAGCAAACGTTTAGTTTTTATATTTACAATATGTCTATTGACGTAGATTATTTTTAGGTGGTAGTAAGCATGCAAAATACATTTGTTTACATGTAACTTAAAGCCAAATCTGAATCAATAAATAAACCTAAGTTACGTACAGAATCGACAAAAGGTATTGATACACTATCTAAGGTTATGTTGAGAAATCTCTTAGCAAAATCAATACTCTTTCTAGAACCAAATAACATAGCAGAAGTTTTATTAGGATTAATAAGTAAGGAATGTCTATGAAATATTTTTAATAAGTTTAATCAGTATTTATTTTGTAATTTGCTGTATTGACATTTTCAATCTTAAAGGGGCGAAGTAATTGGGTATTGTCCGCATATAAATTAGGTGTACAGAATTTCAAAACATCAGTTAAGGAGGATGTGTATATACAAAATAAAAATAGGACCTAAAATTGATCCTTGGGGGACACGAAGAGTTACACGATCAGATATTATATTATCGATTTTTACTTGTTGGGACCGGTTTTTAAGATAACTATAAAATAAAGCATAGGTGCTTGCGCTAAGTCCAATGTCAAGTCACGATTAATAGTGTCAAAAGCATTATTATAATCAACTGAAATTAAGCAAGATAGTAATCATTTATAAGTTGCTCATATAATATCATCTGTAACGTTTGCCAAAGAGGTATCACAACTATAATTTGGTGTAAATCCTGATTGGTTATTTGGAAGAATATTGTTTTCTTCAATGAAAATTAAAAGTTGATCTTTTACTATCCATTCTAAAATTTCTGAGAAAATGGGTTTAGTATCTTACCCATTTTCTCAGAAATTTGGTCTAAGATCTTTTAATCCTTCTGGATTTTTATTTTTAGGCACAAGAGTTATAGTAGCAATTTTCCAAGCATTCAGAAAATAAGACATTTTTAGACAACAATTTATGATATGTGTGATATATGGGATAATATACGGACAACACATTTTAATCATTGTTGCACTAATACCATCAGATCCGGTGGCATTCGTTGTATTTTTAAATAATAAACGTTCAACTAAACTAGTGCTCACCAGTGAGAAGTGCAGTCGACTTTTAATATTCGGAAGAACACTGCCACTGTATAATTTTATAAGATCATCATCAGAGGTGCTAGTAACCGAACTTAAAAGGTACGCATTAGCTGAATTAGCGCTCTTTTTTCTTGTTTAATTGCAGATGTCACTGAGTTACGCTATTCTCTGTAATTTTTAAAATCAATTGGTGCCTTAGTTGCTTTAAACTTTATGTATGCGTCATCCCGAGCTTTCATCATATGTCTAATTGTATTTGTTAGCCATGGTGCAGGTTTCTTAGTTAAATTTGAAGTTGTTAAAGGTGCAGGGTGGTTAAAAAGTTGCAATAAACAATCATTCAAAAAGGAAACTTTATCATCTATATTACTTAAATAAAGTATATTATCAATTCCTATGGATTCTAGATAATTTTGAAAATGTGTTATATCAATATCTCTTAGTTTTCTATATGTTCTGAATTTGTTATATTTATCGCTATTAAATATTAATTTACAGTATATTAAATCGTGATCTGCAATATTATGGATGTTAATGACACCAGCTTCCTTAAAAAGACTTAAAATTTTAAAACAATTAAATCAATTGACTCAGATTATGCATTAATACGTGTTGGTTCTCCAACAACCTGATGGAATGCATATGAATCTATAAAATCACAAAATTGTTTAGTATTGCTAGATTCAATATTTAACATATTAATATTAAAATCTCCCAAAAAGATAATATCATTACAGTGTGGCAAGACATGACTGACAGAATTATCTAAGGATTGAATTAAAGCATTAATATTAAGGGAGGGGAGGCTAAATACAACACCTATACACTGTTACAAGTTTATTAATGCCTGATTTATTTATTTTATTTATCGGAGTTTTATTATTATATATAACATTACTCTAAAATCTCCAAACAAATTATTTAAAGTTATATATAATAATAAAACTCCGATAAATAAAATAAATAAATCAGGCATTTATTAATTAACTTGTAACACTTGTAAAGGAATATATATTGGTCAGTCAGGTCGCAATTTTAAAATTAGACTAAAAGAACATATAAGTTCATACAATAACAAAAATGAAAAATCAACTTTTGCTAATCATTTATTAAACAATAATAATAATCACAATTTTGATGACACAGATGTAATTGAGATAATTAATTTCGCTGAAAAGGGCTTAAAAATGGATTTATTCAAGTCTCTTGAAATTTATAAAATTAAACGTAATCCTGAAATTCTAGTAATAAACGATCAAACTCACCTAATATACAAAAATTGTTTTATAAAGTTGTTTGTAAAAAAAAAATTGAAGTATAGTTTGAAAATGACAGAAAATCTGTCGAAACTATAGTGACGAATAAAGATAAAAAGTGTGTGATATATAAACAAGGTATTTACAATCATTTAGGATTGTAATAAATGAACATAGTATCTAGAATTTGAAGGTTAGACCAATTTACAAAGAAAATAATTTGAATTTTTGCTTTTAATACGTATACAAACATGTGTGTAATTATTAAAAAGATAATTATTTTGGGTGAATTAAATTCTCACTTAACCCGTGGTGAAACGTTTTTGTATTAATTAACCTCTAAATGATTATTTAGGTTATATGATTTATTGGTGAGGTAGTTAGAAATATATATATTTTTTTCTTTTCTGTTATGTCGTGGAATTTGTGAGTATTGGATTCCATGTGGGGCTATTAATATTAAAGCTGTTATGCTTTGTTACTTCTTTATGTGAATGTTTAAAATAATTATAGTTAGGCTTTTGATTGTATTTATATTGAATAGAAGAAGTTTAAGAGAAATAAAATTAACACAGGGGAACTGATACTGCAAATAAATTTTAGGATGGTATAGATATTTAAATGAGGTGTTAGTTGGTTTTCTACATTTAAATAAAAATATAATTAAACACGAGACTAGTTTTAGTACAAACTCTAAAGTTTTATTTGAGTTATTGCAAGCAGCAATTTGATTAGTTAGATAGATTCATTTGTAAAGTTATCGTTTGATATCTAATTACTTAAAATATGATTTATTCCCTATTTCTGTACATTTATGAATGAAAATTTCACTTATATTAATTAACAATAGTTTATAATAACAGGTTGAAATGTTTTAAAATTATTGCTTCGAAATTTTTAGAGACTTCCAAATTTTTATCAAGGTTGGGATTATAAAGTAACATTTATTATAATGAAAAGGGAGATAGGATGACTTTGTATTACTACTTTATTAAAAATTACACGTAAGTATAGTTTCGACTAACAGCTAGTCATTATCAAACATAAAGACTAGATGTTAGTCGAAAATATAGTCACGTGTAAGTTAAATTTTTTTTTTTATTATCATATTTCATTATATTTATTTTAGTAAGTGTTTTTATTTGTATTTAAGATCAAATTTATAATAAAGCTGTACTGAAGAGAGCGAAAGTTCGAAACACGTGTCTGCAGATGATTATAAACTTGAATGCTAGATTTTTTAATTGCTTTTGCTAATTTAATTTAATGAAATCAGTTTAAAATTCATTTTTCATAATTTTTCATGTAATAGTTACATTTAAACAATCTAAAGTACATTTTATCATTTATTAGTTTGTTCAACAGAAATAATTTCATTCAAATTAGTGTTGCTTTGATAGTTGTACTATTTGTAACACGCAAATTAATTTGTATTATTCAATGTCTGTCGAAGTATTAGCTAGAGAAGTAGTTGTTTCAAATTAATTTGTTTTGTAGTCTTAGTAAGACTCATTGTTGTAGATTCACGAAATGTTTTCGTATTTTTAAATTTATTATTTAAATAAAGTGGTAAAATAACTTTATTTTTTATCATTCTTCATTCATACTCATATTCAAGATATACAACAATTTAACATTTATTAATTTGCAATTCATTGTAATGATTTAAGAAAGGACATGAATAAATTGTTTTATTGTGTTTTACATCTTTTAAGAAACTGTTGAAATTTGTATTTAGTACTCTAAATGTAAAATTTATATAACTGTTAAGAACACGATAATTTTTTGTTGTAATGATAGGTATCTCAATTCAAAATGCAACTTTGTATTAGCAGAAATAAATCTGTGTTTGAATCCAAGGATCGCCACCTGATCTGTGTGCAGGTGCTCAGGTGGCGCAAGGGGTTGCAGGTTACAGCACCGCACAACAGGTACAAGAGCAAGGTGATATATAGCCGGACCGCCGAGAGTACCGTGGGAGAGAGCAGGTCGAAGGGTCCCCTCGCGGGACTCCGCAGACAGATTCTACGGTCCTTCTGTACTACAGACCGCTTCTCTGTATGCCGTCTGACCATATAAGAGTCGTCTGCCTGGCGCCAGATGTTGATTTGCGCCCGACAGTTACGGCTCACCAAACTCCTGGAGCGGCTTATCACACCAATAACAATGGAAACCGTCCGGCCCAGACCTAACGACTTTTTCCGCCCGCTGCCCCTGCAATGCACACACACTTCCAAATCGGCCGCATCGCTTAATGAAATTTAAAAGGATTCACCCTCGAGGCCATCGGTTCCGACAATCCTAGGCTGTAAAAGAATTGGGACGCATATTTCCCACTATATAAAAAAGGATAATTACAATCGGAAGTATTAAAGGAAACAGCCTGTAGTAATATAATAATAATAATTTAAGGAATAATAATAATCATCATTTATTTCCCCACAGATCAAGTCTAATTATGCAGTGTACAAAAAAAAACAAAAAAAAACGTTGTCATTGATTATTTATAGTAGGTCATTTGTTATATGTCATTTGTCATATAAATTTTTATGTCTTTGTCATATGTAATTTGTTACGTCATTTGTTATAGGACTATCGTTTATAATATTTTGCATAGGTTATTTGATATGTGATATTTTCGTCAGAGATCATTTATAATAGGTTTTATGTCATAGGTCATTTGTCGTATGACATTCTTCATAGGTCGTTCTTCATTTATCATGGATCGTTTGTCAGTTTCATTTGTTATACATATATCATTTGTCATATAATTTGTTGTGTCATTTGTTTTAAGATATTTATTTAGTTTATTTGTTATTGGTTATTTATCATAGGTCTTTTGATATGTCACTTTCCTGTGTTATTTAACTCGTATTTATTTGGCATTGGTGTCAAGTGTTATATGTCATTTTTCATTAGGTCATTAGACATGGACAATTTAGCATAAATCGTTTGTAATGGGTCATTTGTAATATGTATATTGACATATAATTAGTTGGGAGAAGTAATACACTTGCTATGATCCATTTGTTTATTATCAGGTAACTGACACGTGTTTCGGTCCTTACAGATCAAGTGTATTACTTCTCCCAATATGAAAATTTGGTTCCATCAAGAATGTAGCAAAACAAGTATCGAATTTATATAATTAGTTGTCATTTATTATAAGTTATTTGTCATTGGTCATTTGTCATAGTACAATTGGTATGCCATTTTCCTATGTGTATTTTCATATTTTATGGGTTAATTGTCATAGGTCATTATTATATTTTATTTATTTATTTATTTATACATCTTTGGACTCCTTGCTTAAAACAATATATTTACAACAAATCAATTTTAAAAAAACGTACTTCAAATTTTGAGCGAAAGGAGCACGGGCGGAGTTCACAATTATATTACAAAGTCATAGGTTATCTATTATTTGGTGTTTATTATGAGTCATTTGTCATATACCATAAATTGTTATGTCTTAGTTATATGTAATTTGTTAAGTCATTTGTTATAGCACAATCGTTTATGTTATTTAACATAGGTCATTTGATATGTCATATGTATATATATATAAGTCATTTAATATTCTATTATATTTGGGGTCATTTGTCAAAACGTTTCTTTTTCAAATGTCATATGTAGTTTTATGTGTCATTTGTTATATCATATGTAATTCCTATATGCCAATGTTCATAGGTTAATTATGATGGATATTGTCATTATTTGTTATTATTATTTGTCCCATGACAAATTTATCATATAACGTTTACCATAAGTATTTTGTCATTTTTCACAGGTCATTCATGATAGGTCATTTATTATATGTCTCCAATCGTTTGTCATGGATCATTTGTAATTAATTAATTAATTTGTTGTCATTTGTCATACGTTATTTGTTATGTGATTGGTCATTTTCAAAGGTTAATTATAATAGATCGTTTGTTACTGGCTATTTGTCATAGTGTTATTTTTGTATACATTAGTAAATAAAAATAACTAGAGTAAGTTTTATCGATTTTTCTGTTCAAGACTGTAAACGGGCCGATTTTTTTTTTAAATGGAAATTCTTTATTGCTACAGTTTTCCATACAATACATGTAAATAGTTATATAATAATTATGTTTAATGCCCAGCAGGGGTTTGTAGTGGTATGGTGATTTTTCTTCCCCTGTCCTCACTTCGGGAATTAGGGCACGGCATCCGTCCTATCTCGGGCTAACGATATTGGCGAATATAGTTGTTTTCCTCTAATTAGCTTCTTTATTTTTCATGTCCTTCCAAATTTCTAGAATTTTCTTCAAGGGTTCCAAAATTTTCTAATAATTTGTTTTTATATTCCTAGAATTACCAAGAATTCTTCTAATAAATTTGCAAATTTTTCTATCAAATATTAAAAATTATTCAGCAAATTTCTAGAATTTTCTATTCCAGAATTTTCAAATTATTTTTTATAGATTTCTAGAATTGCCATATTTTTTGATTTAGATTTATAGATTCACAGTCTCTATAAATATGTCTATGGACTTTTCCAGCAACATTTCTTTCAATCTCCACAAGCTTTCTTTACAATTATCTAAAATTCTTGAAGAAAAATTTGCAGCAGAATGTTTCAATCAGATTTCCAAACTTTGCTTTAGGCTTATACACTATTTTGGTAATTTATTTTCCAGGTTTTTAAAGTTTTCCACATTTATAGAATTTTACAGCTTCTTTTATTCCAGTCTTTAGGAATTTATTTGCAAAGTTTCTAAAAAATATTTAAAAGCTTTTATTAAATTCCCTTGCAAAATTTATTTTTTAAAAATTTGCTTCTCGACTTTTCCAACAATTTCTGCTCTGGACTTGCTAGAAATCTAGGAATATTTCTTCCAAATTCTTAGTATGTTCTTTAAGTATTTCAAATTGTCCAGCAATTTTTCTTCAGATTCCAAAAATTTCTTCTAGATTTTCAGAATTTAAATTTAGATTTTTAGAACTTTCTATACACTTCTTTAATTTTTATCATTATAAAATCCAAATCTGTTAAATTTTCTTGAAAATTCCAGAATTTCCTCTTTAACATTCTAAACAAATTTCCAGAATTTATGGTAAGAGTTGAAAACTTTTCAGATGTCTAAAATTGTCCAGTAATTTCTCAAGCAATCTCCAATTTTTGTTACAAATTTAATTTTTTTATTTGAGCAGTTCCAAAATGTTTTTATTAATTATTTTTAATTCAAATATGCTTTCCAATATTTGTTGAATTTTTTTCGAGGTAATTGTAAATGTTTTTATTAATTCAATTTCCATATTTCAAAAATTTTCTAATTCTAGAATTTTTTTTCTTATGGCTCCAGAAATTTCCCTTCCAAATTTCTAGAATTTTCTTCGAGGGGCCAAAATATTTTAATATAATTTTATTTAGATTACTAAAATTACCAAAAATTTTTCTACCAAATTTCCAAATTTGTTTTCGAAGATTTTCTAGTAATTTATTTTCAAAATTTTAAGAATTTCTAGAATTTTCTATGCGTTCAGAATTTTCGAATAATTTTTTTTATAGATTCCCAAAATTAGATTATTTTTAGATTTATATATTCTAAGGTTTGAAAATATTTCCGTCTTTCTAAATTTGTCAGATTTTAATAATATTCCAGCAACATTTCTTCCAGACTCAGAAAGCTCTCCTTTCTGAATTTCTTAAAGAAAATTTATAGCAGTATCTTTTTAGATTCCTAGAACCTTTCATTTTGTTTCATCATTCCCAAATTTACTTTAGGCTTATAAAACAAATGTCCATTTCATATTGAAATTCTGAAGTTACACTTACTAGGATGTCTACTTTAAAACTATATTTGTTATAACGAGTGTAAATATTTATTAGTAAATAAGCTCAGTAAACTGTTTCGGCAATTTATTTCTAAAATTCCAGGATTTTACAACTACTTTTATTTCATTTTTTAAGAATTTCCTTGAAAATTTAAACATTTCTTTAATCATTCCTAAATTTTCCAGCAATTTCTCTTTAGAATCATTTCATAAAGATTTCTAATATTTTCTTTTTTGCAGATTTTTCCAGAAATCCAAAATTTGATCAAGAGTTTAAAATTATTATAAAATTTCTTTTACAAATCCAAAAACTTGTTAAAAATATAGGAATATGTCTTCTAATTTCCTAGGATTTTCTTCAAGTACTTCAGATTGTCCAGCAATTTGTCATCAGATTCCTAAAAATTTCCATTTTTTTTATTTTTTCGCTTTCAGAATTTGCTTTATAAACTTTAATTTTTACAACTTTCCAGTAACGTCTTTAATTTTTATCATTATAAAATTCGAATCTCTAGATTTCTTTGGAAAGTTCCAGAATTTTCTTTTTAAAATTCAAAAACTTTCAAGAAGTATTTTTCAGATTTTCGAAATATATGTCAAAAGTTGAAAACTTTTTTTGCAATTTCAGGTGTCTCGAATTTTCCAATAAATTCTTTACACTCTCCAATTTCCATTTTATATTACGATTAGTTTACCAAAAGTTCTAGGGTTTTCTAATTGAATATTTATAAACTTTCCAAAATTTTTCGCTGAAAAATTTTATTTTGTCAATTTTCTTTTATTCAAAATTTGTAATTAAAGTTATTGCAAACCGCCAACTGATCGCCTCGGTAATTAAAGTTAATATGTATATGTAGGGTGGGAGGGTGGCCTCTATCCTACTCTTCAATCAGTAAAACATCATCAAAAATTATTTGAAAAATTTGTTTGAATAAATCTATTAAATTTTGTAATAATGTTATATTTATTTAGGGTTTACCACTTTTAATTAAAACTCTCGCTTGTGTGTTACTGATTGGAGGGTGGGTTAGTAGCTACCGATCCACCATATATTAAAATATATTTTTAATAAAGTTATTTACTTAATAATTTTGACATTTTTGTTTGTTATTGCTAATAAACTATAGGAGTTAAATGAAATTTATATAACAAGTAATTGGAAATAATTCAAAATTGAGTCTCTTTGCACAAACCTCATAGTTTTCCAAAAAAAATAAAATAGGGAAAGTACTATGATGGTCACATCACCATTTTTGTGTTTTGGTTTACTAAGTTTCTTATGTGTTTGTCCCATTTCAAATTTTCTTGGATCCTTATTCCTAGGTAATCTACCTCGTTATTTATTTATTTATTGTGTAAAACCAGGTAATATTTTATATTTTATTCTAAATAATATTATATGTTAAAGAAAATAAATAAAGTTCGCTTGTTTCCTTTGTGCGAAGTGTAATATTTGAAAATTGTATTTATCAGTGACATGCGCATGCGCAATTTTGTTTTGGATAGTTACAAAATACTACTCAGATGTAGCGCAGATGTTACTTGATGCATTTGTTATAAATAAAATATTTGATTCTTTATGTTCATGTCAGTGACATGACGCATGTTTTGAATAGTGACAGTAATCACCATAGTGTACGCGTAAATAAAAACCTGTTGTATTTGTTTTAAATATGATTTAATTTTCATTTATTATTTGAAATTATAATTGTAACAATTTGTGAAACTGTTAGTTATTTGATATCACTTTTGCCAGTTTGAATTTGCTGGTAAGTAGAATTTATTGTATATTTTTACATTTTATATCGGGAGTATGCATTAATTCATGCGGTTTTCTAAGAGAGGGTGCTACTAGTATTATTTTGCGTCGTGTTCATCCGTGACTATATTCATTCGAAAGCTACTGTCCTTGCGCGTCTTTTTCAGTATATGTAATTTTATTGAAGCGTAAACAACATTTTTTTCTATTAATTTGAACATGTCGAACTTTGTGCCAGAAAATGTGTTTTTGCGGGGAGTTCTTCTTCATTACTTTAACATGAAGGAAAGTGCTACCGAAAGTCATCGTATTTTAGTAGAGGTTTATGGTAACCATGCTCTTGCTGAAAGAACGTGCCAAAAGTGGTTTGCACGGTTTAAAAGTGGAGGTTTCAACTTAGAAGACGATGAACGACCTGGACAGCCAAAAAGGTTTGAAGATGAAGAATTGCTTGATGAAGATGCGTGCCAAATGCAAATAGATCTTGCAAAATCATTGGGAGTTGATCAAGGAACCATTTCCAGACGTTTAAAAGCATCGGAATTCATCCAAAAGCTTGGAAATTGGGTGCCGTATGAATTAAAGCTAAGAGACATCTGCATGTCAGAAATGTTGCTTCAAAGCCACAAAAGGAAGTCATTTTTGCATTGGATTGTCACTGGTGATGAAAAATGGATTCATTACGATAACCCCAAGCGCAAGAAATCGTATGTGAAGCCCGTCCAACCATCAACATCCACGGCAAAGCCGAATATCCATGGCGACAAGGTAATGCTCTGTATTTGGTGGGGTCAGAAGTGTATGTTGTATTATGAGCTGTTGAAATCGGGTCAGACGATCAAAGGGGACCTCTACCGAACACAATTAATTCGTGAATAACAGAAAAACGATTAACTTTTTTATACTACTTTTAGCACAAAAATGTACTACGAAGTGAACGCCTCCAAAATTCAAGATACAATTAATTCGTTTGAAGAGAGCGATTGCGGAAAAACGACCAGAGTATGCAACCAGACACGAATCCATAATTTTCCATCATGACAACGCTCGGCCACATGTTTCAAGACCGGTTCAAAACTATTTGGAAAACAGTGGGTGAGAAGTTCTACCTCACCCGACTTACCTTCTAGTGATGAGAGCCAATGATTCAGAGATTGATTACGAGAATGTTGCTTCTGAAGATGATTTTGAAGTAGATCATCCTGAATCCGATCATGAAAGTAATTCTGAGGAAGAAAGCGACGAAGAAAAGAGAGTTTTTGACAGAAGCAGATCGAAATTATGGGGTATAAATGATGAAGATTTTGCAAAATTACCATATACTGCCGGGCACGGTTATAACCCTCCAAGAAATAATACAGCCATAAAAGTAGATACGCATAGGAAAAATACAGAAAGCGACATCCCTACAAAAATATTCCATATGGTCGAATCGGTTGGACGTTACACTCACAGAAATGAAAGTGTTCTTTAGTGTCATTATGAACATGGCACTACATGAAAAATCAACCATAAAAGAGTACTTTAGTGAAGAATGGACGCATAAGCATCCCTTTTTCAAGGACGTTTTTTCTAGATAACGGTTCCTCCAAATATATTGGTTATTTTATTTGAACCCAGCATCAGAACAACCCGTTGCTCATATATCATCTCGAGGCGCCAAAGTAAAAAATGTCGTAGATTACATCGACAATAAATGTAGAGAATACTGTATTCCTACACAAAATATTACAGTAGGTACTTTCATCTGTTGGATTCAAAGGGAGAATTATATTCTAAATGAATAATCCATAAAAGCCAAAGAAATGGGGACCTAGGGTATATGTCTTAGCTGAATCAGAAACTGGGTATAGTGTATTGTAACCATACTACGGGTCCAGTAAAACAGCTACTCCTATTCGTCCTGATCTCCCGTTCACATCAAGAATAATATTACATTTGTGTAATAAATTATTGAAATAATCTAACGGTACCGGATTCCACTTATATACTGACAGATTTTATACAGGCACAGATTTAGCTGATGAACTACTAACCCTTGACATTCAAACAACTGGTACAATAATGCCTAATAGGAAGGGTTGGCCGGAAGAAATTAGAAAAAAAAAATAGTACTCGACGAAAACATATAGGAAGGGTAATAAAATGAAAGTCACCAAAGTGGTGGAGAAAAATGTTTTTTTGGCTTCTGGAGACAAGACAAGAAGACGGATTTCAACGGAAAACTCAGCCCCAGTATAGAAAAGTGTTATTGTAACAACTTGTATGAGATATTAGGAAACCCCAAATCTGGCAAAACAGGTCATCCATCAATATCGGATTTGGAAGTACGGCTAAATAAGAAACCTCATTTTATTTTTTCAAACGAATAAAGTATTTCTAAGGATTGTGCAGTTTGTAGTAGCCAAAAAGCGCGTGGTGGAAGAAGTGAAACTGTATGTTATTGCACACGTAAATATTTACTTTATGGCATTTACTATTTTGTTTTGCTTCATATTGATATATGAAATAAACATGCAGTAAATACTATTTGAAAGAAGAGCAAGTGTTTCGTTTCATTCAGACGACTTATATATTCACCAAAAAAAACTTTAAAACTTTGTTTGTATAACACTGACTTTATTAAGTGACTATAGTTTCGACAATTTTAGCTTGTCATTATCAAACTAGAATTTGTCGAAACTATAGCCACTTAATAAAGTCAGTGTTATACAAACAAAGTTTAAAAGTTTTTTATTTGTGAAGAATAATGTATAACAAAGTAGAAGCCTCCACCGTTAACAGTTTGACCTATATATTGTCTATGTTCGGTTTCATGATAAACTTCTACGCATAATCATCACATGAATACCCGAAGAGAGGTATATGATTAGTCGTTTGATCCCTGCAAGGTGGTACAGACTTTTTACAAATTACTTATTTGTTACTGTTTTTTATGAGTGCTAATTTATTTTGAATTGTTTTGATAATTTGGACTAATTTTTTTGTGCATTTGTGAAATTGGATTTTTTAAAAATATTTTGTTATAAATAAATTATAAATATGTAGTTTATATTTGTTTTATTTTTGAAAATTAAAAAGAGCCTATATGCTTATAGAAATTAAATAGGATCGCAAAGAGTTAATGTTAAAACACTTACTATGTTTTATTCAGTGTTCATTATGAGTAGCAGTCGCAACCATCATTATAGTTAAAGTTAATTTTTGCATTAAAATTAAAAACAATAGCATTTTTGAATAAAGGATAAAGAGACCTTTCAAACGATATATTACAAGCCCTTACTTCCCATTTAAAAAATTGGGGTTGTAATTGTCGCCTAAAAGGGATTGAAGGTAGGGATCACATTTTCACGTTGAAAATGTCAATTTATAATTTAAATTTGACGTGTATCGGAATTTTTTATAAATATGTACAGTAACCGAAATGATGAATTTATTCCATTGGGCTTTTCAATGTTCAATCATAGATAGACTCATCTTAACTTCTCCTACTTACCCTACTTCTTGTCATGTCTCTCTTTGCCAAACACTTTTCACTAACAATCCCTTCCCAAACACTTTCTGCGAATTCAATCTCTTATCCATTATGCATCTGCTATACCCTCCTACTTTCGCAGATTATACACTTATCTTAAGACCTTCTTTCAATCAATGTACTGATTTTGATATACTGCCAATACCCCAAATTTGACATTGTAATCACTTGCATCTATACTTTGTTTGTTATAATTTATTGTAAAAAAGGTTGAATCCGTAAATAAAGTTATTATTATTATATACTTTCCTTCTTCGCCAATTTCATAATGTTTTTCTTTTTTCGCATTTCAGCTAAGTTTTAATTAGTGTACACCTCTCCTAGGTTTATCTGATCCGTTACCACTCTCCACAGCCTCTATATTACCTTTTTCTATTCTTAAAGTCACTCATCTTTACCATTAACTCGCCCTTCTTCCTTATATTTACATCTCTGTTGCTACTTTGTCCATTAATAGCCCTTCAGTAATCGGATTTTATTTCATAAATTCTTCCTTATCCACGTTTCCACTAATCCCAAAACGTCATTTTCGTTACTCAATCTAATTTTTTTCCCAGGAAAGTCTTTGTAACTTTATATATTCTTTCGGCATTTACATAATTTTCTGTGATTATTCTTCAACTTTGTTCTTTCTTTATTCTTATTTTTGAGTTCCTCTTTTCTTGTACCGATTTGTTCTGAAACAAGACCATTATCCAACCTTAATATGCACTTACCGTTCCATCACATTTCTTAGGTCATTCTAAAAATATATTAAGCTCTTGTTAAAAACTTAATCATGTCTCTTCTTTCCTATTCTATCCATTAATCCTTGGACATTGATTCAAAATATTTCTAGAGCTTTCGACTTTGGCTAAGAGTTTGTTATACAAATATCTGTTTTTATTCTCAAGGACTTTCTCTTAGATAGACCAAGCGAGCATCCTCCTTTAGAATTGTATTCAAACTCAATTATCCCTTTAATTCTCAATTCAGTTCCGACCAATATATGTCTACACTTGTATTTTTAACCATCTATCTCCAGTCCAATCTATTGACTATTTGACATTCAATTATCAGTTAAAAAGAAAGTAAGTGAATCGATTCAGCAGTCGTCATAAAGTAGTGATCGAAAGATGGAAAAACAAACCAAGGAACGCAAGACTACAAAAAGTTTTGTGCTATGTATGGTAAAGATTGTTTACAGAACGCTAGGACCAAATTGGTTTTGCCAAATGTCGTTCCAGTAATTTCAAAGATGTGCCACCTTCGCAGCAAACTATCATTACACGACTCGACACGTCGCTGGAATATTAAACATTTCTCAAACGAACATAGAAAGACATTTGCACAAACTGGGATATGTTTGTAAACTCAATATTTGCGTTCTACGGAACTCAAAGGAATTAATTTAGCAGAGCGCATAAACTAACTTAACAAGCTCTTGAAAAATTATTAAAATGATTCATTCGATCCAAACATTTTGTTACTGGCGAAGAGAGACACTACCATGGCGCAAGCCCGGTGAACAAGCTGCAACCACTTCGAAGGCAAATGTAACCCCCAGATGTTGCTGAAGCTTGGATAGGATTTGATGGATCATCCATTACAATTGCTTCGCCATATACTATCTTCATCAAGGAGATTACATGTGATCTGCCTAATGAAGCCACTGTGTACAAAACAAAATTGACGCAATGTTCTGACATTAAAACCTGTGTTAATTTTCAACCAGAGCGTTTCATTTACTACGTAAGTTTGTTTGATTTATTCAGTAATGACGATATTTGTTTTATAAATAAAAATTAAGAACTATACGGGCCGATAATGTGAACCTTATAGTACACCAGATATAACATAATGGCTGATATTTAATTAACAATTTTTCTACCAACAAAAAGAAAACTATCTGGTGATTGTAACACTAAAACCAAGTTGTAGTAATATATTTTGTAATTCAAAGTGATTATTACGATAAGAAAGTCTTGGATAGATAAAATAAGCGCTTACTTGATATCAACAACTAATTATAGATCTACCTTACAGAAAACTAACTATATTATTCATACCAAATTATATGCTTACTTTCTTCCACTTTCGTATATCGCTTTGAAGCTTCACACAAATTGTTGATTAAAATAAATTATTAGAGAAAGTCTTAAACCATAAATTATTTAATAAACCAAATTTGTGAGCTAGTAGAACTTGTTTCCCACCGAAAGACAATTACTAATAAGTTTGTTTTACAGAAAAATCCATGGAAAAAGTAGTTTAAGTAAAGCAAAGAGATGAAGCTTCTATTAATAGAATTATTATATTAATTAATTACATCCGAGATGTAAATTCGTCACCAGTGACTAGGCAAGTCAAGAAAGGGTCTCCTTCAAGATGATAACATTCTAAAAATGGTAGTACTGCGGCCGTACGCGTGGCTTTGTGTTTATCAGTAAGCATGCGAGGGACCCACTTTAAGCAAATTTTCTAATAAAACAGGTGGTCTTTAACTATTTCCTGACAAACTCACCAGTTCGTCATTAATGACTGACGCATGTATGAACGGTCGTCATCATAGACGACTTATGCATAACATTTTCTTCATTATCATCCTTAAATTAACGATGAATATCGAAACGTCACACTTTTCCTGAGTTGAACAATTTAATCACAGCTCTAACCTTACAACTGGCTGCAATCTTTATTTCTTTAACATTGGAAACACTCACATAAACAGCGAGACGTAACTTTGTACCAGATAACTAAAGCACAACAGTACATCCGGCGACTACTCTATTCGCCAGCGCTCCGCACAACGCAAACTGGTACTACTTTCCTACTATCCCTTGTATAAGAGTAACTAGCAAGTAATCACCATAAACATCTAAATATACGTCATAAAATGCACTTGTGATAATATTACTATTACGATTCAAATGTGATCAAAATATGTGTCTATATATGAAATAAGTGAGTATCATTTACTAGTTATAAGTTACACACTAATAATGAGCATTGTCATTCAACTCGAAACGTAAACGATTATTTCCTCTGCGAGCGTGCACGTTAACTTAATTAGCATTCGAGGTACGACTCTCTAGCAAATCCAGTAATAAACACGCGCGGCTCTTGTCAATAAACCATTAATTTCCAATGCAACGTCACATAAAGCTTTCCTTTTTTACACGAACGTTAGAACGCATTGATGGCGCGCGAGAAAGAAATTGTGAACCGCCACTGTGGTACCGACATCAGTTTGGTAATTTCACCATAAAACGCACTTGATGGCCATTAAAATGTTTTGCAATTACTAATGCAGATTGGTTTTCTCCACATACGAATACCACTTTCTTCTCTTGAAACACGTTAACAATTAGTACCAGTGGTGTATATTTTGATTAATCATTGAAGTGCAATTATTATTATACAAATAAATTAACCGAATTTATTAATTACTTAATTTTTATAGCTTTGAGACTAGTTGGTTTAATTTCTTAATTAATACTTACGTTAGTTTCAGGTACTTACAAGGCTAAACAATTTTTGGATTCCCAATTTTTAACTGTTTAATTGTGGTGGCGTTTACTTTGTGGTACATCTTAAATATAATGAAGTAGGAGACACGTTAACTAACAAATAAAGTGGTAAAACAAAGCCATCGTGTCTCCTTGTTCTGAATTTTTAGTCTAAGAAGATTTGAATAAGTACATATTAATCTTCAATACGCCAAGCAACGAAATATTACCATTTATAATTTTCTAAAATGTTTAAATTAACATTTAGAATTTTTCTTTTAATAATTAATAATTTTTTTTACCATGGAGAAACGGTTAAGGTGAGTTATATAACTCCGTTTCTTTGCCTTCAACTGCACAAAGCTGATAAGGTCTTAAAAGAATTGCAGGTTTTTCAGAATAGTCCTTTAATTAGTAGAGTCATTTAAAAGCATCTAGTAATAGGTAAATATAGTAAATACGTTAGGCTTGGCATAATTGGAATTAAGACATGATGCAGTTTCAACTTGCACTTTCCATATATTGACACTTTCAAATAAAAAAAAATATTATTATTAGTGGTACCTCCATGTATCGATCAAATTATTGTAAATCACTTCTTATGGTCTTCTTTTAATATTATACTTTTTTATAAATAAAATAAGATTTTGAAATTGATTAAAATTTAATTTTTATAATTATATCCCTTGAGTTACGTTTAAAAAATAATATTATATACTCTTTCATTGTATTGCATTATTTTGTTACAAAATATAAATAATTTTTTAAACATATTTTGGACGCAAAATATTTATTAGCCTTTGATAAGTAATAATAACTAACTTAAATTATTTACACAAATATTTTCTATTTGCGTACTGTTTTCAATTCCTAGTAAATTGTCTGACAAATAAAAGAAATATGTGATTGATAAGAGAACTCAGAACCGTAATTGGGTATTCCCCACTATAAATAGATATGACCAGTTTCACATCCTTGTAGTAAATATATTAAAATATTAGTTTATTATTAATTTATTTTAATACTTATTTTATTTCTTATTACAAATGTGAATTTTTACAGAATTATATGCTATGAAGTCAAATTTAACCAATTCGGATTGTGTCTGTATCTAAAAAATCGCAAATAATTTTAAACTGAATCTTCTTTGCCTGAAACAATTGTAGCGAATAGCTCAATAAAATTATTTGAAAATATCGTCGAGTATTATTTTTGGATAAAAATTTATCAAGAACATAAACATCCGCCTTAAGACAATTCAATTTTGAATCTTTTAAAATGCAAATATTAATGTTTGTAGACGACGTAACACTAATAGCAGATTCCGAAAACAAGTTTCTAAGAAACCTGGAATTATGTAGAGGAGCTGAAAAAGGTAAATATGGAAATAAATACAAACAAATCAAAATCAATGATAATATCATTAATAGGGAACAATCATAAAATAGAGCTAAACGGAAAAGAGATAGAGCACTGAATAGTTGAGGCTGTTAGTTGTTGAAAGTTCATATTCTAATCACTTTGGTAAATTTTCGTAAATGAAATACGATAAAACTTTCAAATATTTATTTTGCCGTTTGCGACAATTGTTTCGACACACTGTGTCTTCTTCAGGCGAAGAAGACACAGTGTGATTAGAATAGAGATAGAGCAGGTTAAGCATTTTAAATACCTGGGATCAACAATAGAGAAAACAGGGCAGACAGATCAAGAAATAAATGAAAGAATAGGAAAAGCAGCAAAGATCTAACAGACAATAATGACATCATTTTTAGAAAAAAGAGAGATTACAAAAATAATAAAAATAGAACTAAATAAATGAATTGTAAGACCTTCACTGTTATATATAAGTGAATTATGGGTAACTACAGAGTCGTAACAGCAAAATCAAAGCATGGAAATGAGAAATCTAAGGAAGTCCGGAGTGGTTCAGGTAAAACCCTCTTCACTCAGATAGCCAATCCGTAGCTCCGCTTCGAGAGCTCGGTAGCGCACCGAGATTACAGTCTTGAAAAATGAGATATTTAAGAAAAATTGGGGGAATCTGTACAAATACAAAATTATAACGTGGTATAGAGACGTAGGAATATCAATATTTATAAAAGAAGACACAGAATACAAAATATTAAACAATATAACAATGAACATAATACAAATCATAACAATATACAAACCACCACAAATAAAACTTAATACACTAAGAAATACTCTAAAAAAACATGTACTAAACAGAAGAAAGACTCATATCAGAATAGGAGACATAAACATTATTATAATAGAAAATAAGAACGTAACAAAAATATCCTAAGACAACTATACAATAGTAAATAAAATAACAAAAAAATCATTCACGAGACGAAATAAAAATAGAAACAGAGAGAACATTAAAGTGAAGAAATCAAGCATATCAGACCATAATGCAATAATAACAAAAATAAAAGACCAAAAAACAAAACCAGAATATAAATTCTTTGAAATTACTAAAGTAGACCAAACACAAATAACAGAAGACATAAATAACATTGACATAAACTAAATAAACAAGTTTAAAGAATAAAATTAATACTATCGTTGCTGCATTCTTGATGGAACATAATTGTATAATTATTTTTATTGAGTAGTCTTGTTTCGTTCCACAATTGCTTTATCAGTTTCCTGACATATGTTTCGACAATTACTTGTCATTTTCAAAGATTAAGATTAAGACTTAATATTTTAGAAGGTTTAGAGATTAAGCGGGCAATTAAGGAGGGCAAAAATATAGTAAATAACCAACAGGAGGTCATTTCAAGCCAAAACATCATTTTAGCGGTTTGTCTTATTTAACAAAATTATATTATTACCCTAGTTTATATATACTGACGGATAAAAATTCACCCCTTCAGTAATCATAGTACACCTTTGAAAATGACAAGTAATTGTCGAAACATATGTCAGGAATCTGATAAAGCAATTATGGAACGAAACGAGACTTTAGTCAATAAAAATAATTAAACTTTGAAGAACTTTCAAAAACGATTCAAAATATAATAGAAAAAAAATAACAAAAGATGAATACATCAAAAAGAAGAAAGAAACAACAAAAAAATCAAAACACAATACTACAGAAATAAACTCCAAACTCCAAATTTTCGAAACTAAAAAAACAACCAAATAAATAAATATAAAACATCGAAAAGATTATAAAGGAAATACGCAAAGAAAATGGAACCAATACAACCGATAATACAAAAATAGCTAATTAAATAAAGCTGTATTTAAAGAGGTAGGAAAAAAATTAGCGGAAAAACAAATAAACGACAAGAAAACGATACTCAAGACAACGGTAATAAACAAACAGATCGAAAATATAACATTCAGAAAAACAACGGATGAAGAAGTAAACGACATGACAAAATTAAAAGATAAAAAGCACCCGGATTTAACAAAGTAACCAACACAATAATAAAACAAAATGAAACGAAATGAATACCAATACTTATAAAAATTATAAATAAAATTTTAGAAGATGGCATACCTTAACTATATAAAAATGGCCATAATTATCCCTATATATAACAAAGGAGATAAAAACTTACCAGAAAACTACATACCAATTTCTCTATTATCAACACTACACAAAATACTCGAAAAAATTATACAAATCACGGATCATTTAAACAAATACAATATTATATACCACAACCAATGTGCTTTCCAACAATATTCAGGGACAATATCAGCAACATATTAGACCTAAAGAAACAAGTAGCAGCAGTTTACATCGAGATGAAGAAGGCTTTCGATACCATCTCTAAACCTAAACTTCTAGAGACACTAGAAGCAAAAGGGATAAGGTAAGGAAAGGAACTAAATTTGATAAAAACGTACCTTGTGAATAGGACACAGTACGCAAAAGCAAATGACACAGCGAGTCAACTGCTCGAAGCAGAATATGGAATACCTCAAGAAGGCAACTTACCGCCGCTACTGTACATCACATATACAAATGACCTCATGGAACTAAACCAAAAGCCATACGTATATGCCGACGACACCTGCATAGTCTATTCCGGAGAAAGCTACGATGATATACAAAATAATATAAATAGTGATATGAAGATATCATAAAATTGGTACTTCAATAACTTATTGACAATGAAACAAAAAGATAATATATGATATTTGATAGCAAAAAATATCAAACGGAAATCAACGTCAAAATAAAAGAAACAAAGATAAATCATATATCAGAAGTAGATTATTTAGGACTAAGAATACAAAGCAATTTGAAATGGGACAAAAACATAAATCAATTAACTAAAAGAAACTCCAGAACAATCGCAGCAATAATAAACATTCAATACTACAAGAAAACAAATCTATTATGTACTATTTACATCCCTAAATAACGATCTAATTAATATTTGGGGCAATACAACTAAATAGAACCTAAATAAGTTACAAATACAACAAAACAAAATACTAAAACTATTATATAATTTAGACAAAACAACCAACACAATTATACTTTATAAACACACACAAGAACTAAACATCAGAACATGATAAGCTTAAGCACCTTATTAATGATTTACAAAATAAAAACAATCTAATCAAAACCAGTATAAAATTACCAAATAAGGAGAAGATCAAATCTAAGGACAGAAAAATTCACAACAAAAAAATACTCACAACTATTAACAACTGACAGCATAAAACGATACAATGAACTAGATGACTACACAAAAAAAAACTAAAATATACTCCAGTCAAATTAAAACTTAAAAAAAAATTATAAACAACCAACTAATATAAAATCATGGAACAAAGAAAATTACCAAACCATCCCTTAATACCGTTAGCGCGAGATGGGACACCACACCCGCAAATCCCGAGGCGAGGAAAGAGGGAGAAGAACATCAGGAGTGATTGCACATACAAAAAATTTATATATTTATCAAATTTGTAAAGTAAGTTTTTGTAAATGTATATATAAATAAATTTTTATTCTTAATTACAATTATAGATAGAGTACGAAAAACAGAAGTAAGAGAACAGCTCAATACTAAACCAATAAAATCAGTAATAGAAGAGAGATAATTAGGATGATTGGTAAAAATACATGGCAAAAATTTAACAGGAAGACCAAGGAAGGGTTGGAACGAGCAGAGGAAAGTAAAAGAATATAATTGGGAGAAATAAGAAAATTGGCACAAGAAAGAGAGCAGTAAAAAAAAGAATAAAAGACAATAACTAAGACATATTGTAGATAATAAGTTCAACACACGTATTTGGTAATAGAATAAACAAGATAAATAAATACTTTGAACACAAATATTTATTAATCACTGCATTATTGATTAGTAATAATAAATAATTTAAATAATCTGCACAAATATATTCTATTTGCGAACTGATTTTAAATCGTAGTAAAATGTTCGACATATTAATAAACACGCAATTGATAAGAGAACTCAGAACCGTAATTGGGTATTCCCCACTAAAAATAGATAGGTCCAATAATACATCTTTCTAATAAATATATTAAAAATAATAATGCTGAGTACGATAATTCAAATTTTGTACGTGTTAATAAATGAAATAAAATAAATAAATGGTAAACATTTTCTAAATAATATAAAGATATAAAAATGATAAATATCAAAATAATATTGCAGAAAGCTATTCTCGAAACGATTGAAATTAATAATTATGGAAATTAATTGAATTTACCTTGATTAGTGTGTAAGGTTGAGGTGGCTAATCTCAGTAAAAATGAAGCAAGTCCTGTCTGATACCATGGTTACATCAACTTCTGACAGCTCACTAAACACCCTTACGATTTATCAATTCTGGCCGCTTTTTGTTTGTGGCTTCATTCAATTTATCCAATTGACCTTTGTACACAGCCGTATTTATGGATTGGTTTTATGGTAGTAGATAAAAATGCAAATGGTATGAACGATCATATACTACTAATAAATGAACCAACAACAAAAATGATGGCAAGATGCTAATGAAAAACAGACACAAACGTAGACACAGCCACAAGAGTTCTAAGCAAAAGCAATACTTTGGGACGAGAGCACATGATCCAAATGGATTATAGTTTATAAAATTACGATTTTCAACTGCTATATATATCGCCAAACAGCAGCGAAGACGCCTTCAAACAATACTTGACTAATCATGAAAAGCACATACAAAACGTAAGAGGAGAATAATTAATCGTAGCGGAAGACTTCAAATCTCCGGCGTAAGAATAAAAAAAACGAGACTGCAGAGGAAGAATGGTTCTACTTTGGATAGCAATAAACCAGCTAATAGTGGCCAATAAAGGGGATGAGCCAACGTTCATAAAACGGGTCAGACAACAATAACATAGACAGCGCTAAAAAAACGTATCACTACGATAACAACCTTTAAGAAGCAGAGGATTTGAGGAGAAAAGAATGGAATGCGTTAACAAACACAGAACTTCACCCGAGTAAAGACAATACTAGAAAAGGAAGAAACGAACAATGAATGCAGAGAATCCAAGAAAGAACTAGGTATACTCATAAAGCAAAGCAAAAAGAATGGGTCGAAATATGCGATGAAGTAGAGAAGTTAAAGGATTTAGATAAAAAATCATGAACAAACTTAAGGTACAACCTGATAAAATGGACTTGAAACCTAAAAAAAAATAGATGTATACAAACTTGTTTTCACGAAAGGAAGAGATAAGATGACCTGTGGTACTAGTAATTAAAACTCCTATATTCAATGAATGTGAACTAAAAAGCGCAATAGGTAAAATGAAGATGAAGAACGCACCCGGCTGCGACGAAATACTACCGCAAATAGAAAAAGGAGAGATTAGTCCTAAACCCTAAGCCAGTGAGAACACAACTCTCCTTCAGGCCTTTGCTAATACTGAGTACATTATGAAACCGTCTAGAAATAATGATAGTAGATACACTGCAGAAAGAAATAAAGAAAAATGGGGGCTCTATGAGAATCAGCAAAATTTCCTTGAGGGTAAATCAATAATAATCAAGATCTGTAACGATAAAATAAAATCAAAAAACCATTAAAACCATTCGCTTCTGCGTACTAGTTACACGTAGACGTATAATAAGGTACCGCGAAACAAGATTTATCACAGCACTTGTGAATATGATCCTAGTAACGCAAAGCAACCTCGTAGATAGAGTGGTAGAATTGGAACCGCAATAACGGAAGTTATAATAAACAGGTTGGATCAAACTGGACTGGATCTATGTACCAGCAAAATGGAAGCGGATCAATTAATGGGTAAGAAAAGACATCGCATCTTCAGCTTCGACATTAATCAAATACTACTACTAAACATCTTTATTCACAGAATGAAAATAAAATATAATACGTTTAATGTATAAAATAAAATAAATTCTATCATAATTGGTCTTCTGCTTCATGGCTATCGACCAGTGGTCTTTCAGCCTCCTCAAATATTTACACAAATTTTACAAATTTTAAGCAGAATGCTTAATACATGAAATATAAAATAAAATAAATATCTACAGTTGTAGACAGAAGTAGAAGAAATTCTCCAGAATTCCAATAAATGGAAACATTCTATATGGGTTTGACTGGAAGAACATTCCGAAGAATGAAGTCCGCCTGTGATTCCTGTGCTCAAAATTTCGTGTATTTTTGTATGTATGTGTATATTCATGTATTTTGTTAACAGGTAATCCAAAGCTTCACAATAAACAATAATAAGAGCAAAATTGTAACAGCCATGAAAGAGGTCAAGTAACTAGTTCACACGTGGAATACGTATACAAAAGAGCCTTAAAAGAAATCAAAGCATTGTCCAGGCTTATGCCAAACATAAGCAAAACAAGAAACACCAAGAAAAGACTTATAGCGGGGGTGGTAGACTCTATAATATTATACGAAGCTCAGATATGGAGCAGTATACATGAGGTATATTACCACAGGAAGAAATTAGTTACTGCAGTGACAAGTTAAAAATAAGAGTAGTGGGTGCGTACAGAATGACATCTCTGAAAGCAGCTACTATCAATAGTACCTATCGAACTACTAGCAGCTAAAAGGGAAAAATCTATCCAACAAAAAGAAATCGACAAAACGTCGGAGAAAAGAAATACCATCCAAGCTGTAAACAACAAAATGTTTTCGTATTTTTAAATTATTACAAAAAATAAACAAATGGTTAAACACCTACAATAAAATGAATGACTCACAAGGAAAATCATGTTGAAAACTGACAAAGAATAAAAAATTGGAAAACATTAACAATATAAGAACAAGAGATTATAGAATAATTTGATTGAGCCATCTCAAAGAAATTTGCAAAACATTTTTAAAAAAATGTTACAAAAATTAAACATTAGTAACTTTGACAACTTCTCTTAAAATTCTTGAGCTTTTTCTACATCACCTGGCCTAGGGTCTTTCATTCAACGCTTTCTTCCTTTATATTTAAATAAAACAAAGTGTGTGTAAGATATTATTGAATTTTATTTCGTTTGAAAAGTCAATCAATGCTTTTATATATGAAATATAAGATCGTGCAAAAGTCCACCACGGCTTCGCTGGATGGCATCCGAAACATCCAATTTTCTTGGGTCTCATGTGGATTGGTATCGTTCCAAATTCGACAATTTTGTTTGTTGACGTACCCATTCATCCTGAAATGGGTTTCGTCGCTAAAGATGATTTTTTTATGAAAACTGCTCCAGAGCCCATTCAGAAAACACCTCGTTGTCTATGGTCGTTTCAGCTCCTGAGTGAGTTGAATGGACTGCTTGGATTCTCCTGTACACTCGGACAGTGGCAATGTTTTCAGCAGATCTTGCGTTTCGTTGTCGTACGGGTTTTATTTCATTGTTTACTGAACCAGTGAACTCACATTTATTCACCACACCACCACACTGCGAATAGTCATCTCGGTAAAATGGGTGAAACGCGCGTAACGTTTCCCGAAGAGAACACTCATTTTGATAAAACAATTTTATCATGTCCATGTGTTGTTGAACGCTATATGCATACGCATAGTGATTTGGTAAAGCAAACTGAATAATTCGACAGATGTATCTTCAACAATATGACCGCTATCAACTGTTAAATTTCGGAAGTCCCTTTTGGAGGACCCTTTATATTCCTTCCAAATGGAAAATAAAAATAATGTTTGTATCCCTAAATCAGACTTGAATCCTTCATTTATTGCAAATGACTGCCTCATTACCCTACTTACACTTCTAACTAAGCTGTCAAAACCCTGCTAAATCAAAAAATCCTCAGATTAACAGTTTATTATCCCTAGCGTAAGATTTTTTTAATAAGAATCCAAATTAGTAGGATTATTTCCCAACAAATCTTACACTCTTCCTCTAATTATCCCAGCCTCCAACATCCAAATAAACCACCTTGAAGGTCTGTCATTGCATTCTTAGATGTTAAATAGTATTTGACTCTGTTTGGAATCGATATTTTCTTTACAAATACGTACGTCTAAATATGCTCCGTCACTTTATTACTTAGATTCACCAATATAGATTAACATATAGCTCCTGCAAAGTAAAAATCCACTACGCTTACTCCCTTAATTCAAAATCTAATAAGATTAAGAATAAAGAAAACACCTTTACTTTTTTATACCACTTTAAGTTTTATTTGCAGTGACTAGTTGTCGAAACTAGTCACTGCAAATAAAACTTAAAGTGGTATAAAAAAGTAAAAGTGTTTTCTTTATTCTTAATATTGAAATGTACCACCAAGTGAACGCCGTTAAGATCCAAGAATCTAATAAGATGTTTCTCAAGGCCCTCTCCTTTCACCATTTATATACAATATATATTGCTCAGATAATTTCAAGCCTTATCCAAAGTTTTTTTAATGTAATATTTTACCCACTCCTATTTGCCGACAACAAAGCCTTCGTGTTGCTTACTCCCACCCTAAAATCTGCATTTTTCTCTCTTCTAATATCGCTTATGTTTTAATTATTTGATTAACTGCTAATTCTTTAATTAATTACATTCTACGTGCATCAAAGTACATTCTACATGCATCAAAATGATCTTTATTTCAGTTTGGAAACTTGATTTTCCACAACGCAAATGTGTTTATGCCACCTATATCATGCATTTGTCCAAATTAAAGCATTGGCCATCTGATGATTATTCTTCTAGCAGTATATTCTTTCGCCATGTTGTCTGTCGTATCTACGGCTCCTTTCGTACTGTTATAATGGAGTATAATTTCAGGTTTTCTTTCGTTGTATTCACTTGTAGTATCTGGGTGATGTTTAGAAGAGCCCAAAACTAAAGTTTGAGTAGCTCTAAATGCAAATATTTTTGAAAATTTCTCACGACGTTTCTGATGCAAATGTTCAGAAAGTATGAGAGATTTATATCTTCTTAGTGCTTTGCACAAGTTTCTATTTAAAAATTTACTTCATAATGAAACGTGAAAAAATCGCCTGTTGTTATTCTATAGCCACCTGATAAATGATTTACCATATCTAAGACATCTCTTTCTCCCTATCTTTTCTCGGAAATATTATTTTTGTTTTCCTAGGAAGACTTAAAGATTATGGGTATAAGTTTCTCGCAGGCCGCAAGAGGCTTACTTTTCATATACACTCTAAACGGAGCCCCACATCTAATAATAACAATATATTTCTTCCAATTCTTTTACAAGTTTTAAATTTTTAATTTGCAAACCTTGGTTCTTTTTCACTATACCATATAGTATGTGCAAGGCTCAATTACTTGTAAGAATGTATTATAGTAAAATACAGGTCTTCTGCCTTTATTGTACACTGAAAGCTCTGAAGGTACTTTCCTAATCCAACAAGTTGTTCATCCATAGCTAAACTAATTCCTGGGTACATCATTGTCTTGCAGCTACCTACAAAGAAATAAAATAAATTCCGGAGAGCAGTTAGCTTGTTAGATAATTTACGATCCTTCCTAGAATCCATGTCGTCAAATCTTAAGCATAGAGTGCTATTTTTAAAACTATTTTTAGACATTATAGCGGTAAAAAAAGGTCTTGAGAGAGAAGAATCAGTTGACCGTAGTATTTCCACAGTTTCTTTATTTGCTTTCAAAGCTCCTTGTAATATAAGAAGACTTTATACGCTTTGATTTCTATCGAATCAACAGGCACGCATACTTTTATTTTATCGGGATTTACAGCATTCTAATTTTTGATATTGCTATTAATTTCCTGAATTTAGACTATATCGTCGTAAACAATCGCTTTTTAATCTGGTTCTTTCGTCCTACGATATTATATGTCATATCTCTAACGACGTGTATTTAATAAAAGAAGAGTTACACCGCCCTGAATTAAATATGTCTATTAGTATGTTAACAGAGAAAGAACCAAATTTTAATGGAAATAATATACTTAGGAATTTTAAATAAAGAAGGTGGATTTAATGAAATAATATAAAAAAATCAACTATTGTGACTAGTCACTTTATCCAATGCACGGATGTGAATTCTTGTGGAGCATTTTATAGGAGTTTAAATGTATTAATTATCGATTGTGTCCCTCGTCTTAAATTTACTAAGATCAATAGAAGTTTCCTCGTATGGTTTAGTGTTAAAGTTAGGCGTGTAATCAGAATTAAAAACCAGTTCAGGAAACTTTACAGTAGAACTAAATTGAACTTCAATAAGATGTGCACGCAATGAAATTAGAAATGTATTAGAGGTAGACCATAAACTCTTTATTCAGAATGCTGAAAACTGAATAAAACAAAATCCAAAAAAGCTATGGACTTACGTTGATAGTAAAAAAGAACAGTCTAGAATCCCTGGAATTATACAGTCAGATAATATAGTATTTACCACGCTCTCAGAGATTGTTAATAGTTTTGACACTTATTTTCAGATAGTCTATAGTAATCACAATTCTTCAGTATCTCGCCAACAACTTAAGGATGTGAAAAGCAACATATTCTCGATACAAATAATCTCTGAGGAAGATGTATTAATTGCTTTAAAGAATATTAAAAAGAATCCTTGTTCAGGGTCTGATAATATCCCGGCTAACCTGACTGCATACCGTGTTTAATGTCACCGCTATTGCATATTTTTAATTTATCAATTATCAAATCAGAGTTCCCTCATTTGTGGAAAGAAGCTAGAATTACACCAGTTTTAAAATCTGGTAATAAAAACAAATTGAGAAATTACAGGCCAGTAAGTATAATCAACAATTTCGCTAAATTACTTCAATACTATTTATGCAAATATACAGGGTGTCCCGTTAATGCGGGGAAATGGCTAGACCATAGATTCCTGGGGTCAAAATATGACGATTTAACGCAACTTATCTATATCCAAAAAATTACGGTTAAGCCGGAATTTGGCTTCAAAGTTTCAAAATTTTTTATTTCTTTTGTTTATAACAATTGATCGCTTTTTTTGATTTGAATGAAACTTATTATTAATAAGTACCATAATATCATACATCATTTCAGTTATTGTTGGCATTAGTGATTGACAGGAAGTATAAAAAACAGTAGTACCACCACTTAAAAACTAAAATATTTTTTTATTGGTGCATCCAATAAAATCCAAAAAAATTTACTTGAAAGGACATTAGATTTAAAAACTTTTTTGACTCTTACCAGTTTTTGATATCTTGTACGGTTTTTACATAAAAAAATAAAATATGAATATAGTATACTCATTATGCACTCATTAATAAGTAAATAAACTTACTCTATTGAATAAAAATTAAATAATATCAATTAATGAAATAAATCAAAACAACATCTAACACTTTTCCATCAATTTTCTTTGCAAAATCCTAATACAAACAAGATATCTGTTTGTTCCAAATATGAATATTTATGAACTATAATAAAGATAAAAATTAATTGTTAAAAGACACTAAATAATTATTATTATACATAATTTACATTTTTTAAACAAAGACGGCCACGAAAAACTTTTTTTTTCGATTCGATGAAAAAC
The DNA here is from genome assembly GCA_963969525.1 of Ontholestes murinus. Lineage (NCBI taxonomy): Eukaryota > Metazoa > Arthropoda > Insecta > Coleoptera > Staphylinidae > Ontholestes > Ontholestes murinus. The sequence continues at coordinate 50,487,399 of OZ018393.1, read as the reverse complement.
TTGATTTTGTTTTTACTAGATAAAAAATATATATTTTATTTTTGTGTGGGAAAACCGTAAAAGATATCAAATATTATTAAGAGATAAAAAAGGTTTTAAATTAAATTGTCTTTCAAGTAGTATTTTTTTAGTTTTTATTAGATCCACCAATAAAAACATATTTTAGTTTTTAAGTGGTGGTACTACTGTTTCTTATACTTCTTGTTAACCAATAATAGTCATAATAACTGAAATGATGTATTATATTATGGTAGTTATTAAAAATAAATTTCATTAAAATAAAATAAAGCGTTCAATTGTTATAAACAAAAGAAATAAAAATTTTTGAAACTTTGAAGCCAAATTCCGACTTAACCGTAAATTTTTGGATATAGATAAGTTGCGTTAAATCGTCAAATTTTGACCTCAGCAATCTATGGTCTAGCCATTTCCCCGCATTAACGGGACACCCTGTATAATCATGTCAAAAATTATATATCGACCAGACAGCATGACTTTATGCAGAGGCGTTCTACAGAATCAAATCTTATGACACTTACTGAATACATTTCAAAAGAGTTGGACATTAGAAATCAAGTGGACGTTGTATATACCGATTTTCAGAAAGCATTTGATACTATAGATCAACAAATGTTAGTGCAAAAGTTGAGCAGCTTTGGAATAAGACCTGAGACAGTGCAATTAATTCAATCTTATCTTGCAAGAACATCTCAATATGTGGAACATAAAGGCCACGTTTCCCATACGATACTTCCCTCAAGTGGGGTACCACAGGGGTCTAATCTAGGACCACTCTTATTCGTCCTATTCATTATCGACATTGTGGATAATATAAAATCAAATGTGTTAATTTATGCTGATGATATAAAGTTATTAAGCAGAATTAATTCTGAGGATGATTGCCGTATTTTACAGCAGAATGTTAATTACATAACAGAATGGTGCGAGACCAATAATCTTTCGCTTAATATTAAAAATATTAATTTGAACTGCTAAAATAAGTTATGTATGTGTACTTAATATGTATGTGATTCTTTCCAACGTCGGCACAAAGTGCATTTATAGTTGAATGCATCTTTTGTTTTTATTTGCGTTCGCAGCTCAGTTTTGCTCGTTCCGCTGAGTCTAATCCCGCAGAAAATCTCCGATAATCCAATGAATGTTGGCGCCAGTGCGTATTACATTTCGAAACTTTATATTCGTTACGCCCCTCTTTTCTATATGCATTAGCTTTTAGACCGCATCTTCGATTGCCGCAACAAACACTAGCCGCTCGCCCATTGTTGCTTCACACCGTAACAGAGAGAAACGTCTTGCTGTCTTTTTCGGCCTTTACACACCTGTGCCCGTACCTTTTCACACTACGGTAATTAATGTAATTTTCACACTTGCACCACCGACTAAACTGATTCATATTTACAACTCAAACTCGAGCTACCGGTTTATTGCAAGATTTAATTTGGAGACTGCGCTCGGTTGTTTTTGTTGGGCTGTAAAAATCCTAATAGTTTATTCATTATTTTCTTTCTTTTGTGTGGGTAGAATGCGCCCCTTAATTGGAGCCATTTCATGAGAGCAGCCGCGTTATGCAAATAGGAGCCTTTCCGTGGGTCGCGGCGCGGCGTTCCGAAGTTGATCCATCACTGCCGACATGAGTCAGCTCAAACTGTAAAATTTCAAGCCGATGTACTATTAGTGATTTATATATTCACACTGGTTCGAATCACGTATACTGGATGCGTGAGTGTGGGAAATAAACATTAAGATTTTTTTAATATATTTAATAATTAAGCGCCTCAACTAACTTATGAACTAAATTGTTGTTTAAATTCTCTACCCGCTGAAGGAGGCTGTTAAAAAATTTGCTGTTTATGATGACTAAGTAAGACTACAAAATGAAAATATATATGGACAGATGTAGATGAGAAACGGCAAGAGTTATTATAAATAAATATTGATCGACAATCTCAACAAACGCGACGACGCCCAACAACTACTTCTTACTTAAAAATCCATTTTATGTAATAATTTCACTACCCGCACCACTCATCTTAATGCCCATAGATAACACCAACGAAATCCCATTTAATCCGCCCGGTCCAATCACACCAAAGAGATCGTTGTAAACTATTACTGCAAAGTAGATGATAATCCCCCTCCAAGAATAAACTTCACGAAATACGATGTCATTGCTGATGGCAAATATCTATGGCCAAGTAAGATTACACCAAATTAGCTCCCCAAAACTTTGAACCACCGTAATCTACTGTTCAGTGTCACTGCTCCTTTCGAGAATAGCGGCTTATGCAAAGGCCCAAAATCATAGCGATCTATTCGCTTGAGACCAGACTAGAGAAGTTTACTATTTTCGAATGTTCTTTCCCATTTATTGCTTAATATTATTAGAATCTTATATATTACAAGAAAGTTTTCCAGCAGTTTCTTTCACAGATTTACTGAAGGTTCTTCGATAGTTTTCTTCGATGGTTTAAGAATATTACAGTAATTTTTTTGTTGAAATTTCTAGAATCTTTTCTTTCAGTTTTCGTAAGTTCCTAACAATTTCTTGCTTAATCCCATCGGAATTTAAGAATTTTCTTTGAGGATCGTTCACTAACTTTCATTTAAGTTTTTTGAAAGATTCATCTAAAAATTGTTTTTGAATTTTCCAATCTCTTTCCTTCTAGATTATTAAGAAACATTTTTTATTATTAATATTTTATGATTTTTTCGCCTTTTCACATTTTTCGAATTATCGAGCATTTATTTTTTGTGAGCTTCTCACCATTTCTTATTTAATCTCTCTGGAATTTCAGCATTTTTTTTATATTTTTTCCAAATTTCCAAAAGAAGGTCCATTATTGATTATTTTTCAGCACTTATTAATTTATATTTTTCATTTTTATTTATTTAATAATTAAGCGCCTCAACTAACTTATGAACTAAATTGTTGTTTAAATTCTCTACCCGCTGAAGGAGGCTGTTAAAAAATTTGCTGTTTATGATGACTAAGTAAGACTACAAAATGAAAATATATATGGACAGATGTAGATGAGAAACGGCAAGAGTTATTATAAATAAATATTGATCGACAATCTCAACAAACGCGACGACGCCCAACAACTACTTCTTACTTAAAAATCCATTTTATGTAATAATTTCACTACCCGCACCACTCATCTTAATGCCCATAGATAACACCAACGAAATCCCATTTAATCCGCCCGGTCCAATCACACCAAAGAGATCGTTGTAAACTATTACTGCAAAGTAGATGATAATCCCCCTCCAAGAATAAACTTCACGAAATACGATGTCATTGCTGATGGCAAATATCTATGGCCAAGTAAGATTACACCAAATTAGCTCCCCAAAACTTTGAACCACCGTAATCTACTGTTCAGTGTCACTGCTCCTTTCGAGAATAGCGGCTTATGCAAAGGCCCAAAATCATAGCGATCTATTCGCTTGAGACCAGACTAGAGAAGTTTACTATTTTCGAATGTTCTTTCCCATTTATTGCTTAATATTATTAGAATCTTATATATTACAAGAAAGTTTTCCAGCAGTTTCTTTCACAGATTTACTGAAGGTTCTTCGATAGTTTTCTTCGATGGTTTAAGAATATTACAGTAATTTTTTTGTTGAAATTTCTAGAATCTTTTCTTTCAGTTTTCGTAAGTTCCTAACAATTTCTTGCTTAATCCCATCGGAATTTAAGAATTTTCTTTGAGGATCGTTCACTAACTTTCATTTAAGTTTTTTGAAAGATTCATCTAAAAATTGTTTTTGAATTTTCCAATCTCTTTCCTTCTAGATTATTAAGAAACATTTTTTATTATTAATATTTTATGATTTTTTCGCCTTTTCACATTTTTCGAATTATCGAGCATTTATTTTTTGTGAGCTTCTCACCATTTCTTATTTAATCTCTCTGGAATTTCAGCATTTTTTTTATATTTTTTCCAAATTTCCAAAAGAAGGTCCATTATTGATTATTTTTCAGCACTTATTAATTTATATTTTTCATTTTTTCAAAAATATTAAAATAAATAAAAATAAAAATTATCTTTTGCGACTTTTCAACAATTTTTTTCCTATAATTATATAATATTAATAGACGATTCTTAGAGGGTTGTAGATATTTTTGTATATTTCATGAATTTCTATCACGGTTTCTAAAATTTTCAACCCAATTTTCTTCAAAATTTTAGAATTTTCTATCATTTTTTACAATTTTTATGAGTTTCTCGCCATTCCTTTTGTCTAATCTAAAGAATTTTTCTCTTCTTCTAAGAAACTAGAAATGAAATTCCTGAAATAGTCTAGAATTTCAAAAATTCTGATAATTTGAAGCAAGAAATAGTAAAAAAATTATCGCAAAGAGAGAAAAAATAGTAAAAAAATGTTTTGGACGCCTGTGGAACTAATGGAGTACCTGCTAAGTATAATAGAAAGAATCAAAAATGACGAAATTTTTTTGCAATTTGGAAAAATTGCTTGAAAATTCTGAAACCCTGAAAGAAGGTTCTTAAAGAGTACAAAAAAGTTCTAGAACCATCGAAGAATTTAGAAGAGAAATTGCTAGAATATTATGATAAGATAAAGCAAAAAATTATGAGAAACTCTTTCTTTCAGCATTTTTTGTTCTGATTTCCAGGAGAGTATCATAGAATGTTATTAGAGATATTATGAATTTACTTTGTGGTCTTATATATTTTTTTCCCTATATATAACACATCTTTATTGAAGAGAGGTTTACAATAATAATAATAATATGAGCTAAAAATTAATATGTTGCTTCTCTTCTTCTCCTTCATTAGCTATCGGTCAATATTCTTTTAGCCCTTTTCTTCTAGTTTTTCTGATTTGGAATTTTAAACATAAAAAAAAATTCGTTAACATTTTTTCAAAAATTTTCATTCAGTTTTCTTCGAATGTTCTAGAATTATTATTCTGCCCTAGCGTACTCTTAACCTTTTTCAATATATCATTTCTTTATCCTATTGTACACCAAACCTAAACTAATAGTTTATTACTTAGCTTGGTATACCCTTAACCTAACCTAATAATATTTTCAATTAACAGCGTAGTCTTCCTATCCCAACATATAATTCCTTTCCTAGCGTACCAACGATGCGTACTTGTTAAAGAATTGATGAGCAGATATCTACAAAGCCACCGAAGAAGCTCTCACTGTGAAAATGATCTTTCCGATCGATCTGCTTAATATCCCTCGATCTTTTGAATGAAATCAGAGAAGAATCGTGTCCGCCGTACATGACAACGAATACACTGTCGCCAAACGAAGAAAGATCTAAACAAATTGCAAAATGAAATTCAAAAGAAGCTTGAAGAATTCCGAAATGCCCGTAGGAAAAGGCGAATCTACAAAGCCACCTAACACAAACTCCGACTATGACAGCTGACAAAGAACTTCACTATAACCAGAATGGCAAATCCTGCCATTCATAGGAGTTACGGTATTGTTTACTAAGCGAAAGACGTAACTGAGGACTTTGCGGATAGCCTGGAATCGCAATTCTTTCGACGAGGTCATGGATGAAATCGAAGGAGCGCTTCATCGCTTTAAGCGATTACTAAATTCCATCCCAAAACCGACTATAGTTAGAGAAGTCACTGACTTCATTAAAATTATAAATGATTATCGTTATCATAAACATCTAACCTAATGAGGACGCCACTCATGGTTTTAATATAATATCATCAAAACTCTTTCCTTTCCACTTAATATTTCCAAATCATTAACAATAATTCCTGTATCTTCACTATTAACATTTAAATATTTTGATGCCATCAAAAGAAATGATGCAAGATCTAAATCGTTTGGCACACTTAGAATAGTCTTCTTTTCTCTGTCATGATTTAGTTTGCGAGGGGTCACAATTATAACATTTTTCTCCAGATTGTAATAATTTCATAGTTTCAAACTTTATTTCATTCATTGTACTTACACTATATACCAAGTTGATTTAAATCTATACATTTTATATTAGATTTTAGAGCGTAAACGAATAGGCTATAGTTCACTTGCAAAATTATCTTCCGCTCATACCCTTGTTTCCTTCTTTTATACTTCAACCCAAAATGGTTCTTTGTGTAAGAATTTAAAATTATTACCGTTGACAATTACTCCGGTTATACGACATGAGCACGAATTCCAAGGATTGGTTCAGCTTTAGCTATGAACCGATGATACGTAATAGCTCCTAAATTCAAGCGAGCACGTTTATTCCTATTGAGGTTATAGAATGTAAGAATAGCATCCTTCTCAAGAATTGCCTCAAGAATTTTTTACTTAAGGCAATTGTGTTTCTCACAGACACCAAAAACGCTTGTTTAAAAATAGGTTATTTCCCAAAAACATGGAAACATGGCACTATAGTTCTTTTACCTAAACCAAGAAAAAAACTATGAAAAAAACCTTTCTTTCATCCACCAGCTAGTTCGGACCAGCGATTATATAATCGAAGCTTTTAATCAAACAAAGCACCGTAGCCATTTCTTTAAATATGGCATAGACTTCAGACCGCGTCTTAAACAATGGACTGAATTTTAAACTGCTATCGCTAATTTATATCATATACCTGGTGAAACTCATACAACAGTTTACACCAGAAGAATCTTCTCAGAACGATATGAATGTGCTATTTTCGAACCGAGAGAAGTAACTGCTCGCATCGGGCTTTCTCCCACCTTCTCCAACCTCCCAAGGTACACGACATTTTAGCCCCTGATCACATGCCAAAAACCCAGTACCCAGATTGCATATACGAGGCAAGTTCAAAAAACATACGTTCGAACGCTGTAGCACGAATGTTATTTTTGCTAAAACCCCAGAAAGTTACATACGACGGCCGCTGGTAATGTAGGTTTCTACTGTTACAGTTAACTCGTGATATTCGTAGAATGCGCGACTGCTGTGCGCGTTTCAGTATGGCAAGTCGTATCGTTGGAGCATCCAAGACAGATCAGCGAGCAGTAATACAGTTTTTAAACGACGAGGGCAACACCCCTGTTCAAATTAATAGGAGAATGCAAGGTGTTTATTGTGAACAGTGTTTTTCGAAAACCACAGTCGTGGAATGGTGTCGGAAGTTTAGTAATGGACGACAATCGATAGTGGATTTCCAAGGCCGGTCGTACCTCGGCATGCGAAGAGTGATGCCAATGTCGCTGCGAGCAGCCATTGGGGGGAATAGGCGGGTTCGTGTTAGAGAATTGGCAGATCGTTTTGATATCAGTGTTGGAACAACCCATGCTGTAATTGATGAGGCTGGATACCCCAAAGTGTGTGCACAATGGGTCTTTCACTAAAGCATCTTCAGCGGTACCATGAAGAAAGAAACTCAATTTGCCGGCGAAAAGTTGGTGTGCAATGGAAACATCCATCCTTCATCAGAATAACGCCCGTTTGCATATCGCTAAAATCATCATGTCCAAGATAGCGCGGATGAGGTATTACAGCAACCCTGTGACAGCCCGGATCTGTCATCCTGTGACTTCCATGTCTTTGGACCATTGAAGAAGGCACTCAAGAAACAGCGATTCCAGTCGAACGCTGAAGTCCCGCAAGCAGTTTTGACATGGTTTAGTCAACAGCTAGAGAAGTGTTACGCGACCGGTATACGGCGTTTTGTGAAGCAGTGGGATACCTGTGTAGTAACGGCATTTTTTTAGTTTAAATAAACTGCTCATATTGAAATTTATTGAACTGCCTCGTATATATCTTGGAAAACATATCCCGCATATGTTTCGCAAAATTCAAGCTGCCTTTATTAACCCAGAAAAAAGCCAATCCATTTACTTGTCTCTGGACCTTTCAATTCCCAAGATTTTCAAGATCACCCCAATCCCCTGGATCGACCAAGTTAAATATGTTGGTCTACACAGAAGACTAAATTGGAACAAAGACGTTCAATAGGCCATTTCGAAACCAAATTAGCGTTTGCCCAGCTAAAATCACTACATCTCGAAAAAAAGTGAGCTTTTCCTTTCCAAGAAAGTCCGCCTGAATAAAGCTATATGGTCAAAAATGACATATAGTTTCCTGTATGGATTACCCTCTCACAATCAAACAGAGCCTGATGCGGCGCATTGATGATCCTTCTGGTCAATGCGCCGTGGTACGTCTCTAATTCTCAGCTGCGCTCAGAATTAAATATCATCAGTTACTCTTCCAAATTTGATCTTTGCCTTTTGTAGGATTAAATTTAGCCAGGGTGCCTAAAAGGCAAGAGAAAACGTCTACACTAGCTGAACAACTAAATTATAATTTTTAAAAACAACTTTTGGTATTAACAAGTAAATTTAACAAACCCATCGTGATTTAAAATTCACCTGAGTGGATTTACACAGTCATTCCACAGCCATTAACAAAACACAATCACGATACTGCTATAAAAATAATTAAGCAATAATATGTTAAGTAGAGAAGTAGAGTTTCAGTCAGTAAGAATCTGATAGTACTCAGAGGATCGGCCTCTAGAGGTCTTTCTCCACTTTCAAAAAAATAAAACAAAAAAACTGATTTTTGATTAAGCAGATGCAGAATGGTCACAGTTTTATTTTACTCCAATTCTGTGCAAATGTTGATTGTCGAATCCCTGTGTAAATTTAATTGTGGCAATAGTGGTGTCTGTTTTGCATAAATTATTAAGGGATTTTATGTATTGTTGTTTGTCGATGTATTTCTATAAATTACGGATTTCACAATACTGAATTGAAAAATTAGCAAATAATTATTTCTTAGATCTTTTGTTTGATAATGATTACCGTGTAGTCGAAACTAGCCACTGCAAATAAAGTTTAAAGTGGTATAAACAAGTGTTTTCTTTATTCTTAGCAAATAATTAATGTAAAAATATAACGTGTAGACACAGTTATAACTCGAAACTCGAGTTATGCTGTATTATTTTGGTTTATATAATTGTGTCTACATGTTATATAATATTTTTATACTAATAATTTGTTGTTAAAACTTAGTGAATCTTTCAATTCAGTGTTAGTATGGGTTACCACGTGTTAATGGTCGCAACCATTCTCTTTATTGATTCAACAAAAGTTAGAATATTGAAATCAGATATATTTTCTTTATAAACTTTCCCTTTTCTTCAAATATTTTGTGGATGATAAAGTTTACTGCTTTTTCAATAGCAATTAGTTTTACACTATATATTGAAGCTATACTAGGAAGCGATATTTTTCAGTGTAATTTTTATTTTGATAATAGAAAGCAAAGCCACATATTCCTACTTGTATCTTAGAATAGTCAGTAAACATCTTTTCTTTTAATTCCTTCTTATTGCTTAGAAAGTAACTTAGGCAGGCAGTAGATTTGAAGGATACTTGGGGAATAGGATTGCGAGGAGGTAAGGTATTTTATAGATTGGATTTGTATCTGAAGCCCTAATAAATGAGTCATACTGTTTTACCTCTGTTGAAAAGAGACTGAATGCTAGCGCTTTCTTTTTTCCCCATTTATTTATTTGATAATGACATGTATGCAAAATCATTCATCTTCTTCCTTTTTATGTAAAGCTTCATTACATTTGTTTGTAGACTTTGTTTTGAGATATTTGCTAACAGATCATATGTAGGAGTAAAGCACTACGCATAAAGCTTTATATTGAAGAAGATCTAGAAACCTTGATATTATAAAATGTTTTAAAGGTTTTTCAATAAGAACTTTATAAAACAAAGAATTTAGAAGAAAATGATTCAAAATTTTATTGTATCAGGAAGAGAAAGTTTTGGCTCTTATAAATGAAAAATAATATCGGACAAATAGCTATCACCACTTTTTGGCAATTTGTTAATCACGTCGCAGATTTTGAGTTTTAAGGCTGCAATCGATTCGATTGGCTGCGTATAGACTCTGTCTTTTACATAGGCCCACAAATATAATCCAGTGCTGTTAAATCACACGATTCGCAATAAATTCATAGTTTCAGTGGCTGTGTAATTTGTGGCACCATCATATTGAAACCACATATCAGTGATTGGGCTGTTAAAATCTCTTGATGGCGTAATCCATTAACGGTAACCGCATTTCCAGAACCATAGAGTAATATGGCAATTTTGCTTATTGACGTGTTTAGACAAATGAAAATGGGCCTCGTCTGAAAAAAATGTTTTTTTCAGAAAAACTAGCGGGTTCCTGAATGAATTCAGCGAATCTAGGGTGATATAAATGGTCGGCTGGCTTTAATTCTTGCACCAATTTCAACTTATAAGGCTTCAAAGCCAAATCATTACCCAAAATTTGCCATGTAGTTATTGTGGATAATTCCGATTGATAAGAACGTCGAGGAATTGGTAAATTAAATAGTGTTGCTTACGGCTGCGTTGCTTTTACATAAACGATCCGGTCGAAAACGTGTTGATGTTGGTACATAATGTACCGAGCTTGTTGACTAGAATTTATCTTATTTTTAATTCTTAATAGCGGTCTCAGAAGGACGGTTATGCCAAAATAATCACGATTGTTTTTACCAAATGTAACTTTCAGAGATCCGTCATGTTCATAGTGGAATTTTATTTTAATGCAATTTTCGAGTCAATACACTAATGATTAATGATATGTCTAAAGTAGATGTCAAAATTGTGATATTTTTTCGATTCGCCCCTATTGAAAAAGAAAGCTGATCAACAGTGGTCCAGAATTCGAATAACATTTAGAGATTGCTCGCATAATAAGATTATATTCCTGATATATAAGTTCCATATCCATTTCCTGTCTAAATTGAATCACAGAAATTTCACATGTTCATGTATTGCATACTGAATGTCTTCAAACATTTCGACAGTTTATCAACAGAAGGGTAGACTCTATAGGCTATCTTTGATATATTCATTTTGTTTTTAAAATATTAAATAATATATTAATTTTAACATTATCAAAAGCAGATTCTATAATTAAAAATAATGACAACATCAATTCTTGTTTGTGGACGTACAATTATATATCCATAATAAGGAAAACGACATTATCTGTAGTTGACCAGTCAGACAATGGGAAGATACTCGGACAGTTCTTTACATGGAATTTTTGATAATAAAATGTTGTTATTGTCAAACATTTTGTTCGCTCTATATCTTCAAAACAAAGCGGGTTTTCAAAAATCATCAATGGTCAAAATATTCCTAGAATAGTTCAGGGAATAACCCTTTCAATTCTTTTCAGATATTAAATAAACACCCTATGTAGTACACAACAACAGTTGTGAGAAATAATTCCAACGTCGAGGAAGTTTATTTTTTTCTTCGAATTCGTAATTCCCCCGCCACTCGTTTATATACGTAACTAAACTTTTGATCTATCAAAAGTCTAATTCAACTTATTTCCTGATATAAAATATAACTAATTATTTTAAACAATGTTTTATGATTATAATTCCATAATTATATCATGGTATTCTTAATATTGAATAAGTTAGCCAAATCAGACTTATATATCGTTAAATACGCTAAAAATAACGTTTTTTTGAGATGTACTGAACGCATTAATATAGTTTCCTATCATTTATTGTAGATTCACGAAATAATTTCGTGTTTTTCTAATTATTAGTTAATTTTCTACAACGTAAAGAGTTTTCTTGAAACAAAATTTCTGTATGAGTTTCTTTTTTTATTAACATATCTTGGCATAAAAATGTACTGTTTTCTTTCTAAAAACTTATATAACTGTATTTTCGACAATTACAATCTTTGGCGTGTGTGTAAAAAATCCTTTTCTAATAATTTTTACTATATGCAATATAGATCATTTTCAGTAGGGGTCGTAGAAAAACTTGTTTACATCGCGTATGTATGCTCATATTCGGAATTGTCGCCAACTAAAGCCATTTACATTGATTTACTAGAAAAGATTCCGATTGAAATTTTTAAATTTATTGCATTTTATGATATGAGAATGTTGTCATACTTTCAATTAAAACTTGATAAACATTGCAGTCGACGACTTCATGCAATTATGTCATTTGTTTATAAACTTATTTCTGCCTATTTACGATCTAAAATTAAAGAGGTGGACTTTAATTTTAGATAACCGACTTTCCAACCAATCATGCAAAGGCTTTTATTGAGGATATCATTTCATTATATCTTTTATAAACATTTTCACACTTTAATCGATTCCGGGAATACAAAATTTGACTTATTTTCAGTTCGTGTATGAAAAGTATCACAAGTATAATGTTTTTTAAATAAGAATATTTCACATGATACTTTAATATGCGTAGATCTATTAATTTTAACTATTACATATGAAATAAAGGTGTCATATATTTTTAGCTAGAAAAAAAATGTATATCCGCATGACTACTGTTGATATATAAGAAGCACAGCGTTGGAATTTCCTCGCATAAATAAAAAATAAACGCTTGATCAACAATATACACGCATAAATTACTAAGAATTCCTCTGGCGAAACTTAACACTATTTGACGTTCTCCGGCACCTAATAAGCCAGGAATTCGATAAATTACAAAAATATATACAGAGTATAAGAAAATAATATTTAATACTAAAAAAAACTTTATAAAAAATCATAAATGAAATTATGAGGTCAAATTTAAGAATATGCAAATTGCTTCTCTTTATTTAAAACAAATTTAAAACTATCGAATTTGAAAATGAAACATTAATGAATTTAAATTTTAAAATGTATTAATTCTAATTAAATAAAAGTGTGAAGAAAGGTTTCAGTTAACAATATCTTCACTACTAAAGTGATACAAAAAAAACTTATTTTAATTTGATGAAAGCCTCCAGAATTAATTATTTCAATTTTTGATCTTTTAGGTCGTTGAAAATTATTGTTAGTTGTTTAAAATCAGATCATTTTAAAATAACAGTTTGAGTATTAAAAACATTTTGTTCGTAATCTATAATTTAAAAAAAAATAGCTAGTAACTGTACTCTGAATTTTTGGAAATTGTTTTTTGTAAATTGAAAATAAAAATGTAAGTGGTATAACATAATGAATTAACCCGTGGTCAAAAATTTATATATTAATTATAGGTTAATTAAAACACCAAATGTTTAATTAAAAACTAAGTGGTATAAATTAAGTGTTTTCTTTATTTAAAAAATTATTTCGTTTTTGCATTGAAAATTTCGTATTTTTATAATTAATAATTTTTAAATAATTCTGTAATCTTTCATATGTGGTTGATGTTTATATATGAAGTTCTATTTTCTCAAACAAATAATTGCGTTTATTTTGTTAAATTTCAGCGAATTTCTCGAGTTATAAATTCTGTTTAAACTATTCTATACGAATCTTCTTATTGACATGTTTACATCGGCAATCTTGTATGAGCAAATAAATACCTCATTACACAATTTTATTGCGTGCCATTTAAGCCCTTTAGAATGGGGCAGCATAATGGAGTTTCAAGTGGTGCAATAAAATTTAATAGGCCCGGGACTATGGAAAGGTTTCGGAGGTGGAGAATTTACCTGTTCGACAATTGTGTTTCGAATTAAACATGACTTTCATACCTGTGCGGATTATTCACCGCCTCATTTCGCGTGAGTGTGCAGGTTTTCTTGAAATTTTAAAATCTTTCAGGCGAAATAAAAGAGGTTTGACGTCCAAAAATAGGTAAAGTTTGGTTAATTATTGCCTCATGTATTCATATGCTGACATTTCTTTTTGGCTAAAAGAAAATCATGAAGAATAATATTGTAAACTGTATTTTAAATAGAAAGCCTTGTGTAATTTAAGTGGATAAGAAATTATTCTAAATATTGAAAGTAAATAAAAATTGTAAGAAATTTATATTACAAAGCAATTTGTTTATAGAAGAAATTATGAAGTGCTCAAAATCAACTAAAAACATGATTTATTGTTGAAGCCGATACTTTGTAATACATCTTGATTACGAAGTAGGTTAAGAAATAATAACCCTTTGCTAGTATCACGAATTTTACACTTTTTATTGTGTCTAGTTTCGCCCTATCAAAGTGTAAAATTCGTGATACTAGCAAAGTGTTATTATTTCTTAATCTACTTCGCAACTAAAAACAGTTTTATTCGATTTAGAAAATATTTAAAAATTGGAATAATAAAATTAAACATTATACAAATAATTTACACATTATAAATTTTAAAATATAATTAAATTAATTGTTCCAGTTTGAACTTGATTTTTTGTAATTGTTCAGTTATTATTATTAAATCTGTTGAAAATGTAAAAAGAAAAATATAATTAGGTAATTATGAACAAACTAAAATCAGAAATATTGACTATTATTAATTATTGCCAAATTGAAAATTAAATTGGTAAAAACAATTTATCAAAAGAGACCAAAAAGATTATTTTTTTAATTGTCACAAGTCTATTCTACTAAAAAAATCTAAGTAAGCCCGATTGAAGAATGCCTTGTACACCTTTGCTACAAAGTTTGCCATTAACCCTGACATCCTAAAACACATAAATTTACTGCTTAATCCTTTACAAATTACTAAACTTGAACATACCTCTCCATAACCTTCCAATTTATAACATCTTTTCATGATTCACCTTTATCTTCACCGACAATACTTCAAACTTTGATAAAAACTGAGGCGCCCAAATAATTTTGATCAAAATCTATCTAATGAATTACTGTATGAAATCCTCCAAATCACACCCATCGGTAAAAAATGTTCTACTAAATCTTTCATGATAATTATAGTATTCCCCGTTATTCCAAAATCCCCTCAAAATACAAGCACCCTACAAGTACTCTTCACCAATTCATTAGATCACATCATCCAGATAGTTCCATTAACTAGCTTAAAACTCAATTTTTGTTTATAAAATAGGGCAGGAAGACTTACCGTCGATAGCCCAGACAGTGGCGTACATACACAACTTTAAAACAATATATGTATTCATTTAACAATGGCAAAAAGTTACTGTAATTATATATAACGTAATGAAATTGGCAGTTTATGAACGTAAAATTTATATATTTACTAAAAGCGGATAAAAATTTTCAAGACTATAATTTGAACAATGTGTTAAATATTAATTGCTTTCACAATTTTATTAAGTTTTTGAAAACAATTAACAAATTTGACTATCGGATCATAAATAAAATAATTATCAGATTAGGAAAACTGAAAACTATATAAAAATAAACTCTAAAGACAATTCACAGTTTTCAAAAAAAACTATTGATTATAATTTAGAAAAAATATGTTTAAATTATACAACAATTAGAAATTGTAAATAAAACAATGATAAAATTTTGAAATAAGTTAAAATATAAGAAATATAAAAAATATTAGAAAATTCTTTAGCAATCAAAAACAATTAAAATTACTATTTATTTCAAAGGCTAAATGAGTTGAATGCGTTTTCGGCAGTTTACTTCCCTTATTTTGATAAACAAATGGTTGTGTACTATTCCGAATTGATCATCCGGCATTGCACTAATAGTACAGTTGCAACATCTTTGATTTTCCGATAAAACAGGCGATCATTTGCATCGAAGTTGATCTTTCGCGAACAACTTGTTGGATTTGGACATTTAGTCGACTATTGTTTACGTTCGGGATCATCCGCATATATTCATAAGTGACCTGTAAAGATATTAAGGACGTGTTTTGAAGCACCACAATCATTCTTGGGAATTTGGAGCAATAGACACTAGTCTTTTTTGAGAAATGTTTAAATTATGAATGCTTAAAGATGCCTCAATCTCATTATAAGTCACATGGCGATCTTGCAATAGCAGTTAGAAAACCATCACAAGTGATGGTTATGATTTAATTATATATATCATTGATACATATATAGTGGATATTTTAGTGCTTCATTGCAGAAATTATTACACGCAAATGTTCACAACTTAATTTTTTTCCTTGGCTATCAATTTTTCATTTCACTATAAACAAAACAAACTAATAATGATTATAATTCTGGAATATATACACTCGTATCACGTTCTCGCTTCAAGCACTTTTAACACAATTTCTAAAGCCAAGAAAGCCCGGAGAATAACACTGACTATTCAATGAAAATTTAGGTCGTTAACTTCCGACCTAGGTTAGCTGCTGCTAGAAGTAGTAATAGGCTTGATGTTGCTAATGGGGCCTTAGATAAGGATTCCTTGACAGCAAAGTCTTCTTTCTTCTCTAGGGAAGAGGCTTCAATGTCTGACATCATGCTGGAATTCTAGTGTTTACCATCTGAAGGCAAGCTAGAGTCGACAATCTTATTTTGCTTTTATAATTCGGTTTCTAGATATGGTGATGTTATTGGAACCAATTCTTCCATAGTGGTACTTGTCTATGCAGTACTAGTCGTACTAGTGGTCGTGGTAGTTGTAGTTATGGTTGTAACAAAGCTATTATTATGTAGGAAGTATATAAGTCCTAATTCTGGTATAAAATCCTTCATTCCAAGCTCGAATTTGCTTTCTTTTCTTTCATTTCACACACCATGGTCTCTCTGTAGAACTTTACTTTATGGACATCAGTTATCAGATACATTTTCAACCCTCGTAGAAACTCATACAAAAATACGACAAAATCGTCAAAACAATGACTTATAAGGTGGATTATTAGAGTGTCGTAATTTCGGTATAATAAAAAGTAGATTATAATCTACCAAAGATTTTACATATCGATTTTTATATTTTACACTAACGCCTGTATTAATTTCTGTTATAAAGTTAGGTGAAAGGTGTTTGTATTTACAACCTTAGTGGCAAGTAGGTGTGGTAAATTAAACGATGAGGATTTTATAGGCAACCTTCCTAAAATGGCTGTGATATTATCGAGTTCTAAATTAGCTTCGAATGTCTTACGTCTTACAGTTAAATTCATCGGATCAAAAATATTTCATACGACTTCGCATGCATTGCTACGTGATTTCTCATTCTATTGATGTCCTCTATCTCTCCTAATCGTTGATAACCGATGTACTAATAAACCCTGTAGTTATAAAATATCATAGTTAAACATATTTTATGATTTTTAGGTCTTGTACACTATATTGAAGGATAGGTAAAAATCGCAGAGAGCATCAGTAGTAGGCGCATGCGCTTAAGTAAAACTAGTGATAGCGAAGTTGTAGCAGCGTTAGTCAGTGTTAGCAGTGGTAATCCATACTCACCTGAATTGAAAATGTGGTTAAAACATAGTGAATTTTTCAATTCAATTTAGATACTCTTTGTCACTGGAAAATAATTAATGGCAATTGAAAGTGGCCAGGTTGACTAAACAGTACCTGATAGAGTAAGCAGTTATCAACTTAAGTATTTGACAAAAGAACTCATTTTCACACACATAAATAAATTAATAGATGTTTGAAGGAATTATGTGATCGATAACTAGTTACTACCACTAATGTGATATCACTTATTTTATGTGCTTAAATATTACAAATTAAACAATAAAATCGAGTAACACAAAACAACACAATAATAGGCATAACAACAAACATCCCTCAATACCATTAACCCGGGCAGGAATCAATCCACGATCACGACGTGAAGAACGGGGGATAGAACCGTCCATATATTATATATAATATTATGTATTATATTTATGGCTTTCTTTTGAATATACTGTTTAATAAAAAAAAACAATTTTTACTTTGTTTGTATAAATAAAATTTCAGTTATACAAACAAGGTAAAAATTATATTTAATTTATGATTTATGATAAATAACGAAGTAACCGAGTTGTTTATCTATTTGCTAATAAATGGTTAAGTTCTATTTTGCATAAATTGTTTTGGATTATATGTGTTGATAATTGGTGCACTGAATGTAGTACAGGTTATGGTGCATTAATTAATAATCAATAATTAGTCTTGGTAGCATTTTTAAAATGTTAAATGTTAATTTTATCTTTATTCCTTAAGTGCGGTAGGCAAGGTTTCTCATGTGCTCAGATTTAGTAACGGCATTTGTTTATATGATTTTACATTGAATATGAAAAATTACATAGAAAATGTCTTATGGTCCAAGGGTAACATAAAAATACCTGTTTTTTATAAATTTGAGTTACGTCTTATATAGTCCAAAAAATATGAAGGTAAGTATGACGCAACTTATCTCAAGACAAGCGGGGGAATCACCGATTTACCTCCACTCTTTGTCTATGATCGTCGTGTACCAGTATTAGGCTTAGCCTGTAATCGTGTGCGCTTTTGTACGATTCATTTAAATTACTTTTATAAATCTTTAAAATTTTTATTCAAAAATTAGAAAAACTGAGCATAAAACAGAAAAGACTTTTATATAACGCGAGACATAAATGTTATCAATTTTTCAAGACAATATTGAAACAGAGCTGCAGAAAGACATGTTTGTCCACCACCAGCAGAGAAAATAGTTTGCGAATGGAGAAAACAAGAGTAACAACTAAAACTGCTAAGTAAAAATAAGAAAACATTCTGTTTGCACTTAGAAATATGGCCGGAATTAGAACTACAAGTGAAAACTTTTGAAGCGAAAAGATAGGCAACTGCTAAATGGAATTTTAGGTTTATAAAAAAACAGTGAGAAGGAAATATAATTTCGATGATTTGATGTTTCTTCAAAGCGGACTGTAAATTCAAAAGGCACTAAATCAATACTGATCAAAAAATAAATCACGGAAAAACTCACTATACTGTAGTTTTAACTTCTTGTGCAGACCTTCCTTGGCAATCTTCAAGAGAAAATCAGTACCAAACGATGAAATACCTAATTGCATTATTATTCATGTTCATAAAAAAGGCTAGATGAATGAGACAGAAATGGAACTATGGATATATGAGCAAAACGTCCAGGTGCCTTTTTTAAACGCCTGCGATGTTGGTGTAGGATAAATTCAGAATGCATACAACAGAATTAACTAAGAAGCTTCTAAAAGTAATGAATACAGAAGTATAGAGGCCTCATAAGTCAATTACAACTATTAGATGGCTCTATCAATAAACCATTTAAAATTTTATGCGAGAAGAGTGCAATAAATTGATGACAAAGCCAAACCACGATGTCACCACAACAGGACGTATGAAACCACCAACTATTTCAGAAGTTTGTACCTTGGTGAAAAATTTATTAGAAGCTGTGAATGAAGAGATGGTTATAAAGTCATTTAAAAAATGCAGAAGAAGTAATGCTGTAGATGGTACTGAAGACGCAGTTTTTAAAAGGAGTGACAACAATAGTTCAGATGAAAATAATATGAACGATGACATTAACAAGACCAGTGATATAATCGAGAGTAAAGATGAACTAAAATATTGCTTGTACGAGTTATGTTAACAATAAATAAAAAATATGATTCGAAAGTAACATCAAAATATATATTTCTAAACATAGTCTTATAAATTTAAGGTGCATCTTATCGTCCGCGTTATATAGTCCGAAAAATACAGTACTTTGTTACGGGTTACACTGTATCGCAAGTAAAAACTATGTGTGGACTAATTGTATATTTGAGTAAAATGGATATTGTGCTTCTCTAGGGCATGAAACTAAACATAATTCGATTACTGCAATCATCTACATTTGGTTACTATTTAGTTTCAATTTTACCCTTCACGCGAAAAATAGTACGTTTTAAGGCAAAAGACAAATAATTCAATAATATAATCTTCTAACAAAAAAATAGCATTTAAAGTGTTGACAATGTTTCCTTTTATTATGATAAATATGTAGAAAAGTATATACGTGTTTTAATCTCTCGATCTCATCAGTACCTCATTTTAAGATCAAGTATACATTGAAGCTCTACCGATGAGATCGATAGATCCAAACAAGTGTCTGCATATGTTTATAAATTTGATTGTTAAATATAGAAAATTATTTTTTATGCCAGTTACTGCTTGGAGATTAATGTAGTCAGCATCAGGATAACAGACAACACGATTTAATAGTACCTAGCAAATTTATTTGTAATATCTAAATGGCTTGCGTATTGAGTGTATTAGGGATATTTTATAAAAATATTTATACCGTGACAGTTTTCTTTAATTGCATGCCACATATATTTCCTTTATAATGGTTGACTTGAAAAGTTACAAGAATATTCTTATACAAAATGAGCAGAAATAAGCCAGTGATGGCCAAAATATTGCGTAAAGTGAGGATACAATCATCCAATAATAAGGATGTGAATGGAAGAACATTACGTGAACTCCGCCCACATGTTCCCTGCTCTAAATTGTTAAGTAGTTTTTGAATATATATTAATTATTAGAATATATATTTCTAAATAGACATTTAAAGTAAAATTAATAAATCAATAAATTACAAGAATTTAAACTAAATAATTATTTTGCATATTGGTGAGTTTAGTTGGTCAAATTAAATTAAGGTATGTTTATTAACTGAGTTTTATTTTTTTAAAGTATCTACCCAATAGATCAAGAAATTAGGAACTAGTTCAATGTAGAGAAGGACGAAATATTTTAGCGTCATACTAAATAGAGCAAAATCTTTTTGATATCTAAAAGTAACTTGGTTTAAGGTATTTAATATTTTATTGAATAAATTCAAATTGATATTAATGAACAGACGTATTTAATTCCAATTTTATTTAAAAATAATTAATTTCTCTGAACATTATATGGCATTGAATTATATTAATTTCAGCCGTTATCATATTGCCGAAATCACATTCAGCAGCACGTTTTTAAACCGCGGTACGAAATAAATTACTTATTGGCTATCTGCAGACAAGTGTTTCGCTGCATCACAGCTCATCAC
The DNA here is from genome assembly GCA_963969525.1 of Ontholestes murinus. NCBI lineage: Eukaryota > Metazoa > Arthropoda > Insecta > Coleoptera > Staphylinidae > Ontholestes > Ontholestes murinus. Next base: position 50,466,672 of record OZ018393.1, on the reverse strand, counting down.
TGCAGCTACACCCGAAGTTACGTATTTTCGAATGAAAGGCCGCCATGAGAATAATTCAATTCAAAATAAAATCGTATTATTGCGGATTCTCGATGTACAAGACGCGTTTAAAACACGATGAACACTGAAATTGACGTAATAGCCTTTATTAATGCCTATCCAAATAAAAGTTTGATGAGAGAAAAATTGAAAGTAGTTAGTTAATTTTCAACCCTTCACAATTTCGCAATTCGCTTTCTGGATTTTCAACACTTAAGTGCCTCAATAATCAACCAAATATCCCTTCTAAATATCAACATCCTCAAAATTCACAAATTAATTTGTGCGAATCACCATCACAGTTCAGCTGGCTAACAAAGATCTTTTTTCTCCAATTATTAAATTCAGGATAGGGTAGAAAGACCTTAGGTCTATAGCCCAGACCGACTGACCATCTATTTTTATTCGTGTTTATTGTTATTTTGTATATATAGATTATTGTATACTTTGTTCAGATAATTACAGTACATTTAATAGAAACAATTCTATGTATTTATTTCACTATTGCAAAAAGTTACAATTTTATATAACGTTATGAAATTGTCAGTTTATGAAGGTAAAATTTATAAACAAATATTTATTTGTGGTTAAAACATAGTGAATATTTCAATTTAGTGTAATTATGGATTACCATGTAGTAAAGGTCGCAACTATTCTCTGATATCACTTATTTCGCGTGTATAAATATTACAAATTAAACACAATTTTTACATTGTTTGTATTACTGAAATTTCAATTGAAAGTAAAAATTGTGTTTAATTTATATTAATGATGTATAACGAAGTAGAAGTCTCCATCATAAAATAGTTGTTTATCTATTTGCTAATAAATGCTTAAGATCTATTTTGTATAAAAATGTTTTGGATTATGTGTGTTGATAATTATATCATAATTGGTATACTGAATGTAGTACATACAGATTATCGTGCATTCATTAATAATATAGAACCACAATCAATAATTAGTCTTGGTAGCATTTTGTAAATGGTAACTGTTATTTTTATCTTTATTCCTTAAGTGCGTTATGCAAGGTTTCTCAAGTGTTCAGATATTGTAATTGCATTTGTTTATAGGAAAATATATAATTTATTGTCAAGGGTAAAACCTAAGTATTTAACAAAAGGAACAGTTTTAAACTAATAAAAAAGGGAGAATGATAAAATGTTATCTAATTAATAACGCAATTTTCGTACCATTTCTCAATAGTTTTTCATAATATTCGTAGTGGGTAAATAGTATCTGATAGAGTAAGTAGTTTTCAACTTAATTATTTGACCAAAGAAATTGGATTTAAATTATTGTATATAAGAAAAAAGAAAGAACGCGGGTCTTTCTTTGTTGTATTGATAATTATTTAGAGTGGTTAACTAAAGTTAAAGAATTTAAAAAAACTCATTTTTTAAAAATTATTTTCTCTAATTCTTATAGTTCCGAAACAGCACCTGATAACTATGCAGTTGTCATCGCCAATTTTATTAGGTAGGTAGATACATTAACCATACTTGTGTTTTTGCTCTAAAAATCATAACTAGAAGCCATGCAGCACACTTTAAGAAGATGAAATGATTAGTAAGTTGGTTGCCAATTTTAGTAGCAAAAGTGTTGTTAAGAAATTATTAACCGTAATTACTATAGTTAATAAGGTATCTTCTTCTATAGGCGCCTCTCCTAGTGGAGGTTGGCGACTATTTCAGCATATGAATATCTGTTGTTGCTCTCATCAGATCTTCAAACTGTCGACTTTTTAATGTTCCAGAGCCACGAAATTCTTTTCCTTCTATCTTCCCCTCGATTATGAGACGTAGCAGTTCGTAGTGTTCGTACCTCATTACATGGCCAAGGAAAGCTGTTTTTCACTTTTTGATATTGAGTAGAAGTTCCCACTCTACTATTTCAGCATATGATTTCCTATTTGTTGATGCTCTCATCAGATCTTCAAACTATCGACTTCTTAATGTTCCGGAGCAACGACATTCTTTTTCTCCCTTTCATCTTCCCCTGGATTATCAAACGTAGTAGTTCGTAGCATTCGTACTTCATTACATAGCCAAGGTAAGTTGTTTTTCGTTTTTTTTTTTTTATATATTAAGTTTTTTATATTGAGAATTTCCCGTTTTAAGCCCACTCTTCTAAGGACTTCTCCATTCGATACGTGTTCGGCCCATGATATTTTTGCATACGACGCAGCATCCATATTTCGAAGGCCACTTATCTTGTTCATAGTGGATGTTTTTAAAGTCTAGATTTCCATGCCAGATGGTATAGCAGCAAGGGCCATATGTAGCATTTTGCTACTTTACGACTTGCTGAATTCTAGCATGGTCCAATATTACGTTTGTTGGAGGATGTTGGTTTTTTGTTATTACCATTGTCTTTGTTTTCTCCACGTTGATTTTAATACCCATAGATGTAGCTTCACTGTTCACTTCATTTAGTAGGTCGTTGAGGCCTTCTTCACTGGTCGCTATTAGTATTGTGACGTCGGCGAAGCGTAAGTTTACTAATACTCCATTGATTTTTACACCTTCCGTTGCTTGATGCAGGGCTCTGCGAAAGATGTAGTCTGAGTATACAGAGGAAATCTCTAAGTTTTTTTTTTAATATTCTCGGATAGGTCATTTAGTATTTTAAATTGCACTCTTTTTGATGTAATATAATTTTATACAGCGTATCCCAAATATGAGATATGACGTACTAGACTATTTTTTTAATGGCAACCTTAATTTTTTATCACTATTCTTAAAGAGTATATGAAGTTACACATGTGTGCCAAATTTCAAATTTTTATTTCCTGTCATTTACAAGATATTTAACAAACATCTAATTTGAAGAATGAATAAATCTAAGTCAACATAATTCACCCTGTATATTAAATAATAGCGGTGAGTACACATCATTGCCTAACACCTTAATAAATTCTAAATTCCCTGGGTGTTGAATAATCTTTTTTGTTTGTTTCCAATAGTTATTCTCTGTAAGAGTTAGTTCCTGTTCATCAACTCCGATCTCACATAGCAGTCTAATTAGTTTTAAATGGTTTATAGTATCGAACGCTCTGGAAAAATCTACGAAGCTTAAGTATAAGTCTTTTCTTCTTCTGGTCCAATCAGTTCCGTTTAGCCCAGTAATGCATCTTTGGTACAGAAACCATTCCGAAAAACAAATTGTTGTTATTAAGCATAAATAATTTGCTAATTCGATCCGTATTTTACATATAATGGCATCTAAAAACTTTCTGTGGACTAATTGTATATTTAAGCTAACTATAATTAATGATGAATGATTGTTATTTTACCAGTAGTAGTAGTAGTAGCGTTTGGCTATCGACCACGTGGTGGTTCCGCAGTGTGATTTGTGTATTTATGTGTGTGTGTAAATTAGCTTGTTACTTTAAAGGATCGCCCCCCTTCACTCTAAAGCACCATTAATTGTATCCCAATGGTGAAAGGTACCGGTCACCTAACCAACTACTGACCCGAACCAACGTTGCTGTACTTCAGTTCGGGGCCGTAACCGAATGCGCCACCACCGGCGAGTTTATTTTATCATTTACACGAAAAAAGTCAAAAGGCTAATAATTCAATAATATAATTTTGTATCAGAAAATATTATTTGAAGGTGTTGATAATGTTTCCTTTTATTGTGGTATTATATTATCCATCTGATCTACATATTTATCAAATTAATAATATGATAAAAGCAGACATGTATTTCGATTTCTCGATCTCATCAGTACATCTTTAATAAATACCTGATTTTAAAATCAAGTATATATTGAAATTCTATTGATGAGATCAATATTTCGAAACACGTGTCTACAGATGTTTATAAACTTGATTGTTACATGTAGAAAAGTAATTCTTATACCAGTTATTAATTGCACTTGAATGTCGTCAACTTCAGGACTAGGATTAGTAAGCACGATTTAATATTATTATATTTGTATCATATGTTATTGTTTATGTTCGATATTAGGCACGAATGTGATACAAATTGTGACAAAAGTAAAAAACAAACTCGAAATGCCTCTGATTTAAGTCTACCGATGCATAAAACTACTATGTTCGAACGTGGTACACAGTATATGGGTATTAAAATCCTAAACCGATTACCAATATCACTAAAAAAATTTAGAGATAGGAACAAATTTAAAATTGCAATTAAAGAGTACTTTTTGAAAAATCCATACTACTCTGTGAAAGAATACTTTCAAACATAGTATTGTATCAAAATATATTTTAAATTGTTTGTCCTATATATATATATATATATATATATATATATATATATATATATATATATATATATATATATATATATGTACTATGTAAGTTAATCTTAAGTGTATTTATCGACAGATATTTTTTATATATGTATTTGCTTCTCATTTATACTTTGACTATGACATTGTAATATTCTATATGAATCTGTATACAAATAAATTATTATTATTATTATTATTACCTAGGAAATTCATTTGTAACATTTAAATGGCTTGTGTATTGAGTATACTAGGGATATTTTATAATAGTTATTTGTACAAGAAGTGTTCACGAGAGTAGGATGTTCCTACTCGAGTGCGGAAAAGCGCATTTCCCACGAGTTGTACACACTATTTTTTCACATACTGAATATAACATCAATTATAAAAATGTTTGCGATTTCAGTTTTGATACTGACATATAAAAATTAGGTTATAATTACCGATAGTACGTGTGTTGTATATATTACTCCATGTATGTAACTGACACCGACATTGATTAATAGTAAATAAAAGTAGTGCAAAAAAGTGTATCTATGCTAAAAAGTGTTCCTATGCAGAAAAGTGTTGCTATGCGGAAAAGTGCTACTTTTGTCAACGATTTAGGATGCGGAAATGTAATTTCTATTCAGTATGTGAAAAAATATTTATATCATGACAGTTTTTTCAAACGCCTTTCAGATGCTTATACCGTTTTACCTCTGTGTTCTAAGCTCAATTCTAATAAATTTGTAAGTTCAATTGGTCAAATTAAATTATGTTGTCTTTATCGATAGGGTTTTACTTTTTAAAAGTGTCTATCTGATAGTTCAAGAAATTAGAAAGTAATGCAATTTAGAAAAGGAGGAAATATTTTAGCGCCATACTAAACATAGCAAAATCTTTTTTGATACCTAAAGGTGACTAATTTAAGATGATGTATTAATCTATTTTACATAATATTAAATAAATCCAAAATGCATGATTTAATTTCATTTTGTTTGATAAGGAGTTTAAATAATTTAGCTGATATAAGGAGTATGATTATGGGCCGATAATTATCGATGGTTCTAAGTTAATAATTTTGAAAATATTTGTGTGTGCGTGTAAATAAATTAAATATTTAATTTAATTATTATTATTTTATTATTTTTATTATTTAATTTTAATTTACATGTGCAAAATTTTTGAAAATTAAAACTAAAAATTATGTAAGAACAATCAGCCAACAGTTAAAACAACTATTTCTTGTATTAGAGAACCCTCAGGTATTGAATTATATTAATATCAACCGTCGTCATATGACTGAAATTACATTCAGTACAAGGCAAAATTTTTGTGCTGTTATTGATTTTCAAGACTTACATAATGGCTATCTGCAGACACGTTTTTCGCTGCATCAAAGCTTATCAGTGCAGTTACGACAAAAGTTACGCCTTTCCGAGTGTAAGGCCGCCCCGAGAATAAATCAATTCAAAATAAAATCGATATATTGTCGATGCTCTATTTTCAAGGCGCGTTTAAAACACGATAAACATTGAAATCAACGTAATAACCTTTATTAATGTTTATCGAAATTGTTTGAAGAGAGAAATTCCAGGTATTCACGACTCTATTTGGAAAACTACAAAAAAATACAAATACCATTCTTTAAAATATAGAACGGTAAAATAAGACTAGAATATTGTAATAATTATTTCAATGGAATTGCCAAAGATATACAGTTCTAATGAGAAATACTTTGTTCGATTACAACATATTTTGCCACGATTTTAGTAATTCCAATCTCACATATTTCAACCCTTTTCAATATTCCTTGCTTTTGGTTGAAGACACCGTCCTTGTTGCCCATTCACATATTCAAATCGCACAAAAATACCTTCAATCCTCCTTCAACTCTATCCAAACTGGTGCTAAAAAATAGCGAAATCGATATGCCGGCCCTTGTTGGATTGTGATGCAATCCTTTTTACCCAAATTGGACCATCTATCCTTCACCACTTCCAAGTTGCCGAAAGATCCGCCCTAAGAACCTTAACTAAACTTCGACATCTTACCAACCTTCGTGACACACCCTCAAAAGAGTTTTTGTAGGAAACCACTCAAATCCCACTCATTTCTCAAAGTATATTCCGTATATTAACTATAATCATTAAATTTGATAAGAATCCTTACAACTAAGCCGTTTTTACCAAATTCTATATTCCTCGAAACGAATTTAATTTGTGCGAATCATTAGGACAGTTCCGCTAGCTAACAATGATCTTTTTTACCCATTATTAAATTCAGAACAGGATAGAAAGACCCCAGACCTAACACCATCGACTTGTATTCATGTTTAATGTTATTATGTGTATATATATATATATATATATATATATATATATATATATATATATATATATATATTGTCCAAATTATTGTATATTTTGTTCGATAATTCATAATTTACTAATTACAGTATATTTAATAGAAACAATTCTATGTATTAGGCCTATTGCGACAAGACAATTATCAAGAATACTTTGCATTTGATGTAGTGATGTAGGGATCAGAATTCGGTTGTAGAATAATTGAACCAATTATGTTTGATGAGCAGCCATGTGGAATTAGACCCTTATAATTGTCAAGAGTGTTTGCCACTTGCATTATTAAGTAATATATATTTCTAAAATTATTTTCTCCATAACATAGAAAGCAAGTTATTGTTAACTTCAATAATAATTTTGGAAATAGGATAATAGGTACTAATAGACCAATTAGGTGGCCTGCAAGATCACTAGATTTAATATCTCTTGATTTTTTCTTATTACATCACATAAAAGTCAGATTTATCAAACTCAAAGAAATAAAACAAAGAGTGAGATGTGCTGTAATGAATGTAAAACTTCAGCAAGTGGTTAAAACAAAGTGAAAATAGTATTAAAGATGACAATAATCATGTATGGAATTATCTTTTATCGATGTTGATTGTTGATCACGCAGTGACATTAGACTAGGGAAAAATGGTATCAAACCACGTTCCACTAAGTTAGATTAAAATAATTATAAAGAATCATTGTATGTACTTAAGGAAGCAAAGTAAACATTCCACAAGGTATAAAAATATTTTTCGATAAAACTAATAAATAGAAAAAGTTAGAGATATATTAGACATAAACAGCAGTAAGCAATATTTTGAATTATTAAGGGAATGTCAATATTAAGAATGAATGTTAAATACTAAAATCAATCCACCGGTATATTTTACATTGATAATTTAATGAAAAAATCTAATCAATGTTTAATTTTTAAAGTGTATTACTTTAGTTTTTTTGCATAAGTGTATAATACGAAACATAGGACATTAGGACTGTCATACCCATCTAGATAAAAAATGACGTCCTGAATAAGAAAATAAAAAATATATCCATATTTAAAATTTTTAAATGCATGAAACTTCAGGTCAAACTTGAAGTTTATAAGTATTGCCAATGACAACTACTCTAAAGTTACTGTGACCTCAAAACTATCAAATGAATATCTTGAATAATAAAAAGGAAGCTGTAGAGGTTGGATTTTAGCATCTCGTCCAACATAATATCTTGTGAGTCTGTTTTCTAAATACTAAAATTGTTTACCTTTTCCGTTTTTAATTAATTAATGAAGAAGCCCTTCGAAGAGTGGACTCAGAGCGGGAACTCCTTATCAATATCAAAAAAGAGGAAAAACAGCTAACCTTAGCCATGTACCATAATGAGGCACGAATTACTACGTCTGAAAATCCAGGGGAAGATAGAAGGAAGGAATGGCATTGGAAGGAAAATAATGTCGTGGCTTCGAAATATTAGGAAGTCGGCAGGGATTAATTTGATAACTTCAAACCATCATTTTGAATCCTAATAATCATTGTGATTATTGTATATAATTTGTATGTGATTGTTCAGTACTTTATATTCAGTGTTTGCCAAAAATTTATTTCAATACCTTTTTGCAACTTTTTGTATCATAATTAATTAATGCTTATGCAATTTAAGTTTTAATTGGTATATTTAAACGGTTTCGTTTCATAATCCTCCTAAGCAAAACCGTTTTATATGCATATGATACGTGCAAATTTATTCCGTATCGTTTCCAGCGTGTTAGTATTTACGGCATTGTAAGGAGAGAATTCTAAAACAGGTAAGTATTTCCTCTACGCGATTACATCGATCTGTGGTATTATTTACACCTTCAACAGTACATACGTACAAAAGGGGATATCCTATAGATATTTAGAATGATTGCGGAATTAATTAATGAGAGGATTTTTTTTAGACTAAAGTTACTATAATTGTTGGTTCATAAAATTGAGTCATTGTTAAACGTATTAGGAAGTGATTGCTTGCAACATCTGAGTAATAGATGCCGCAAGTAGTTTTAAAATAAAAATAATTGTTAATGGATGAATGGATTGTTGCAATTAGGCCTTATCCTGAGTCAGATGGCATTGAAGCTCCACCATCGATGCGTTGCAAGTTCTGCGTGCGGTTCGGCGAAAGTAACGCGTTAACGGTTCCACGCCGTTTATGTGGCCATTGAATTGGTGAAGTGCTCTCGTTGAGAGATTTACAAGTGGGGAACAATGGAAGTACTCGAAACGATAATACACGGTGTAATGTAGACCTCCCGTTGATGCCGGCGGAGCCGATGGGATAACAATGAATCGGGCCTCTCATCTAGTTAATGTTAGTATGCAGATGAGAGAGTGTCGGCGGGTGGTGTATTGTGTAGCACCTGTGCGCTGCCCTGTGGCCGCATTCTTCACACCGTCCGGCGACTAGACAGGCGCCAGTCCGACTCGGCGCCACACCATCGCCCCATCCCGCTCCATTGCACTTGTCTGCCGGCTCTCTCTTTCCCACGGCCGACGCCACTCCACTCCGACAACAAGAACAACATCAGAACACAACAGTGCCAGACGTCGTTCTGGCGACACCACACCACACTCGCAACACGCGCGAACGCACGCATCCGGATTATAACACCCAGTGCACATCTTATCATCCTCCACATTCGTCCACCACATTCAGCAAAACTGGCTCAGATTATGACGAATGGAAATACCAGAACTCACCTAATTAAAGGTAAATTTTGATTCATTTAATAATTTGATTTCGTAGATATTAATCAATTAAATCTTACAGAAAACGCAATGGAAATGGAATACGCGATGGAAAACAGCCCGCACTCACCGACGGATAGCAGCGAGGATTCCGTGGAGGTGAAAGTGGAAATTATCGCCGGCCGACAGAAAAGGAAGTTATCCGAACCGCGGCGGCTTAGCGACGGTCCCTTGAAGAAGAGGTTGTGCATACGCGAGGAGGCCGCCCCTTTCCGTCCATGGAAAACAACACCGGAACCAACAAAACTATTCCCCACACCGCCCTTGGTTGACACCATGACACACTCATACTTCCACCCACCATCCCCGACAAGACCTCGAAGCCCCAGCCCTAGTCCCGGTCCAGTTGATTTAATCAAAAAAACCACCGAAGTTAAAATCAAAGAAGAACCCGAACTACGAATCCCCATCCATCCAAACCCAACCGATTCCATCCATGACACCGAGGACACCATCTCCAACACAATGGACTCCTTCCCGAAACTGCAGCACCGGAAGGAGCAGCGGAATTACAAGAACATGACCAGGGAGAGGAGGATCGAGGCGAACGCCAGGGAGAGGACGCGAGTGCACACCATCAGCGCGGCCTTCGACACCCTCAGGAAATCAGTGCCCGCGTACTCGCATTCCCAAAAACTCTCGAAACTCAGTGTGCTACGTATCGCGTGCAGCTACATCATGACCCTCTCCAACATGCTCCAGGACTCGCCGGACACGGCCCAGACCGTCGAGAACGTGAGCAGGACGATACAGCGCGAGGGCAAGCTCCGGAAGAAAAAGGACGAGGACTAAAACGCCGCCGCCCACCGCCGGACTAGACTTTAGTGTGAGAGCCTCAAAGGTGCTATTTTAATTGTTACGATTCATGTGCCAAATAATGTACAAAGTGCGACAATAAGCGGAACACCACTATTTTTCAAGCGACCCCAAAGAACCCCTCGGAGGACTATTATACGGACGGGCCTTTCCACGAGGAAATAAAATTGATTTCATTTTTTTACAAATTAGTGTTTAAGTTCTGCGATTTAAGTACAATAAATAGTTAAGTATGATATTTAATCACTTCTTATTATTACATATTTAACCTCCCCTTTCGCACTAAACTTTTCAGTACAATTAAAGTTATTTTCAATACAATACAATTAAACACAAAAGATTTATATTACGATGAATTAAATTCTCACTCAATCCGTGGTGAAACATGTTTATGTTAATTAGAGGATTAATTCAAACACTTGGTTTTTATTCACTATTTAAAATAGTGAAAGAAAACCAAGTGTTTTAAATCATCATCAAATATTTATATGAGTACAAAACACCAATCTTTTCGTAAATCTACAAGAGTATTGATCATAAGAACGGTTGCGACCGTTGTTACGTTTTAATTCATGTTATACATTAAACTAAAACACTTATTATGTTTTAGTTTATTGTTTACAAAGAGTAAAGTAATTATATACTAGTAATTTGTTTTTAATAAATTCGATACTTCTTCTCCTACATTCTTGATGGAACCAAATTTTCATATTGGGTTTGTTATGTTTCATTTATTTAAACAAATGGAACATAACAAGTGTATTACTTCTCCCAATAGTAATTTTTGCCTTAAAAATATTAAAACTATCTAAGCCGAATTATTTGAGCAAATAAAAACTTTTATTATTATTATTAATTCCAATATATTAATTTATGTCAAATATATTGTTTCAAGTTGATTAGAAACAACTAATAATATTAAAATTAAAAACTATAAGTCTGCCTCAAACTATGTGAAGATTGTCAATATTTACTTTACAAATTAAATAATCAATAGCGAATTCTAATTAAAAGTTGTACTGATTTGAACAAACAGATAAGAATATTATTTTACACAAGTGTTTATGAACAACATATTTAAAGTTTTCCCTGGTATGTTTATGATCAGCCAGTAACTATGTGAATATATAAGTGGACATATGTTAAACCGAAACTAGATAAATTTAAAACTAGTTCCTCTTTAGTAAGTGTTAATAAACGAAACTATTTGATATTACATTATCAGGAATAAATAAACACAAATTTCTGTAACATATTAGTATTTGTTTTTAATTATTAAAATCATAATCGACTATAGTTTCGGCTTTTGTAAGTCAATATCACTTGACAAACTGTGGTATAAAACATAAAAAGTCATACGATTAATTAAATTCTCACTTTACCTTTAGTGAAATTTTTTTATGTTAATTTAAACTTCTAATTAACATAAAAAGTCATTTAATTTATCTCTTGCTGTTCTCAATAACAATATTAAATTAGCATGTGTTTTTTGTCTAATAATTATTGGTGAAAGTTTAATTACAGTACAGATTGGGACAAACAGAAAAAAATATTTTAATAATTAGGCGTTTGTGAACATCAGATTTAATAATTTCTCTTACTATTTGTATAGCCAGTAGCTGCATTCATGCACGTGTAAGTGGACATATGTTAGAACTTTTATGTTTTAGCAAAAATAAATAAACTCCACTCTGTAATTTGAGAGATAATAAACAAAATTATTGATGGATAAAATAAATAAAAGTAGTCCCAGAACTGTCCCTTGTGGGATGCCTATTAAGTTTGAAAATAGTTCTTGATTGACCGATACTATGTGATATTTCATAATCAGCAATACATGAAAAACATAAGCTGAAAGATAAAAATAATTATTGTTATAACTACATAAATTTCTATAAAGATGATTTCTCTCTCTCTCTCTGAAATACAATTTTCTACATTATATAACAGTTGGCAATAATTATTAAAATTACAATCGACTATAGTTGCGGGTTTTGTGAATTGTTATGATTTGGCAATGAAGAGTAGTAAAGAAATTATTTATCACTTGAAAAAAATGTTATTCCCAGAACTCTTCTAAGAATGTTTTTGAAACAACCGCTTTGTTTCGAAGATATAAGGCTAACAACGTTTTATAAAACAAAATACTATGTATACAAAATTTGGAAGCCACAGTAAAGCGAACTATATGTCAATATATCCAAAAAAATAACTTAAAAAAATAATTTAAAAAAAATCAGGGCTGTCTGAAAGACGCAAATAACTTTAAGAGTATATTATAAATATTTGTTACAATATTTAAATAAACTATGTTAATTCACATATAAGTGAATACTTGTTACGGAATATGAATATCTAGTTTTAATATTAGCAAAAATATGATTTCGAAATTAGGTGTTGGTAGCAATTTTACTATCAGAAGTAAATGAAACACAATTTTTGTTGATCACGTTTATATTCGTAAATATTATAATACTCGAAGACAGATTCACGGTGGTTTCTGCAGGCAAAGAAATCAAGCAACAAATTACTTGTTTACACCATTTATTTTTTGCTGTGGTGGGGTTGTGAGGGTTGTTTTTGTAGTAGAATGAGCGAAGTAGTCCTTTTTGTCATCCACTGGATTTCCCGTTTGTTTTCTTTTATTTATTTTCATTTCTCTTAAATATCCATTTTCCTCTCATTATTAATTTTTGTATATTTTGAAAGTTTCGTTAAAACGATATCCTTCATATTTTCCGCTGATGTTGGTGGTTCTGCTTGACATTCCCCCACATAAAGAAATCCATTGAGTTTTATCTGGAGATCGCACTGGCCATCGTAATAGTCCATCGTTTCCTATCCATCTTTCACCGAACATATTATTAAGTTATGTACTTACATAGGGGCACAATGTGGATGTGCTCCATCTTGTTGAAAATACATGCCTCTAATTTGAATAAGTCTTAAATCTTTAAGGAGTCGAAAAAAATAATTATTTAGGAAATTTAAATACATGTTGGATTTAAAACATCATAAAAAATGAACTAATGACAGAAGTGTCTAAAATGCCTGCCCATACATCAACCGACCATTTTTCTTGACAATTAACCCAGAATTAGTGAGGATTTCCATCTGAGTGATAGTGAAAATTATGCCGATTAACAAATCCATTTCTATGAAACGTACTCTCGTCCATAAATAAAATTTCATAAAAAAAAAATCATTTTCATTTACATTTTGTTCTACGCAATTGTAAAAATATTTCGGTATGGAAAGCCTGCTTCCTTGAGTTACTGGTGAAGTTCAATATAGAAGGATTAAATTTTTTCTTAATCATCTTTGAATGGTGGTACTGCTGATTTAAAAATCTCTTTTAAGCTTACCTATACTCCTATGAAAATATTCTATTACCCCTTTTAAAATATTAAATTCATATTCTTCGTTTATCACGGGTTTAATTCTCTCTTGTTTTTCTATTTAAGAAACACTTCTTGTTGCAATAAATCTTTTTAAAAGTTTTTTATACACTTCATACACTCTTCTTGCCAACGACGGATTTTTAGAGCACTCTCCAAGAATAAAAAGCAAGTCAACCAATTCATTCTCAGAAAAATTAGCCATTCTTATCAATAAAAGTTAATGTAAACATCTCAACAAATAATTAGAAATAGCTTCCTTTCTTTTCGGTTACTTAGATATAATAAAAAGTAACTGTATAATTACTTTTATGTTTGTATTTCAAAGTAAACTAATTAGCGTTGCATAATGATTGGTGTATCTTTACGTGGTATCATCTAGATCAAATTGTGCCAAATTTGGATTAAGTAAAAGCCTTAAGAGAAATTAAGTAGAGGCGTTGATAGAGGTTCAATAAAAGATTTAATGAAAAAATACATTGGCTGAGTTTAACCCAGTCTCGAACGTTTTAACAGTAAAAGTAAATTCAGCTTCTAAACCTACAAATGCTGTATTAGGTGCAGAAGTATCTTAACCTTAACCGTTTGAGTTAACCCTAGATGCACAGGTTTTCTTTTAATTATAAAAAATTGATTTTGATTATTTTACATAAACCATTACTCAAAATAGGTAGATGTTTCGAATCTTTTTTTTTCTTATTTCCTATGAAAGGGTTAGTTTCGATTTTCTTTAATTCGTGAGAGTAAGTCCAGACGTTGATAGTGCATTTTTTTTTTCAATTAAAGTCTGGGCAACAAATCCTTCAACCCTTGAAATGTTTAAGCTCCATGTTTTGACCCAATTATTTATATAAAACAATATATAAATTAACAACAGCTGCATCCAAATAATAGAACAGTATGCGGTGCCACAATTTTTTAATACGTCAGTCAAGTTTATAATTGGCCAATAGCTGATCAAATTTATCCACTACAATTATGTTTAAATTATAATCAATTATTAACGAGGGATAAGTAACTGAAATATTATCCCCATTTTTATCATTTCTCTGTAATGTTCTCACCTGATTTGGAGCATGATAATTAGATAAGAGAAGTACTCCCCTATTATCAATTAATTTTGTCAAAATTAATCACAGCAGCACACAAAACTATTGATGCGCTTTTATTTGTATTAATTTTTTCATTTATGAATGCATTTACCATTCGTGCATAGCACTGCCAACTGAATGAAAATTTTTATATCACATATTAAACTTTTCGAGGTGGGTTAAAATAGAAAGCTAAGCAAAGGGCGGGGTAGTTTTAACCTATCTAGCCTCAAAGAGTTAAATGAGAAGACATTCATTTGGCTAAGGAAGTGCCCCAAGTCTTAAATAAAAAGACATTATTTGGTCACTTATAATAATTAAACATTTATCAAGATATACTTAGCCTTATGTTAGGCAGTATTAATGCTGGTTGCAGTTTTGTCCCCGCCTTCCAGCCTTAAATGAGTCAGTAATTGATCTGTTTGTTCGGGGGAATAACCATCATTTAATGATGGAGTCTGAAGTTATTTTGGTTCGGACCAATAACTGCAATGCTATTTTTAAACAGCTATCTTTACTTGACACGAGACACTTTATCATTAAGAAAGTAAGTGAATAATATCAGTAGTCGCCGTAAAGTGGTCAGAAAATGGAAAACCAAACCGAGGAATATCGCTATTTATTACTGCTGAAGAACCATCCACCATACTCACCAGACTTTGCGCCGTCCGACTACTATTTGCCAGAAGTTCTTTGAGCGTGGCATCATGATGTTGCCCAAAATATGGAAAAAAGTCAAGAAAAGAAATAGTGGATACATAACTGAAGAAAATTATTTTTTTTTTAAGAAAATCGCCTTTGATTATTATAGTAAAAAAACCGATAAGACTTAAGACTCAACCCAATAACTATAAAACTACAAAGCATCACTTTTGAGATGATGATGGCACATACGAATGATACAGTATTAATGGCGTGGAATTGGAGAGGAATCAAAGACATGTTGAAGAGAGTGGGAAGATATATTAATAAAGGTAGGGAAGACGAAGTTGATAAGGTTTAGAAATAAAGTAAGGGAGAGAAGAGTAAAAGTATTATAAAGAAATGATAAGGTAGTTGAAAGGATTAAAGCATTCAAGTATATGGGATTTATTTTTAAAAATATAGGCGAGTACGTGGAACATACAAGATGCAAAAAAAGTAAGAAAAGCGTGGAGTTTTGTGTGAGAGAGAAGTGGGAAAATGGTTGGTGAAACATTTTCGTGTGCCATGTTAATTATGGGATGCGTATGTGAAGTCAATTTTAATGTTGGAAACAAGAGTGTATGAGTACACAGAGAGAGTAACTGAAGTTTCGAAAGCATATGCTGGGGGTTGAAAAGTCGACTTAAGGATATATAGCGTGTCAAAAAAACAAATAGAGTTTGCATTGTGATGGAATAAAGAGAAGAGGTCATGAAATGAAGTTGTGAGGATTAGAGAAGCAGAGAGCAAAGGGGTAAAGATAGCATGGAGAACAGACCGAAAGAAAATGTATTTAAAAAAGGGGTTATCGAAGAATGTAGTCAATGGTTGATTGGATTTTTAAATTTAAATCATGTGTATACCTGCTGGGGTTTTGCTTTATTGTAACACATTAATCAATAATCCCCCGGTCTAACACATATATGAATATATTGTTAACAGACCCACTTGATTTGCCGCTTAGTACTAGCTGGAAATAAGTGCGTGTCACAATTCGAAGGGATTCTGATCGTTAGTTTAGTGGTTACAGTGTTGATTTAACACTATTTTTAACGCTGTGTTGCGTTCCACTAAAATTTTGAATTTTTACATCCACGTATCCGTCTGAACGAGCTATGACCATCGTGGGCCCACAAGAAAAAACTTGGAACTCGTCACTAAACACAATTGGATGCCATTCTTGCGTCCCATTCGCTTTTTCGTTGCTGCATTCTAGCTTGCATAGATGTTGAAGTGGTGCAAGGAAAGACATAAAATTGTACGATATGAACAAAGCCCATAAGACCTTATCCGGAGATAAACAGATGATATTGACATTCTGGGTCCTACACCTCTCATCCAATCTTTTGCAATTAATCGTGTTGAAAATCTGTCTCTTGTGGCCAAAAGTCCTTCGCGATCTCTAGTCCTCCGGAGATATCCTGATCCAGGGTGACGTTGTTGAACCCCTTCCTCGGACCTTTTTTTGTAGCCGGGATGTGGAAAATCTTTTTTAGACGGAGTGTGGGACTCCCCAGAACAGGTATACCCACTAGAAACCGGGGAGGTGGTTGTCGGCCTGCCACCCCGCGGAACCGCCGTCTGGCATTACTTCACGGGGGGTAGGGTGTCGGTCAGCGTCCTTCATGTGTGTTTGTGTGTGTAAGATGTGTGCGTGTGTTGCCTACCGATCGCATCTCATGTTCAATGGGAGACATATCAGGCGACCGAGCAGGCAGGCCATGGGTGTACGGCAATGTTAGCTTCATCCAAAGAACGCGTTGTAGCCTTTGCAGATTGAGGCCGCGTATTATCTTGTTGAAAAATGGGACTTTCCAGCCCCTGAAGATATGGAAGCGCAATGAATGTAACCAGCTGCGGTTAGGTGGCCGTCAATGAGGATCAAGGGTAATTTGCTATAATAAAATACTGCATATTGTGTGTGTGTGTGGGTGTGTGTGTGTGTTTGTATTCGTGTGTGTGTGTGTGCTGTGTACGGCTCGGGTACGTGGGGTCGCTACTCCCAAATGGCTGTGCACATCAACCACCCCTGCGGGATTCCTCGGACCACTTGGACTAACATCCCAATACCTTTGCAATACTTCGGTTTACACGACGAGCAATTTCTTTAGTGAAAGTCCGGCCTCTCTCATGCCAATAATACGGCCAATCAAAAT
Organism: Ontholestes murinus; assembly: GCA_963969525.1. Taxonomy (NCBI): domain Eukaryota; kingdom Metazoa; phylum Arthropoda; class Insecta; order Coleoptera; family Staphylinidae; genus Ontholestes; species Ontholestes murinus. The sequence goes on along the minus strand of OZ018393.1, from coordinate 50,449,105 downwards.
CAGTTAAGATTGGAAATCTTAATTCTGATAAAAATAAAAACATGATACTATAAGATATATAAGAAATATTAATAACAAAACACAAACTTAATAAATATTTTAATTAATTTTAATTTATAGCACATAAAAACGCAATGGCGCCAAAGTTTCTGTTTGAATGAGTAGAAGGATCCAGAGAATAAATCGAACCAGTGGTATTGAGAGAAGTCATTGGCATATCTCATCATCCTAGTCATTCTGATATTATGGGCAAACTTAATGTTGATGACTCCAATTCTAAATAGAAAATTATTCCTAAAAATATGGATGGAATTAGAAACACGAAAGAAATGAAGAATGACTAGTAAACACCAGGCATAAATCTGTATGTATTCTTAATGTCAATTTTATTTATATCAATCTGGAATTGCGAAGATTAAACAGGAAATGCATATTCAACATGGCAACGAACAAGGGAACAATATAATATTTTCAAACAATCGAAGCTGAAATCTTTAGACAAATGAAATACAAATCGCAACATTTATCTTGTTTTATAACAAATAGCTAAAATATTATGGTTAAAGATCAATATTCCATCAAATAACAAACCTAAGACATTCATAATATCTACTTCAAGATTTAACCCATAATTCACTTATGAATTTTCAATACACCAAATATTAACGTGTGTTAAATGATCCAATATCTGAATATTGTCATTAACTGAAATAACAGTTTTAAATAACTTAAGATCGTAGGCATTAATAACTAAAAGAAAGAGTTGAGGGTCACAGTGCGAACCCTGCAGAACCCCTTAACGAACATAACAAATTAGATTAGATATCCAAAGTATTTGACACATACTGCTTATAAGCGAGTAAATTAAAACAGAAAAACGACTACAAATCCGTTTTGGTTAGAAGAAATCACTTGGTGAAACATCCAGGATAATTTATCTACGACAATTTTATCAAGCAGTTTGGGAATTATAAACTGTACACAGACCCCTCGATAATTTTTCACCATAATACGTTGACCAGCTTTAAATATAGGATAGAGAAAACTGTCTTTTCACTTTCTAGAAAATCTACTTGAAGTTAAGGACTTAATATTAGGAAAATATTACATGTATTAGAATACTTCACGTATATACATAGTTTTATGAGAATACTTGGGATTCCATCAGAACCTGATGAAAAGCTATCTTTTAAAATAATTATACAATTAAACACTTGCTCGCGACTATTGAACCATTTATTGGTAGGTTCTTGAAAAAATCATCCATACTAAGATATGGGGAGTATTATTAATAAATACTCAAAAGGAAAAATTCAAGCTATAGTCTATAATTCCGTCACCATTGCAAACAATTTTATTTTTGAAACACATCTCTTTAGGAATTCAGTCCTTATTTTTAGTTCTCTTATAAACTGAACTAAATAACGTGAATTAACAATAATATTTCATTGTACGCCATTAATGTAACAATTATTAAGTTATAAAATAAAATAGTTTACTCACAGGGTAATTTTTACTGTAGATATATCTGAATTACTTTCTAATGTATGAATTATCATATATGAATTTTATGCATTTTATTTTGTATACTCGATACTTGTTCTGCTACTTTCTTGATGAAACCAAATTTTCAAATTAGAGAAGTAAAACTCTTGTTATCTTCTTCTTTAAATTTATTTAATGGTAACATAACAAGAGTTTTCAAAATTGTGCATATTGCTACATTGTAAACGGTTGCTACCGAGTGCGTTGGTAAATGATAAGAACCTCGAAAACAAATTCAAGAAAACCTTTTAAAGGAAGGTAGATATTTCAGCATAAAATGGGAGTACAAATGCCGACCCAACATAATCAATTAAAGGAAGTTGAAAATTAACAAGGATCAAAAATATTTAAAATAATATAAATTGGTCAGCCATTAATTCAAATAAGCATGTATAGTATATAGGATGGATGAGTGGTCACTATCCCATTCTCCAACCTCTAAAACACATACAAATATTTTAGCAAATCCTGATACATTAGGTATAGCGATTCCTACAATTTTCAATTTACTAATAAAGATTTTGTATTAGTTCTCTATGTATATTTTATAGCTTGAAGAGTAGAATTTGAAATCATAAACATTGTTGTAGCTAACTACTATTTATATGTAGGTTAGGTAAATGCACTTAAATATGTAAAGTGTAAACAAGGGTTTATTTCATAAACCTATAGCAATTATACCAGTTAAAAAATCTATAAATACTTAATGTAAATGAGAAAAAATCATTTCTCTGAGCATTACTGCACCGTTAACTTATAATTATGTAGGTCCTAACAGCTAATAGTTGATCAACTACTCTTAGTACATTGAATTACATAAGCAATAGCTACCGCCAGAAAAACAAAATCACAATTAGTATAATGTAAACGCGTCACAGAAGTTATTACGTAATGGCAGTCCACAGACACGTGTTTCGCTGTAGCAGAGCTCATCAGTGAAGGTATGCCATAATTTCCAAGTGAAAGTAAAGTAAAATTTAAAGATACAAAGACACCGAAAACATGAAACTTTCAGTAATTATAAAATATGATAATCCTAAAGAATAATAATCGCTATAATCAATAATCTTGTAAAGATGAAAAATGTTGTTTGTAAAATTGAATGAAATTAATTGAAAACGTTAAAAACACAAAAAATGGTTTTCTAGTGCGATAAGCTGTAAAATATTAGAATATATTCGCGTGATTAACACCATATTATTTATTTATTTATGAATATTATAAAAGTAATTATTGAAGTCCGAACGGAGTATATGAAATATTTACCAATTACGTAGGTTCATTTCGCTCTCGCTTTCTCCTTCCCTCTTTAATTACATCCCTTTCTCAATTTCATGCAGAATAATTTCAATGTTATTTTTTATCTTATACTTTATATTTCCTTACAGCACAGGACTAACCCCACCCTCATAATTAATAACGTTTTCACACAACTTAAGTCTTTTATTAAAACAACTACAACACTATTTATTTAGTCTGTGTTATTTATTTCCGACTGTCAGAGATTAATTTATGCCCACTATTTACATATTTTCGGTGTTTACTTATTTAGTTCGCATCGTCTTCGAGAGAGAAATTTCTGAATTCTAGAAATTCTAGAGAGATGAATCACCGTTGTTCTATAAATCATATTGCAAAAATATTTATTTATTATAACACGATATTCCAAAATCTTTGAGCCTTGTCCTCCTAAAATAAATTTCTAATAATAATTTAATAATTATTTTTTGTTAACATAAACCGTTTATTTTGAAAATGGGGTAAATGCAAAAATTATTGTAATGATTGAATTAAGAGCAACTCATTACTAATATTATTATTGCTATTTGAGACTTTTATATTGTTATAACTTTTGAAATATACTTTATGGATAGAGAAGCCATTATAGAGACATCTATTAATTAGGCGGACAAACCACCGAAAATTAAGGAGCATTCAACAGCTATAATTAACAATAACTATGTTAAACATTAAATGATGGTTTTTCTGTTAACAACAACTACGGACCAGTTTCGTCCTATTTTGGATCTCATCAGTGCAGCGCTGTTGAAGACAAGGAAACGAAATGTAATTGCAGAATTTATAATCTTACAGTTCTCCGTCTACGATATAGACACCATTGATAAACTTAAAGAATTGTAATCGAAAGTAATTAAGTGTTTCATTTTATATTACTATTATATTATAATTAAAATTCTTTAATATTGTAAATACGTTGTAAAATAATAGGCAATTCAATTTTAATAAAAACTTGTTTAATTATCAAACGATAACTTGAAACGCCAATGTGCAATAAATTTATTATAAACAATAGATGGGCAGTTCTATGCATAGAAAAGAAGCCCATTGTTTCGCAAAGCACGTGTTGAAAACCAGACTGATGAATAGTATTATTTCGCGTGCTGGGTATTTCTTTCCTACTTATACAGTTTAAATTTACTTAAATTGATTTACTTAATTCATTACAATGCCATAAATTTAATAACATATATTAAATACTATACATACAATATAACATATTAGAAAACTATTTTTAGTATTTACCTGCAATCCTATTATTACCCTCTCCTTTGTCATGCAATTCAATGTTATACCCAAATTAATTCTTCTGCTTATTAACATTCAACTGATAAACACATCGGGATTTTGAACTAACATGAACTTTAAAAGACTTATTTCTGAATTCAAAACGGACATATAGATAATTTTTTGCAGAAAATTTTGGCATCAAAAAGGTTCTGGTCGGAAACCAGGAAATCCTGTGACTAAGATGGATATTACGAACGCAAACATAATTGCACATACATTTACTGGATATTTCTAATCAATATATTCAATGACTCATGACTCAAACTTTTGCGATTTTACAGTAAATGACTGGTAGATTAAATATTTCATATCGGGTGACTGTTCAGAACCGATTGATATATTCACAAACGATTAATACATTAACGTGTTAAAAAGGAGAAACATTTAGCGACTGAGCTATATTACATACACATCTTTAAATCCCTACCATTTCACATTCATGATGATATATTGTAAAATTTATTTTGTATTAGTATTTTGTAGAATGGCTTTATTAGATAATAAAGTACGATTATTAAATATTATTAACATTCTATATAAAAACTAATACTTTCACACTGACAGAAAATTAGGTATAATAATTTGTATCCTAAAACAAGATCAACACTTATCCTTAACATTCAGCTACTGTCCTATCAGTTTTCTACATGTCAATGGCAAAATCTCTTTTAAAAAATAGAATACTTTCCCTAATTTCTAACCGTCTTCCTAAATAGCAATTTAGATTTATCCTTTAACATTCAACTACCCTTCAACTCACTATTCTAACTTAAGATATTCAAATAACACACCTTGATGGAAAAGCTTCTGAAGCTCTATTCCTAGATGTTCAGAAAATAATTGCCATAAAAGTCTATTGTACAAGTGCCACCTTTACATATCAAAATTATCAATACATTCTGCCCGACCATCTTAACTTTGATCCCTCTCAATATCTACTGCAATTTATAGATGATATTGTATTCATTACCCAAAAACCTATACCCTCCAATTCCTATGAATGCTCATTACCTCCTTTAAACACTGGTTTTTAAATCTAAAATCAACCCCCACAAATCACAAATCCGAATTTGTTATAATCGCCGCATTACTACGTCAGTTTTCGTCAAATACCTCTATGGTCGTAGAATATCATCAACGGGGTAAAATATTTTAAAAATTTAAAAACTCTATATAAACTGCAGTTTGAATTTATAATATGAACTGTTGCCCGTTACTGTTAACTATAACGAAAACAGATTTAATAATGAGAAATTTTAAATTTCGGTTTGATCGTTTAAAAGTTTTTATGTGTCTTTTCTCCAGTTTATTTCGATAAATTCTAAGGCATAAACTATAGGAGTTACATGAAATTTATATAACAAGTAATTGTAAAGAATCTAAAATTGAGCACATTGTTAAGAATAGTCTTTTTGCGTGAACCTCATGGTTTTCAAGAAAAATGTAAGAAAAGTACTATGCTGACCACATCGCCACTTTTGTACGTTTTTTTTTACATTTTACAACTTATAATTAAAACCCTCGCTTATGATTTACTGATTGAAGGGTAGGACAGAGGACACCCACCCACCCTACATATACATGATAACTTTAAAAACTAATCGTTGATGATTTTGCTGCAAAACAATAAAAAATAAAGCATAATCCAAATTTAAGTTTAAATATAAATTGCTTTCTATAGCTAACCTAGATTTAAAGTCTAATTAATCTAATCTAAATCTAATTTAAATTTAAAGTCTGCCTACCCATCATGCATAAAAAATGTATTAATTTACTCACTCAAAAATGTAACCTGTTGAATTTCTTTTTTAAAGTTAAACAAATGTTTTGTAATTAATTTTATTCCAAACCGCGAGACGGTCAATAATTGAAATTTATATGCACATGTAGGGTGAGTGTTTTACTGATTGGAGGGTGAGATAGAGACCACCCACCCACCCTTCATCTACATGATAACTTTAATTACTAATCGTTGATGATTTTGCTGCTAAAAGCAATCAAACCCTTTATGCAATAAAAAGTAAATCAAAATCAAAATTTAAGTATAAATATAAATGACTTTATATAGCTAATCTTATTTAATTTAGATTTAAAGTCTGCCCACTCATTATGTATCAAGTTTTTACTAATTTACTCACTCAAAAATTTTACCTTTAATTTTTTTATTAATTACAATTATTTTATTATAAATTTCTAATTTCCTAATCAGATTAATAATTAGTCCTATATATTCACTTTCAATAGAAGAACAAGCATCTCTTAAATTGGGTTACGAGTTCATGTTTATATTCATGAATATTAAATTTTATTACAGTAATAATAATTCTGCTGGTTGAATTTAGATGTTATGAATAAATATTTTTTATCGTGTGAATACAATAATAAAAATGGTTATGTGGCCATCATATTACTTTCCCTATATTTTTCCTATAAGGCTATTCTTAATAATTTGTTCACTTTTGAATTCTCTACAATTATTTGTTATATAAATTTCATGTAACTCCAATAGTTCATTAGCAAGCAATTGGCCAAAAATGTCGAAATTTTCAATTTTTATCGAAAGTTAAAATTTTTATGAAGAACTTGTTCGGTTTCTCATTCCCTTAAACTTCTTTCTAAAAAGTTTTGTAATATTTTTCATATTAAAAAAAATATCGGAAAAAACAAAAAACGGCCTCGGCTAAACATCCACTTCCGGTTTTTGAATGTTCCTCAAAAGCTTTTCAGTTCCAATTTTTAACGATAAAACCTTAAGTTTAAAGTTTCATCTCAATAGGATCATTCGTTTTTGAGATACAGCATTTTCATGTAAGAAAATAATATTTCCCCTATATATTCTATATAGGGAAAGTAAAAAAAACGATGGAAAAGAAAATTTAATAATTCGATATATTATAATGTCAATCGAAATTAAATAGCTCTATAAAGAAATTATAATGTCGGATTAGTAGCGCCATCTATGTTAGAGTAGTATAGTATACTTTACTGACTAGTGGCGTGGATTCTGGATGACAAGAAAGATCTCTTACTTTTAAGTTTGTTATTATTATTTGTTATTTAAATTTATTAGAAGATTATTTGCTTATTATGGATCTAATGTATTTTAATTCCGAATTTTATCATAAAATATCATTAGCTTATACTATTACATAACAATATAATATGGTAGAATTATTTTGCTGGCGATAGTATGTCAATTTGAAACTATTTCATTGTATGTAATGCAGCTTTCTAGTATAATTTAGACACGGTTTTAATTACTATATTCAATGAACATGCTGTATAACCTGGGGGCTTATTGTAAAAAATGACTGATAAAGTAAATAAAATTAACATCTTTACTAATTCTTATATATGTTAAATACAATAAAAATTTAATCTAAGTTAACAGATGACATACTGACCCACACATGAGTTAAAGCATTTCATGCATGAAAATGATGGCATATGAAATCTCGGTGAATGTCGACCTATATTTCTTGGTTATATTTTCCATATTCAAGACACAAATGGATGGATATCGATCATAGCAGCACAACCATATATTTCAAAAAGGGTACAGATCATTTCCGTTTTTTTCTGAAAGTTTTTAGGGACGAGGCGACTGTCATTATTATTAAATCTGACATCGGACTGCTAAAGATCATGTTAGTTTACTAATGACCTAGCAAGCTGATACTTAAAGATAATTTAAACCTTGGGCTTAACGACAACATGCCCACAATCATGGCTAGTGACCTAATTTCAAAAAGCCCTAGCTGAACATGCAGGGTCACAAACAAAAACGGAAAATTCTCTTTAAATTTCCTCAACAACTCGAGACACAACATCAGAGCGGTGAAAGTTGTATTTCCCATCTCCCTCTATCACTCATCACAGACCTAACGAGGTCGATATAGCCGTCCTCTCAAACGTAAACTCAGACCACCACATCTAGATGACTGACGACCTGCCCTCCGATAACAATCCAGTTTTTCTTGCATTCTTGCGTTCGTCACCATAAGACTGTTGAGAGAGGTTAAGTCAATACAAGAAAAAGGTTGAGCTTTTCATCTCCCGTCTTCAGATCATCAGATTCAAACCAGACTTTGAAGTAATCGCAGCAAAGCTCACTGCTGTTAATGAGTCCACGACCAACAGAATCGCCTCCCAGGTCGATCCTCTGTCCATCCCCTCAAAGATTTTCTGATAATAGAGAAAAAATACGATCCCCGGAACTTTAATCGACTAGCGCTGAAAGTCAGAGACAATATGCGTAAATTAAAGAACAATCGCTGCGAACGTATATTTAGAAGACTAAAAATCCTTGTTGTTTGTGATAAAACCCTCCAATAAGAGGTTTCATTTTGAATAGCCCTCTATCTAGACAGCCGTCACTTTTGCAGCTGTCATATTTTGACATTTGACAAATAAAAACTACGCCATTACAAAAAGTGCAACGATGTACGCTTCAACAGCGCATTGAAATTATTAAAATTCACTACAGAAATGGTGAAAACTAAACTAAACTAAAGCACTTTTAGGTCGTCGTGAAGCACCTTCTCGGCCAGCAATAGTAAAGCTGGTTAAAAGATTTGAGCTGTTGGGACAACTTAGTGAAGTAAAGAATCGAAACTGTGTGCGTCGATTAAGAACAATTGAGAATATTGCTGCTGTAGCCAATAGTGTTAACGAAAATCCAGGTTTGTCGATTCCTCGTCGATCTTTGGAATTAGACATTCCAAAAACGACATTACACCGTATTTTGCACTTAGGTTTGAAGGCTTTTAAAGTTCAGTTTACACAAGAACTCAAGCCGGTCGATCACCAGCAACGTCGTATCTTTGCTGATTGGGTCCTTGAAATGCATCAAAATGATCCGGATTTTCACCGAAAAATCATCTTCAGTGATGAGGCCTATTTTTACCTCGGAGGCTAAGTGAATAAGCAGAATTGCCGCATTTGGGGCTAGGAAAATCCAAGAATTCTTATTGAAAAGCCTCTCCATCCTCAACGTGTCACTGTTTGGTGCGGTTTTTGGACTGGCGGTGTGATTGGACCTTACTTATTCAAAAATGAGGCTGGTGCCACTGTTACGGTGAATGGATTGCGCTATCGAGCTATGATTAATGATTTTTTATTTCCGCAATTGGAAGATATTGATGTGGACGATCTTTATTTTCAACAAGACGGTGCTATGTGCCACACAAGCCACGAAACAATCGCAATTTTGCAAGAAAAGTTTCCTGGCCGTGTTATTTCGCAAAGAGGTGATCACAATTAGCCCCCGAGATCTTGTGACTTAACACCTTTAGACTATTTTCTTTGGGGCCACGTGAAAGATAAGGTCTAGGCCAATGCTCCCCAATCGATTCAAGACCTTAAAGATGGAATTCGTGAAGTTATTGAGGACATACAGCCGCAAATGTGCGAATTGGTAATAGAAAATTTCATGAAAAGGATATGGTGCTGCAACCGTAGCCGTGGCGGCCATTTGGCTGATATCAATATCAAAACTCAAATAATAAAACCAGAATATAAATTATTTGAGATAACTAAGATAGATTATACACAAATAACACATGAAATTAATAACCTTGACTTATATTAAATAAATAATTTTGAAGATCTTTCAAAATCACTTCAAAACATAATAGGTAAACAAAATTAAGAGAAATACTAAATGTCAATGGATCAATGAAACAAATAAAACAAAGAAACAAATTACAAAAAAGCATCTAAAAATCCTACAATAATAAAAGAAGAATACATCAAACACAAAAAAACAACAACAACAATAAAAAAATTCAAAACACAATATTTTAAGAATAAACTACAAACAAATACAAATAACCCTAACAAACTATAGAAAATAATAAACGACCAACTGAACAAAACAAAAATAAATCCGACAAGCACATAAAAGAAATATGCAAAGAAAGTGGAACCTACACAACCGATAACACAGATATAGCTTATGAAATAAACTTCTACTTTATAAATATAGGAAAAAATTAGCAGAAAAACAAATAAATGACAAGAAAACCACGCCTGTAACAACAGTCACTAAAAAATATATTGGAAATATAACATTCAGAAAAACAACGTATGAAGAAGTAAACAAAAAAGGAACAAAAATAAAATAAATCACAAAAATATATTAACTAGGACTAAAAATACAAAAAAATCTAAAATGGGATAAAGTCAAACACCTATTAACTAAGAAAACTCTAGAACAATAGCAGCTATAAGGAAAATACAACACTACATAGCTACAATAATAAGAAAACAACTCTACAATGCACTTTTTACATCACAAAATAACTACCTAATCAATATTTGTACAAATTGCAAACTTAACAAAACAAAATATTAATATATAAATTAGACAAAGGACCAATACAACTAAATTCGTACAAGAGTAACAACATACTTATGATCTAAAAATGAAAAACAACATTAAAACCAGCATAAAGCTACAATCTGAATCCCACCTTTTTATTCTCAATAATTAATTTTGTATGTCCTATTGTACAGGGTGATTCATTAAGGGTGGCCACCGGCCTTATCTCGGAAACCATATATCGTAGAATGTGGGGGAAAAAATTCTTATCACATAATCGGCCAAAAGAAAATGCGTAAAAACATTTTTAAATGCTTAGCTTTCCGCTAGGTGGCGCATTTTATCATTTACATAATTAATTTGCGTTTTTTACAAAATATTACCGCATTAAGGTTATTGAAAATTATAAAAATTAGAAACTACTGTACTTGGTTTACAATTTTTTCTTAAGTCATTTTTTTCTATCACCTACAGCTAAGTGGTGGGGGAAGTATACTTTTGTTTACAGAAAATAGTCTGTAACTTCCGTATACCTTAACCGATTTTCACAAGTTTAGGCTCAATGGAAAGAGTATTAGAAGTTGATTACAAAAATAAATAACAATAACACATTTAATCTATGCGCTGGCAACTAGAGGGCGTTATTTAACACTTAACCCTATTTATGTATTTTTCTCAGAAATATCAAATGGAATGATATAACTCGAAGCAGCTTACAAAAAAGAAAATGAAATTACATATTGTTTCGTCAAAACCGCAAACTGATATCTCTTGTCATTCCAAAGATATTTAGATTTTTTAAATTTTCGTTGTTGTTTTTCGTTGTTTTCGAAGTGTTGGTTCACCCTGTAAGGTGTAAATGATAATATATGGCTAAAGTTACTTTTAGAAAAAATATCATGTAAAAACAAATTACAACAATATTTATTAGCATAATTAATGAAAAATAATAAAACTTATTACACATAACAGAAATTTACAAAACGCTGAAATTTCTAAAAGCACCCATTATCTAGTTATTTTAGAAACTCAAAATGTTTCCCCCTATTTGCTGTACCTACACAAATTCAGTCCTTCTAGAGTGAAATTTTATCCTAGATTCCTTAAAATTTCTCCAATGGTTTTATATAGATAAGCTGTAACATTACGAGTATGTCAAACTATTTTCCTGGGCGATGTTGTAAAAGTAATCAAGTCACCTTTGGAAATGACATTTCTGTTTTGTTATTGTTTATTTATAATTTGTTGTTGCTGTCAAAGTTAATTTGAACGTTTGAAAAATGACTTTATTGTAATGCTTTATTTTTCAAATGGAGAAGCATATGATATGCTAGCAGTGTATTTTGAAAGTCTACAAAATGCAGTCATTGCTGAAAGAGAATATGGGATACGATTTCCTGAAAGACGGCGTCATTCAAGAAAAGTTTTTAAAAGACTGGCAGAACGATTACGATACGCAATGTTCAACCTGTTTTGGTAAGAAATAGGGTAAGTAGAAGACAAAATGAAGAAAATGTTATTAACGTCTTGGCATACGTTAACGCGGAACCATGTGCAAGTAGTAGGGAAATTGCAAGAGATCTAGAATTAAATTATTCTTTGGTAAATAGAATACTAAAAGAACATAAAATGCATCCTTACCATGTTGTTTTACATCAAGAGTTAAAAGACATAGATTTTGATCAACGACTAGATTATTGCAACTGGTTAAAAAGAAAGTTAAATGATAATCAACAATGTCTATCTGCAATATTATGGATGGATGAGGCTACATTTTCAAGCTCTAGTAAAATTAACTTGCACAACAGTCACTACTGATCAGAAACAAATCCACACTGGCAGAGGGAAGTCAATTACCAAAATCGCTGGAGCATAAATGTGTGGTGTGGTATATTAAATAGGAAGATAATAGGACCTTTTTTTCTTTAAAGAAAAATTAACGGGACAAAGGTACTTAGATTTTTTAACTAACGATTTGCCCATCCTCCTAGAAGACGTTCCAATTCGTAACAGATTAGACATGTGGTATCAACAAGATGGTTGCCCAGCACATTTTGCCGCAGGTGTCCGAAATTATTTAGATATTGTATTTTCAAATAAATGTATTGGAAGGGGAAGTATTTTTCCATGGCCAACAAGGTCACCAGATCTTACGGTTTTAGATTTCTTTTTATGGGGTAGAATTCAAGATTTGGTTTTTAAAACACGTCCAACTACACGTGAGGATATGAAAGAAAGGATTCGGCAAGCAGTAAGAGCTATTTCTGGTGCTGAAATTGAGGCCAGTGTCAATTCCACTATAGAAAGACTGAATTTGTGCATAGCAAATGATGGGAAACATTTTGAGTACCTAAAATAGCTAAGTAATAGGTGCAGTTATCAATTTTAGTTTTTTGTAATTTTTTTTTCATTATGTTAATAAATATTGTGCCATTCGATTTAACTTGATATTTTTTTGAAATGTAACTGTAGCAGTATGTTTTCACTTACAACTTACAGGGTGAACACTTCGAAAACGAAAATTTAAAAATTCTAAATATCTTTGGAATGACAAGAGATATCAGTTCTACAATCATCTTGTTCAGCTTGTTAGGCAAGCTAGTAGAGAAGATTCTACTAAGTCGTATTTTGGTCTTCCTCGACCAGAAAATAATCCTGGACTCTCAGGTCGGTTTTCTAGAGTGACTAAATTCATCTCTAAGGGCCGTAGTTTTTGTCGACAACTCAAAAGCGTTCGACAGGGTTTGGCCAGATGGTATTGTTTATAAAATCATCCATCTTAACTTCCTCGACCAATTGACAGAGTCGTGCACGACTTTCTTCGGAACAGATAGTTTCGTTGCAAAATCAGTAATTTTCAAGCGGGCGTAAAATCCGTGCAGGTGTATCACATGGTTCTGCTCTGTCCTCGTCACTGTACAATAAATATACATTGAACACTTCGAATATGGCTCTCGTAATAATCGGCCAATACGCAGAAGACATAGCTCTACAATATAGAGGAGGTACCACAGCTTATCTTAAGAGAACCCTACAAGCTGCTCTCGGCACTTACTAGAAGTGGGAAAATAAATGGTAACTTGAGGTCAACGTTGATAAGAGTGTTTCTATTCAAGAAGATGCTCCCAGCGTGGGGAATTAATTCTGAAAAAATATCTTGGAATAATCTTCAACCATCACCTTTTCTGGTCAAAGACTATCGCATACCAAATAGCCAAAGCCTCGCTGGCCCATCATCAACAGAGAAAAGCTTTTTACCATTATAATACGGCAGCAGCTGACCTACACTGCATTTATATGGAGTTATTGTAAATCCTCGTTAATAGAGAAACTCCAACGTACGCAAAAAGACGATCTGATTGGTGTACTGAATGCCATACATGAGGAATAAGCAGATTCACCATGTCACTAAGATACCGAGTATACTTGAGTACATCAAAGAACTCATTGTAAACTTCTATGGGAAATTTAACGAACATCCTTATATAACTTCAAATTTCGGAACTTAAGTTATTTAAAATCACTCTAAAAATCTTTTCCAAATAACTGCAGGAAATGTTCTTTTATAGACCAATTTCTTTTATTAAAGTTTTACAAGTTAAATATTTAGAACCACTCTAGTTATATTAAGTAAGCACAAACTAAATAAAGATAAATCAAATCAATCTAGCAGCTCCAGGTTCATAACCCTAATTTATTATCAAAACTTATTTGATGGACTAATACAATCAATGCACTTTTAATTTGAATATAGAAAAGACTAATGCATTTATTACCGAAATTTAATTAGTCTTTTCAAAAACTGCAATTGCTTTATTTCTTGATATTTCAGCTAACTTTAAGAAGTAAATCCTGTTTAAGATATTACTATAAGTGTGCCATCTATTGTCTTAATCAATGGTTAACCCGGAGAATTAAATACTCAATAGTAAAACCATTGTTCGGTTCCCTGTCTCCATCTGTGCTACGCTGCCGAGATCCAAAATAGATCAAAATAATCCTCTAAAAACCAGTAATATTATATTTCTCATATACCTTTTTTTTATTCTGAAGTCACGCCTCTTTTAGAAATTCTGAATTTCCCTACGTTGGGATTTAATCTTTAGCTCCAATTAGACAATCATTGATTAACAAGCTTAGTAACAATAATACAAAATTTCCCTTGTAAAATTATATACAGGGTGTTTCTGTGACTCGAGGAAAAAATTAACCAAATTATTATTTTTTAATTAAAAAAAATAGATTTTTTAATTATTTTTTAAATTTAAAATTAAACTTTTTGTTTAAACATAACATCTCAATTGGTTTATCAATTGTCATTTCTTTTTCTGAGGATTTTTGTTACAGTTTTGCTTTTAACTCAGAAACGGCTACTGTTATTAAAAAAAAAATTCAAAGAGTGGTAAAGGTTTCTAAAATAAATTTTCTATTAAAATGTGGAAAAATAAATATAGATTTACGAGCAAACAAAAAAGTTCTGAGCAACAAATTTTAGGAACACCCTGTATAGTATGGTTCCGTATGTCCGATAGAAGTATCGACGTGACAAATAGCCTAAGGAATTTACTCGATGTTAGTTTGATCTGTACCAAATCGCAGCACTCTACCAGAAGAGGTATTGAAAATATTTAGAAAAATGTGTTAAAGTTTCTTAACTTTGATAGCCTGTATATTGGTCATTTGAAGACTTTTATAATAATTTTTTTTACGAATGATCATCATTTTCACTCTAGTATATGTGGTTAATTTTTTTCCCCGAGTCATAGAAACACTCTGTATAATCAACCTTTTCTGAAATATTTTCCTTGTGTGCATAAACATTTTTATATAATTTTTCAGGCGATAGCTGTTGAAGTCCTGCGGTCGTGCTCTTTTTATATAATTCCATTATGGATGCGTAGTTACGGACTTCAACTGACTAAAACCACTCCTCCGAGTTCGCTTTTAGGACTACAAGACCATAATTCTTCTCTGATCAGGACTTGTTAATCTGGTCGTTCTCGTGACGCCCTCTTCGAAACGCAGCAGATTGCTGAATCAAAGGGACTACCAATTAAAAGAAACAATTGGCATCTGCTCTCAGCAGTGACATTTTATTCTGAAATTGTATTCACAAAAGAAGATTCTCCTATGTTTTGCTGAAAGAGAAGGGTTGCAATCAAAAAAGGTAATTAATTACTTAATACTTTTTTAGATATACATAACAAGATCTAAATAAAAACGAATATTGTATAAGATTAAATATACCGAAGCACCTCTTCAATCGTAATTCAATCTTTCCTTTAAATCTTGAAGTTCATAATGTGTAACTGGTGATTTGTATATTGGGTTGTATTCGTGGTAAGACGTATTCCTTTGATTCTGAAGGTGAGCTAAATACTCTTTCTTGTCCTGTAGATGTACATAACCTTTCCATATCAACAAGAGGAAAAGCAATAGCATAACAACTGCCCCAGCGCCAATACTCCATACAATGCCAGCTTTCATTAATGCATGGCAATTTTTCTTATAATTAATTAGTACACGTCCATCGTACAAGATTTCATAAGTGTACTCTATAGAACACTGAAAGTCATTCTTGTAATAAAATGCAAGACATTTTGAAGAATCATCTGAAACAAAAACAAAAAACAAAATTAAATGAATTAAATTCTTCTTAACCCGTGATGAAACAGTCTTATGTTAATTAGAAGGTTAATTAATTAGGCTAAACATTAGGTTAAAGAAATTAATCACACATTAAGAAATTATTATTATACTTATTAATGTAATATTTTATGATAATCTTTAATACAAATGAACATTCCCTATTTACCCTGAATATTCAGTATGCAATAATTATTTGGAGCTTTTATCAATAGTAAATAATATAAACATTTTTTAAATATTTGTTAACTAAAAATAAATTAGTAAGGTCTACATCAATAATAAAATTTAATATATTTTATCCCTTAAGTTGTTATAGAAAAATTAAGTAATAATTTAAAATACGAAACATTTTCAAAAGTAATTCCTAATAATTTATTCATTAAGTTTTATATAATCATTCCATTAATTATCAAGTTAAATTTCGTTAATATCACACTTTATTTTTAAGTGACTCGAGTTTCGATCATTAACTGATCATTATCAAACTTAAAGTTAATGATCGAAACTCGAGTCACTTAAAAATAAAGTGTAATATTAACAAAGTAAACGTTTTTGTTTAATTTTCCAAAATGTATCACGAAGTTAACGCCTCAACCATTAATCAATTAAGTTAAATTTCATTGATTTATGTAAGTATATCGAATGATGTTAACGTGTAAATTAGATTTTCTTGGGCGATTAAACCTAAAAAGAAATATTATATACAGAATTTATAAATTAAAGCATAAGGCCTTTTGATGCATGGTATGGGACAACTAATGGAAAACAGTACCATTATTTCTAATGAGTTACGTGCTCTTTTATCGTTTCTGATGAAACACCAGCGTACTACTCTTTAGTTCCAGTAATTATCATCATTACGCACTACCTAGCTGGCCAGCGATTACAAGATCCTTAAGATCCTTCAGCCATGATATTTAGTTTAAATAAGCGCAAAAGCAAGTTGCATTAAAAAATCGGTTCGTCATTTGTACGCGCCAGTTATTGTATCCTAAATAAATAGTACCGGTTGCCTTTCAGGCTAGATTGAAATAAACTCAAGCGTCAAGAGCTGTTACACCTATTGTTTTTTGTTCTAAATTACCAGGTTATTATTGGTAAATTTGATATCCTATTAGATCCATTTTTATTTTCTAAAATTCTTCCTCTAGTTTATCTTCCTTTCCCTTTGCGATTCTTATATTCCATGTGCCTATTCTGATTTTGTTCTTTGTTTTCCGTTTCATATACCTTATTCGTTGCTTGTTTCGTCATTTTTTGCGCGTCCCTCTTCCCTTTCTGTGCTAGTTTTATGTTTCACCTGTAGATTCTTCTAGATCTTCATTCCATATATGCAATATGTTTCCTATCATTAGTTTCTTGTATTTTATCTGTATCTACCTTCCCTCGTCCTATTCAATTGTTGCTCTTTCCTTTATTTTGTTTTGTATATCTTGTTCTTTCTTGTCAGGCTACGTTCTATTCTAATTTTAGTTCCTTTCAGCTCATTTCTGATTCTTATTAACATCACTTTATACTCCCAAGATTTTATTTTTGCTACTACTACTCGTTTGGTTTTGCTTTTCCCTACCGTGTAGACCTATTGCACTTTGGGCTCCATTCCTAGCTTCCGTTTTATCCATTCTTTGGTTTTTCCTATAACATTCTCGTCACAGCTCCACCCTTTAATTACTATACTTATTTTTCTGTTTTCCTTGTTTTGGTTTTACAATTTTTCTTCCAGCTTTGTAATCCTTCTTTTCAAGACTTCTTCTTCTTTATTCCATTTCGTAACTTTCTTCTCCCATTCTATCTTTAGAAATCTTCTCTCACCTCTTCACATTTTTTGTTATATTCTTTTCCATCTCCGTTTTTATCTCTTCTAGTTTTTGTATTATTGCTTCCCGCGATATTTCTTCGTTTGTATTACCTGACACTCTGTTGTGGTGTAGTTTGTTTCGTTGGTGTCCTATTTTCGCACTTTTCCGGACATTGAGATATTCGATTTCTAGTTTCACGTATTCTTCAGGGTTGTTTACGTTCTTCTTACTTTTGATTTTAAAGTTATCTTTGAAACTTGTTATACTCTGTATTCTTTCTTTGCCACTCATTTGGTTGGTTCGTAACCTTCCTTTTCTGCTTTCTTGATTTCTTTCTTCTGCTCTTTGTTTCTTTTTTCACTTTTTATTGTGCTTGATAGCTCTGCTTCTTCTTGCTATTCCTTTGGTTTGAATTTACTCAATAAGGATATTTTATACCTATTTATTGGAGCACTTTAAAACACATGTGTTAACACCTAACGTCACATCTCGATACTAAATATTTTTTCGTATTTTTCTGTATTCAATTATGCTTTCTTTAGGCTTTTCTTGGAGTCACGATTATACAAATACTATATAAATTACTAAATAAGATTTATAAATAACACATCGCAACAAAGTACGACCACAGTTTTCGACGATCGCTATCTAAAGAAAACCAATGCGAGTTGATCGAAACGTTGCAAAGAGGTTTTTTTCAGAACCACTAAAACTTCACAGTTTAAAGATTAACGAAAACTTGTAATCGTACACAAAAATACTCTAAACTATCCGTACCCAAATATTCAACCTCTACGGCGAAGGTCTAATTAAGAAATTCTACTATATACTAATGTATAACTGCAAGCCCTCGAACTCTCTTGTCTCCTACTCTTAAATATAGTTTATTCTAAACTTTGAGACCAATTGTTTTAATCCAGGATCAAAACGCTCCAAAAATCAATCTTCATACACAGTCAAGCCCAAACTATCAAGAAATGAGTTTTCGTCGTTGAAGAATCCTACCGGCAGACAAAGATTAACATTGTAGGCTTCAGTACCTACCTAGTTAAGCATTGAGCTTATTTCTTTATTGTATAAAAATTTAAAATATTTCCTACCACTAAAACCAAAAGCATGCAGTCACCTTTCAACAGTAAAATCATAAAATTCAAATATAAATTACCTAAAACAGACCAGTTAGACCCATTGTCGTTTCATTCGGCTCATTTACACAGAAGTATTTAGCCAATGAACTTCAACCTACTCCCAAACAAGCCAAATATTTTGCTAAAAGTTCCTAAATTATTTGTATCTCGGATACAATCACAAATATCACACACCTGTAACACGGTCGCGTCCCAAGAATTTTCCAAATTAACGTTTCCTTCGTATGTACGAAATAAGAACAACAGAATTTCGGAAATATTTTTTTACCATATTTAAAATCGGACAATTTATTTTCCTTCCGAAATATATAATTCTCATTGAAAATTAAGATTAAAATAAAACTGCAACAATGTTTACACAAGATAAATTAACAGACGCATGAATGTACCTAAACAAAAAACAAATAACCACTGAGAAAGATCTATTTTCTTCACCCCTTGTTTAACATTCCTTAATAACGAAACCTACTATAATTTTAGAAAAAACACGAAAATATTTCGTAAAATCTACAACAAATTAATTAATCTTATCTTATTAAGACTACAAGAACAAACCACTTTTGAAACAACTACTTCTCTAGCTAATACTTCGACAGACATTGAATAATACAAAAGTAATTTGCGTGTTACAAAATAGCAAAGCTATCAAAGCAACACTAGTTTTAACGTATTTCTTTCTGTAAAATGAACTAAAAATGATTGACTGTACATTAAATAATTTGTGAGTGACTATATTACGATAAATTAGGAACATTTACGTACAAGAAACTTTTGCAGTGCTAAGACAAAATAACAATGAGCTGTGATATCTCAAGGCGGATGAACGGGGCACTGAGAAATTCTGGAAAGGATGATTCAGAACAATGCTCATTTAAGGTTAAAAAGATCAAACAAAATTTGAGACAGTTACAAACATTAAAAAATCATCTTCAATATACTTTTATGGTTGATATTACGTACTATATAACGATGTATACTGAAGAAAGAATATGCACACATTTACGGACGGAGCTACAAATAAGAAATGAACAGAAGCAGCTGAACTAGATCTAGAACGAGAAATATACCTGAAAAACCACTCCATGGTCCTCGAGGTTGAACTAATAGAGATATTTATAGGTGTCCAAAAAAAAAACTGACCTGATCATAAGGATGAAAAAATATTGTCGTTATAATAAATACTACGGTCTAATTAAGACTAGCGAAAAATATGTTGTGTCATTTGAGATAGCATCTAAAATTAAGATGCTATTTCTTAGGTATGAGGAGCGTTTGAAAAATCCGTGCAAAGTCCGAGAGATGGCACCACCGGCGCGTATCGAGGTCATGTTTAGTTAGTAGCATCTCTTGAATGAACGCACATCAAATTTCAGCCATGTTGGTCTATTTTTTGTGTTTGGCATTCGTGTTTTCAAGAAATGGACGAAAAAGAATTTCGTGTGGTAATTAAACATTACTTTATGAAAGGCAAAACGCCTCAAGAGACTAAAGAGAAGCTTGATAAACATTATGGTGACTCTGTACCTTCGATTAAAACAGTTTATAAGTGGTTTTAAAATTTTTGGACTGGCCATATGAGCACAAGTGACGCTGAACGTTCTGGGCGGCCTGTGGAGGTTACAACTCCAGAAATCATTGATCAAATCCATAATATGGTGATGGCTGACAGAAGAGTTAAGGCGCGTAAGATTGCTAGTGCTGTGGGCATCTCGACTGAACGGGTACATAATATTTTGCAAAAACATTTGGACATGAGAAAGCTATCCGCAAGATGGGTGCTCACGCTTGACCAGAAACGGAATCGTGTGAAGTGTTGCAAGGATGGTTTGCAGCTGTTCCAGAAGAATCCGGAGGACGTTAAGCATCGTTTCGTCACTAATGATGAAACATGGATACATTACTAAACTCCTGAGAACAAACAACAATCTAAACAATGGGTTACCAAGGGGGAATCTGCACCAAAAAAGGCGAAGACGGAAAGGTTATGGCGACTGTCTTTTGGGATTCGCAAGGGATAATTCTCATCGATTATCTGGAAAAGGGTAAAACTATTACAGGTAAATATTATTTATCGTTATTGGACCGTTTGAAAACCGAGCTGCAAAAAACGCTCGCGATTGGCCCAACAGGAAAGTCCTTTTCCATCACGACAACACACCAACTCACACCTCAGCAGTTGTGGTCGCAAAATTAATGGAATAAGGATTCCAACTCGTTTCACATCCCTCCTATTCTCCAGACTTGGCTCTCTCGGACTACTATTTGTTTCCCAATTTGAAGAAACGCCTGGCGGAACAAAGATTTTATTCAAACGAGGAGGTGACACTAATAGATATTTTGTAGACATGGACAAATCCTATTATTCGGAAGGGATCAACGAACTATAACATCGTTGGACGAAGTATATAAGCCTACCACGTTAGTAGTTTTTATTTTTGCACGAACTTTTCAAACGCCCATCGTACAAGCACATTTAGATTAAAGGGGTAATAATTTTATATTACGTATTAGCCAACCCAAAACATGCCAAAAAAACCTGCTGGAATACCATACCTATAAAATACTGCTAAATATCACTATAGGTGTGCACTATCAACTCATGTTCTAAATATTGTTAAATGTCTTTCAGGAATAAATATAAAAATATTAAGTAATTAAACAAATACCTTCATGTGAAAAGTTTGTATCGAGGAAGTAGCGTCGGCGTAACATGTATTTCCAGCAAACCCTAACAGATACGAGCAAAATCCTTCTGGTTATGTCAGGGTCAAGACTGCCAGACCTGGAAAGCCTAATAGGATACCAAACTTCATTCGAAGGATAAGGCACGCATATGTAACCAGGTCACCATCCCTTCAATTCAAATCACTATTTAAGAGTCAATATATTTCAATACAAGAATATTTTGCTGATTTAGATAGTTTTCTTTCTGGCCAAAAATCATCTATTTGTATATAATCCGTTCAAGTTCCCAAGTAACAGCAAAAGAAATATCAAAATTTCAAATTAGTTGCTTAACTGAAGTAAACTAATTTTAGACCATATACAAATGAAATATTAAAATTTCTAGTGCAGTGTTGATGATAATAATTAATATTGAGAGTAATAAATCTCTATGAGCATTACTGCACTAATGTTTTACATGTAAAACATTAGTGCAGTAATGCTCATAGAGATTTATTACTCTTAATTTTAGACCACTTTAATTTTCCTAATATTAAATGAAGAATGTATTGGATCCTTGAAGCCATAACTTTGTGATACATCTTGAATCAGGAACTTAATCAAATAAAAAAGTACGATTTTATTTATCATTTGATAAAGTTTCAACCACTTCTATCCACTACATTTTGATAGTCTTTAGAAAGCCGAAATCAAAGTCGTTAAAATAATAATAAATATAATTATTAACTTTAGGGAATTCCTAATCCAGTTTGATTTCAGTAGGAAAATAATATTTTTGCATGTTTAATCATTTAAAAACATAGCGTAGTAAAACAATTGTAAATAAGTTGAATAAAATATTTGAAATTGTAAAGGAAATTTGTAGCGGATTAACTAAAAATTTGCTGTTTCAAATGAATAAAATCATATGTAATGATTTGTAATGCAATTTTACGCAATTCTTAGTGGCCTATAATAAATGCTCTTTTTTCGGAATATATTTGTATTTGTATTCAATGCTTTGTCTCTCTTACAATAAATGAAAGTATGTATTACAAATGAATAGATAAAAATATGTACTTATAATTTTGACGTAAGAGATCCAGGGGGGAGTTCACTCGGCAGAATGTTCTTCCACTCCAGCCCAATGTTGCATTTGAAGTTCTTCGGTTGATCCTTCTTGCAGACTTCTGATTGCCATTTTGGCTTTATTTTGCTTTAAAAAGCATTATTTTGCGTCTAAATTGCGCACATTTTATTTTTATGTGATGTCAAACTGACATATCTATTATTATCAATATGTAAAGAAAAGCTTAAATTTAAAGTTCCTCTTCCTACCTTGGATGCTTACCACAATAAAGTAATAAGCTTCAGTGCCTACAGTGTTAATCTGGAATTGCCAATATACCAAATTGTGAAGAAACTAATAAATCAAAGGGAAATTCTGCAATAACCTTTATGAATTTCTTTGACGATGATGATGATGATGTTCCTCAACATATATTGACTCGGGCTTTTAAAATTTTTAAAAAAGACCATTCATTGAAAATTGAATGTTTTAAATTAATTTAAAATGAAAATTATTTTATTTTTTACTATCTTTAAAAAAAATGGTAAATACAAAGAAACAAAAAAGGGCTCTAATAAATACCTAAATCCGGCGCAAGAAATTTTAACAAAAACTTTTCAGGTTTTTCGATAAAAAATAAATAAAAGTTTAAATTTACATATTAAAATCACAAGCGGTTAGATATAAAACTTATCGTAGCCACGTAGACACAATCCAAGGCAAATTAAAAACATTGTTATATTGTTCCCATTAAAACGTTGTTATTAAAACGTGTATTTACGGTAAAGTTTCGATTTTGAAAAACGCCATGAATTGTAATGCAAAGCAATAATTTAATAAAAAGCATAGTATTTCTTTTAAAAATAACACGCTAAAAAGTAATAATATTCTTATTTTTGATCCATAACTGTACTTTAACAATTATGTGCTTATAAATAAATACATAAATTATTATTAATTATCATAAGTATTAAGATCTTTAACCTTTTAATTCCAGAAGTTTTATTATAAAAATTATAAAATATTGAATAACAGAAAAACGTTTTCTGTTATTCATTAACAATGTACTACGAAGTGAACGCCTCCAAAATTCAAGATATAAAATATTGTATCTTTAGTGTAGTTAATGCCAAGTCTGTGCCAAGTTTAGTTAATAGAAAGTTATTATGCTTACCAATAATTCTAAAATCTTCGACCTCGCTCATTTGGTACTTCTTGTACTCCTCCTTATTTTTATCCCTACCGTCATTCATCGCTATAACATCATCGTCGTATTTTGTGCAAAGATTTTCACAGCCTATACATTTCTCGCAAAAGCGTCCATTGTATATGATACCATTGGTGGAGTTACATTTGCACACACCACACAAACAATCACCTCTGCCACTGCAGACTGCTGCATTTGATTTGGCCACGCAGGTTGCAGTGCTGAGAGGACATTCACAGATATTTCCCGTGTAGCCTTCATTACAAACGCATACGCCTTCGTTGCATGAACCATGATCACTGCAAAGCTTTCCAAGTCGGTTTCTATAAAGAAATCATTTAAAATTAAAACAATTTGGTAGTAAAT
Organism: Ontholestes murinus; assembly: GCA_963969525.1. Taxonomy (NCBI): domain Eukaryota; kingdom Metazoa; phylum Arthropoda; class Insecta; order Coleoptera; family Staphylinidae; genus Ontholestes; species Ontholestes murinus. Next base: position 50,424,747 of record OZ018393.1, on the reverse strand, counting down.
AATGTTTAAGGGTGCAATTTTTGAAACTTGTTGTTCCTATTTTCTTTCAACATTATAAAAGTAATACATAAACGAATAAACTTCTTTTTTAAGTACTTAATTGTTCATATTACTTCTGGTGGAAGCCATTACTTTGTGAAATATCTTGGAATCAGAAACTTTAAAAGAAACTGCACTTTGTTTATACTGTGTGTGATATCAACCAAAAGCTATTAGTAATATTATGAAATAAGTGAGTTGAATATGAATACCCTTAAATAAATAGAATTCATTTGAACACTACAAACAATGACATTTTATAGTTGTTGCTTTTCTTAATAGATTTAATAACAAGATAATTAAATACCAAAAATTTAGATTACCCAACATATATAATTTATATCTCTGAACAAAATATTTTGTGAAGACCGGCCATAAAATATTAATTACACTTAAAATAATATAACTATTTTTATCATTTACACTCTAATGTTAGAATTGTTACTTTCAGAGCTCACTTAATTCATTACACAATGGTTGACAATGCTATAATAATATTACAACATATAGAGTAATTAACTTTATTATAAATATAAACTCTATTTACCTTGGACATTGCCGATGCTGACAATATTTTCCTATATATCCTTCATAACATTCGCATTTACAAGTGTCTATGTCGAATTCACCTCTAAAAAAATAAATTAGGATGAGCACTTCTATACCATTACCTTCAGATATAAAATACAAAAAGAAACATAAGGTCAATAATAAAATCAGGAGGCGTTTTTTCAATTGGTTCTAAACGTTTAAATTTTTTAGTAATGAAAGGAAAACTTTTTAGATTTGACAATTTTAAACAGGGACACTTATCAGGGAACAGAAGCTGTATTCCATGAATTAGGCATTAATAATATTTCAAGAAGGAAAACAGAAGTGATTTATTATTGGTAAATAAACTTTTTTCCAGTTTTACTCGCGATATTTTCTAAAGTAAACAAGAATTACGAAAAAAGTTTGGAAATATAATTATTGAGAACTGTAAAGAAAATCAAAAACTATTTCACGGAACATTAAAGCAACTTCAACAAAAAAATGAATGCAACATCATGAATATTAAAGACAGCATGAACAAGAAAGCAACTAAAACAGAAAAAAATACAACATGAATATTAAACACAAATATAGAGACATAATTACAGACGAAGACAAAATATGAAAAGATGGCAATATATTTTATATTAGACATGAACAAACAAGAAATAGAAGAGAGAGAAATAGAAATAAGGAAGTAACAGCCGCAAAAAGATCAATATGGCAACGAGGAAAAGGTTTTAAAAAAGGTATGAGTAAAAGAAATAATTGAAAAACTAAAAAATGGAAAAGCTTCAGAAGTAAATGAAAGAACTCCTGAAGTGGTAAAATACGTGGGAGATTTAGGAATAGAGGAACTAACAAAATTACTCAAGGAAATAGTAGAGAACGGAATGACGCCAAGGGAATAGAACACAGGAATAATAGTCCCAATGCATAAGAAAGGAGATGAAAGAAATTGTGAAAATTATTCAATAACAAGTATACCATACAAAATATTAACAAGAATTTTAGTAAGATGCTTAGAGAAGAAGATTAAAAAGAGGACAATCAGAGTCGTTTTAGAATAGGAAAAAGTACGCAACATCAGCTATTCATAATAAGATAAATAAGGGAATAGCTAAAAAATAAAAATAGAGAAATGCACATATGTTTTGTAGATTTAGAAAAGCATTCGACAGGATATAAAGAGAAGATATATATGGTATGAACTCAAAAACAGGGGTACGGAAAAAACAATTATAAACCTACTAAAAACATGTATAATTAAGAAAAGATATAGTAAGAATGAATAATTTAGAATAAAAAATATTTGAAACAAAAAAGGGAATAAAACAAGGTTGCGTGCAAAGCTATTACATTAGTATTAGTCAAGACAAGAAAGAACCAAAGCAAAACATAGAAGCAGTAAAAATTGGCTACTGGAAACTGGTGTTAGTACATCTGATAAAGCTTATATTTGCAGATGACATTGTGATAATAGCAGATACCTACAACACAATATGAAAATATTAAATAATGAATTGACTAAAAATCAAGTTGCAATATCAACCAGTAAAATAATAAAGGTTTTCAAAAAATAGACCTTAATGTGCCAGAAATTTTGCATCAATGGCTACAGTTGCCGTATAGGCATCATCAGTATAATGGGTTGAGAATAAGAACAGAGAAACTGTAAACTCCACCTTCAAGATCTATCCTCTAAATTTCAAAGTGATTAATTATATTTATGTATGTATCTTAGCCTTATATTTTTGTTTAATAGATCTTGTAAAGTAAATAAATAAATAAATCTTCACGAAATGAAGATAAAGAACAGCGCGAAATAGTCATAGAATGAAAGATATTAGAACAAGTGGAACACTGCAGGGATCTAAGAACAATAATTGAAAACAACGAAAAAATACAACAAAATATTGAAGTAAAATAGGAAAATCAGCCAAACTATTGAATACGCTGAAAATCTATTTAATATGCTGATAAACCCATTTCCGGCAAAAAAGAAATCGCAAAAAATAAGAAAACAGAAATAGTTAAAAAGTTATAAGACCCACACTGAAAAGTAGTAACAAATCATGTACAATGACAGAAAAACAAAGAATAAATGCTATAGATATGAGGTTTCTCAGAAAAATGGAAAGTAAAACCAAAAGAGATAAGATAAGGGACGAGACATCAGACAAAATCTACAGTTAAAATCAATAAATAAAAAATCACGAAAGGAGAGATAAAATTGTTTGAGCACATACAAAATGAAAGAGTAGAGAAATAATAAGAGAATAACTAAACATGTGCAATAGGAAAAACAACAGAGGAAGACCAAGAAATATTAGAACAGCACAATAATAAAGGGAGAACAAAGAAAGAAAAAGTAAAAAAGTTTACTGAAGATAGAGAAAAATAGAAGGATTACTATATCACCAGCTAAACAAAAGGAAAAATTAACATATATTTGATTGATGAGGCTGTTACTTGGAGACATTCCATAATATATAGGAAGTCAAGAACTTTCGTTGAGAATTTTCACAGGTTTTTTACTGTCGAACACTGCGAAAATTGTTTCGTCACACACTGACGATTATTGATGATTACATAAATATATAATCGTTACTTATATCGAATTGCACCAAGTACTAGCCTCCCAAATCCAATATTTAATTCAAGCCAGTGATGGTGAACAGGCTAAATATTTTTTTAAACAACAATTTGAATCCAAAATCATCGATACTATGTGACAAACAATTGTCGCTGTTTAATTTAAAAAAAACCTGTGAAAATTCTCAACAAATGTGTTTTGCTTCTTATAAACAGATATTTGCAAAATGTACAACATCTTACACCAAGAGGCTGAAGGGTAAATGATTAAATAAATAAGGAAGAAAGTTTTTAAAATATTTTTTTAGACCAGAGCGCTTCGTTCCCCACCAGTTATATTATATTGAAGTAACTCAACTAGTAATCTCCGTTATTATTGATTCTAAACGTTAATTAAAACTTTTAATTAATTCGGAGAGTATAATATACCAACAATTGTTATATATTAATAAAAAAATTATTGTAAAAGGCATTTCTGGCCTAATTATTAAAAACTACTAATAATTTCACTACAAAATAAAAAATTTCTTTTTGAACTAAACTAAACAACTAAACAGGTATTTATTTAGATCGTAACTTATTAATTACTTCATATATCAAAATGATTTATCGTAATAATATTTAAAAAATGAAATTCACCTAAAACCATCCAATAATACCGACAAAATCTAACAATGTGTTAACGACTTTATTATAAATAGAGATCTTGAGAAAGCGTATCTGTTAACGTAGGCAAATTTTTGAGACATTTGGTGTTTACTGAGGAAGAATAGACTTTTACAAAAAAATGATACTACCCTTTGAGCTTGAGCCATTTCCTGCAATTTTTATTTCTTCCGTGATAGTTTTCCTGGTACAAAATAGAAGCTTTACATTCGCGACTCCGAAACGGTACGCGAATTTCTTTTTAACTTTCGGTCACCCAAAGAAAATGTAAATGTATTAGACTTACGCTTTAATTTGGTATTTATCAATAAATAGATCCGATTACAAAACTTAGCCATTAAAAAGAGATATGGAGTTAAAAATGAAGTGACTAATAAAATTAGTTCTAGTTTATTTAATAGAAAACCGCTATTAAAATTAAGAAGTTCTAGGATGTAGACACCAAAAGTAAATATAAACACTACATCTGGCCTGAAACTTATCCTATTTTTTAAATTTTTGGTTTTACCCTATTAAAATTTTTGATAAATTTAATTTACAGAATTGTAGAATTTTTCAAAACTTTTAGTTTCTTTTATCGGAATTTTTAGAAATGTTTCTTCCGGTTTAGAGAATGTTTCTGAATCTGTTGTGCCAGGTACTTAGAATTTTTCTTATATCTTTAATTTAATTTTCTAAAATCCTTTATTTATGTTTCCTCTATTTTAAGAATGTTTGTAATTTCTTGCTTTAATTTAAATTTTTTAGAAATTATTTTCCTAGAATTATTGTACTGTATGTAAGAGACTGTTCCACTCTACTATTGCAGATAGACAATGACAAAGAAGCTTTTGTTATTTTTTAGCCAATCACGTTTTAAGTGAATAAACCGAATAAACCGTTTTCAACTGAGAAAACCGAAGATAACAACATCCCGACAAACAAATTGAATTAGCCTTGATAAAGAAGTAAGAAACGTTGTTTATACTTATGTCAGTTGTAAGTAAACTATAAAATGGAAAGGTTTAGTAGCGCTTCATTATTGATTTTTTCGTGACATTTGTTCTCATTAAAATCGCTAAGCAACAAACTTTCATGGAATGGAATTGCCACCATTTATGGTATTATGTGTGAATATATAATTTCTTATTTTACTTTATCGAAATTTCTCATCCAATTTAGAAGAATTTTTGAATATTTTCAAAGTTTTTCCTCCCAACTTTTTTTAAGGTTTATAGAATTGTCGTATAACTTCTCCTCAAAAGTTGATAATTACTTGCTTGTTTTATTTTTCCTTAATTCTTTTGGAAATTACTACTTAAATTTCTAGATTTTCTAGAATTTTTGAATTTTTTCTCTTTCTTTATAGAATTTCCAGGCTTTTTATCCTATGTTCCTAGATTTTTTGGGTTCTAGAGTTATCCAATAATTTTTCCCATTAAAATATTTTTTAATATGTTGATAAATTGTAGAATTTTTTACGTATTCCAGAATTCTTTAGGAAGTTTTTTCCAATATCATTTTCTTAACACTTTTTATGTATAGTCTAGATTTGTTCAGTTATTTTTCCAGAATCATTTGTTTTCTTTCTCTCGTAATATTACTCTTCAGGACTATAAGAAATTTTTTAGCAATTTTTCTTTCTTAATTATTCCAAAGGTCTTTTTAGCAATAAATCTTTATTTATTGGAATGTTTCCAGAAAACAATTCTAGAATCTTCAATTTTTTATTGAAATTTATAACCAGATGTTCTTTCAAAGTTATATAATTTTCTAGCATTTTTATTCCAGATTCCTGGAATAAAGGGTTCTAAATTATCCAATAATCTTTCGTCAATTTTTAAGAATTTGTTTCTTTTCCAGATTTGCAGATTTTTTTCTGCAATTTCCTAAAGTGTTGTTATAGAATTCTAGAATTATTAAAATTTAACGGCAGCTTTTTCTCCAGATTTTTGTAGAATATTACAACAGTTTTTTTGCAGATTCTTAGAATTTTCTTTATGGATTTAATAATATTTACTCTATTTTAAAAAATTTCTTTATACTTTATATTTTTCTCGTCCAGATTTCTAGAATATTACGGATTTAATTGTTTTTTCCTGTCTAAATAAATTAGCAGTTGGTCTATAAGATTTGTAGATACATACGAGGGTGAATCAAATATAATGCGGAATTTAGTTAAAACAAGTATGTATGTAAAATATATAAGTCCTTTACGTTGTAGATAATTCACTAATAAATAGAAAAAACACGAAAATATATTCGTAAAATCTACAACAATTACATCAACCTAAATTCATTTATTTTTCCAAATTACCATAGTATAGTCACTCACAAACTATTTTAACGTACATTCAATCATTTTTAGTTCATTTTACAGAAAGAAATACGTTCAAACTAGTGTTGCTTTGATAGCCTTGCTATTTTGTAACATGCAAATTGCTTTTGTATTATTCAATGTCTGTCGAAGTATTAGCTAGAGAAGTAGTTGTTTCAAAAGTGATTTGTTCTTGTAGTCTTAATAAGACTCATTTGTTGTAGATTTTACGAATATATTTTCGTGTTTTTTCTATTTATAAGTATGTATGTATTATTGCAAAAAAATAATATTTTCCCAGCGAAGCGGAAGTTTCTTGATGCCATTATCGAAGAATGTAGTAGATTGTGTCTTCAGCCAATTGCTAACCAATGATTATAAATCTTGGTCACAGTGAAAACGACGTCCTCTCAATTCGTCTTTGAGTGGACCAAACATATGAAAGTCGCACAGAGACATGGAATTATTCCAGAATCACTTATTTTCCTTTCTATCGTAAAAATCTCTCTCTCTCTCTCTAATACTGGCGGGTGTTCAAATATTTCCCAATTGACGTAGTTGTTTCGTTAAATTACTAAACTAATTGGTAACAACAAGCAGGTACAAAAATCCATCAAGGTAAGAGGCCCATAGTATCGCAGATTATGAGCTGTGAAATAAAGAAACTTTTCTGTATTGCAAATGTGACATATGATACAACTTCAGTTACTTTGTACTTTATTTTCACATTAATTTGGGTTTGTCTATCATGTATCACTAGAATTACTTTGGCAGTCTCATCTTCCTAAACAAAACAAAACACCAGATGCATCGCATTTATTGCAGAAAGATTTTTTAAAGTTGGGTTCGCGATGATTTGGTGCAGATATGGAAATAGGAATGAGTTTTGCGAAATCCACTTTATAGGTTTGTGTTTCTTTTCCAGATTAATAAAAGAACTAATAGAAACTTCTATGCCAAAGCAAAATAATACTTATAACCTGCGCAATTGACAATAAAACCCAAATTAATTAAGAAGGACAACAGATCTTGTATATCTATAAATTACTAGTTAGTTAAAAATTTTCAGTCACTTAAAAACATGTAATTACAAATCTCGAAATGTTTTTTGAAAGCACATATGGCAATACTTAAATGATGTGGTATCTAAGAAGATAAAACAATAAGGATCTAAAGCTGATATGAGTACACGATCGTCCAGCCGTTTTTTTTTTTTTAATTTAATCAGTATTGTTTAAACCAAAAGACATAACAATAAACTCATATAATAATTTATGATTGATCTAACTTCACTTTTTGTGAAACATGTTTGTATTAACTTGATTGATTAAAACACTTGGTTTTTGAACACTATTTTTTTTAATTTTCCTTCTACTAGTTTTGGCCGTCGGTCATCATCAGGTGGGATCTGCCATATTTGCGCTTACTATATCATTAATTAATTTCTCCTTTAGAATAGCCAACTGTCAAAACTAGCCAAAGAAAAATTTTAAAAAAAACAGTGAACCAAAACCCAAGTGTTTGAATCATACAAGTTCATATAATTAATCATTATTTCCTATCAACAACAGCCATACACCAGTTTCGATTTATTTCGGTCTCCTCAGCCAAAGTAGTTAAAGACAGGGAAACGGAGTTTTACTTTAGAGTATTTAACTCTCCTAGTAAACCGTCAGTATAAAGTTCATATAATAATTCTCCTCAGCTTTTCTAAAGATGTCTGTCAAATATTCTCATTTCAATTTACTCGTCAAGTACTAAACACCATTTTGTTTATAAAAAATTAAAAAGTTCCTTTGCCCTTTCTAGGAAATCAATTAATGTATCTGAATTACTTCAAAGAAAGCAGAGGACAACATTTTATCGCATCAAATCTACTTACTTATTGGTACATGTTGTTGAAGTGTACGTTTCATTTTCAAACCTGCCTTTTGTATGATCACACGCGACAGCACATTTATCACCAGTCCTAAAATATTTCTTTAAGTACTTAAAATTATAATTATGTACCTAATCACTTACCAACCACTATCGCAAACATATTTACCACATTCGTACGTTCCGTGTTCTATACGTTCTCCTTCATTGGTGCCATTGCATTCACAATGGGCTCCCAAATATTCTATATCGATCTCCAAAATTTCCTCAATGTTTCTTTCCCCAATTATAATTTTACCTTTCTGTAAATTAAAAAGAAAATATTTCCGAAGTGTATTTTGTGCATTAGAATCAAAATATTTGGACGCACTCGCCAGTCTCAGTATCAAACACCTTACATTTACAATTCGTATTTGATGAATATAATTTCTTACACTGAATTGAAAAATTAAGTATGTTTTAACCACGAAAAGTAATGATTATTTCTAAATTAAATACGTTTTTAATTTTATTACTTACACTGCTTCCATCCGATGAAAACCTCTCCAGATTCAACTCCACGTTAAACGAATACTCTGTTCCTACATCGATATTATCACACTCCGACTTTTCAGAAAAAGTGTTTGAGTTGCAATTAGTCGAAAAGGTAACCTTAACGTTATCGTTTTCCATCGTACTGAAGTGCACCTTTTTGGACAACTCCATGTAACCTTTTTCCACAAGGTTCAACACATTCTCAGGATCGTCCTTCAGAATACCGATATAAGCCACACCTTCGAGGATTTGCTTTAACGATTCGTAATAGCGTTGCACTGGTTCACTGACGGCAAATAGAACATTCATCTGAAATTATTTTTTAGAAATTAACACCATACTTAAATAATTTTTATCATAATTTTCATTTGCATTAATATTTAAATATAATATGAATTTAAATGAAAAACAATCGAGGTTTTATATTTTTGTACTTCAATTAGAAATGTACATGACCCTATAAACTTCGAGGCAGTAAAATAAATTGTATTTTTGTTCAGTTTTGGCCAGCGATTGAACAGAAAATACGTTACCCTGCAACACGATAATGCAAGACCATACTGCGCAAGACGAACTCTGGAAAAAAATAGTTAATTGAAATGGAAGTTATTGCCTAAAGTCATACCAATACGACACAAGAAATTATTTCTGGTTTTCACCTAATCTCAACTAACGTTGCTTTTATTATTATTATTTCTGAGTCTTAATTATTCCAAAATCATTAATGCAAATTTATAATAAATAAAAACAAGAAGTTGTGGACGAGGCGTTAATCAAATTATCCCAAAGAGTTATTATTGGATTCAATTAATTTCTCTGATAGTTTCCATAATATCATTTACTCTGTTTATCTCCATCTTCGGTAATGTCTTGGGCATATTCATACTTTTTTGGACAAACTTGTGCTTTAACTCAGGTTTTGCTTTTTCAGAATCGTTTACCTTAGACCACAATAATTCATTTTAGAACTCGTCTACCTGCTCTTTCATTGTTTGTATTTTTTTATGGATTTCTATTTTCTGTTGAAAGACTTCTTTAATTTAAAAATATCCTTTTCTCAAAATGGACACGATGAAAAGGCGCAATATCCTGTTTGTGTTCTTACAGATTTTTTAGTCGAGTAGCTTTATTGAAGAGGGTGTACTTTGCCGAGAGATCATTAGTGTTTAAAAAAATCTGGCCATCTCTTGATTGAGAATGCAAACTGGATTATCCACAAGTTGAGATTCATAGTGATGTCTATTTATTTAGACCACCTCTGAAAGTTGAAGTTGAAATATTCTTATCAATGATAATAACCTTAGCATAAACAGAGGTTTTGTAACCCATTGGACCTTAATTATTCAATACAATCTTGGTATATGAACTGCTACAACCACTGTTTACAAAAACAAGATTGGTTAGTGATGCTTTTTCACCTTATATTAGAATCAGTTTCTACCAATGATGTAATCAAATGACACCTCGCTCAAATTATGGCATATAGATAGCAATAATCTTAGGATTTTCAGATTTGAAATTAGACATTTAAAATAAAGTCGTAGGGTTTATTTAGAGATGTTATTTTTTCTCAAAACCAACCCTAGGATTTCTTTTTAAAGGTTTTAATGAAATTTCAAATTTGAAAAGCCTAAATATATTGCTAAAAATATAAAGGTGTTCATTGCACAAGTTCTCAACGTAAGTTTTTTGCCATCACTTCAACTAATTTAGGAAGACTTGCTATTAATTGGCAGATATACATATATTATCTATAGAAATTACAAATTTATGAAAGATAATCTTTATTTATCTTTACGTTGCGTTTAGAAACAATATCAGTGGCCAGGACCAAAGCTTTGAAAAAACAATATTTATGAATGCCTTAAAAAATATGTGTACATATTAGATGAGTTCCAGTTCACTATCAAATAGATATATAAAGTTGACGACTTTATAATAAATGAAAACAAGAAGTTGTGGACGAGGCTGAATATTGTTTTCAACCTATATAAAATATTTGCTCAAAAAGGCAAACTTCAAGTTGGTACACTTTATTGGTAGTGGAAAGGGATTAAAGATGTATGTATAGGTAATTTAATACCTATTATATTAATATTTAAGTGCGAGCTGATAAACGGTAGCTTAAAGTAAAGAGCACCACTGGGATAACCTCAAAACTCTTTGTTCAATGATCAGACTTGAAGGGAAGAGTACTACTAGCTAAAAAAAATATTAAAGCTATCAACCTAGCATGAAATTATGGAATAATATTACCCTTTCCTGCTCACAAAGTCCACCTCAACTTCTTGGTTAGAAACAATATACGGAAATATAATTAAACAAATTACCGAATCAAAACTATTGCAGAAGAGGTTTAGTGAGAGATGGAATTTTATATAGTATTTTATTCAGATTCTTTTGCTCAAAGAAAACAGGATACAACACCTAACCATTTACGTAGAGTATCTAATCTACGGGTTAAACATAACATCTCATTTTCCTATTAAATTGAGATGCTGGCCAAGATCAGTTATTGGAAGAATCAAATACTGGTTTTACTGTAAACTATTAAGCAACAATAAAAATAAATAATTATCAAAAAATTTGGCCGAATTTATTTAATGAAAGGTTCTGATTCAATAGAAATCACGACATACAAAACTATATATATATATATATAGACGAATAACTGATGAATTACGTATTCGATATATTACTACCAAATCGAGTATTAATATATTTTAGGTAAGTCAGGAATAATTAATCAGAAAGGAAATATAATTATCTCTAATGCCCATTTGCACCGCAGCTACTTAACCATTGTTTAAGGTTAATCATTGGTTAACGAAACATTGGTTTGCACCCCAACTTTGCCCTGGTTAAAGTCCTCCAAAAACGTCATATATTTAACCAGCCTCGTCAAATTTCGTCGAACTGAGGAAAGCCAAGTACAAAACACCAGACAATGGTTCGACTCTACCGTCATCTATAGCCAAAGTTTACTATTCAAAAATGAATCGTTTTCGTTGCACTAGGATACAAACATAATACATACATACAAACCCCCACCCATGAGTAGTGACTCTAATGATTTGATTCTACGCTGCTTTGGACAACTCCACGACCGTCTTCGCCAATAACTTCAGACAGGAGAATTGAGTTATTTACGGACTATCCTTTGTATGCGCCTCTCGGGGAGGAGTTTGAGGTGGGGCTAAAGGAGGACTCGCACTAGGGCTCAAGAGGGGTGGCCTACGATTGGGGTTCAAGGGGGGCTCCGACTGGAGGCTCAAGGGAATAGGCAACATTACTTTTTCCAAGTAAGAGATGTTTAATGCTTGGCACTGCCAAGTGCGTGGCGACTAACTTCTGGACGTTTATAATCGTGAAGTTATTTATGTACATTTGTCAGACATTGTTTATATATATGTTATATATTCTACTTAAAATTAATCGCGATTACTTAATCGACAAATTTAACCAGAGCTGGTGCAAATGGCCATAAGAGTAAGAAACAGAATATGCATGGAAAAGTGAGATTACTTAGAAATAAAATTACGATCATAGGAAACAAAATCCGTATTTAATTGCTTAGGTATTTTTTAAGTGATTTAAAATGTGAAAGCGTTTATATTATGGCATTGCAATGTGACCATGATTGCGAGTGCATTGATGAAGACTTACTGAACTATGTGAAGAAGAAGACAATCATACTAGAAAGTACTTCGTCTTGAACACCGCTACTAAACGGCAATATAGTACGCATGGTCATAGAAAGTGCTACATCCATGATGTACATAGGGGATGTGGTCAAGTACCTCTGGGGTTAACCCGGCCGTCTACTGAAAATGAATGACTGGTTGTACTTACTTTTCTTCACATATTTTATTAAGCACTAAATATAAATTTTGAAATTTATTATAGTAGCGACCCTTACTACATAGTAGATCCTTTGAAATGAGATATGAGTCTACACGAGATATTCATCCGGTAGTTAGTTAACACCGACACATCTGAAGAAGTTCGGTTGTTTCGTTTTCATGCACATAACGGATATTTAATAGACCATGCTTTACAATAAAACTACAATATCAAGTTTTATCGACACAATTCAGGTAATTTTGATCCAACTACAAAAAGAATAAAATAAAAGGATATATCCCTCCCCATCAAATCGACGCCATTAGTCGAGTTTATGGCTTTAGACATGCGACTACAAGAAAAAAACTCACGGGTCATCGCACGATCTCAATGGCCAGTTCATATCAATTCAATGTGAGATGACCATCGTCGTCACACGGGTGTTGGTTCATTAATTACTGAACCAGTGGACTTTATCCACCACAAATTAAATGGGCGAAGCGCGAAGAACGTTACTCGAACAGAACACCCATTTTGATAAAACAATCATATCATTTGCACGTGTTGTTGGACGCTATATCAGACCATGGAGATTTGGCAAAACAAAACTGAATAAATGACAGTCAAATACAACAATATATCCGTTATCAACTGACAAATTTCGGAAGTCCCTATTGGAAGACCCTTTATAAGTGGCTACGTTCTCTGAACAAGAGATACCCTGAAGCGTCAAACATTGCTATGGTTTAGAAGTCGCAAACCTTCTCTGAATTTGTGAATAGTAACAAGTTAAGATAGTAATCAGAGGCAATCTCAAAAGGACTTTAACGATTTGAACAGAAGTTGCAACTTATGAGGGGAAATAGCAACATAATGATTACTGGGTCTAAATAGACTAAAAAGTCACGATTTTTATAGAAGAAATAAGCAGACTATGATGAGATTGTCTCGCCCCCAACCAAATATTACTCTATTTTTATTTACTTATTTATTTTGCTTTATACGCCCAATATAACAATTTATATGAATATACAAATTACTTATTATCCTCATTAATTGAATATTTTAGATATTTAGATAATATATAGACTATTACTGACTTACTTAAGCTCTTTTTATATAACATTTTTGTCAATATCAACTATTAAATTAAAAATTTATGAGACACAACAGTTAAAAACCGTTACAAAATTATTCGTTTATACTGCATTTTTGTAGAAAGACCTTTGAGAGACAAAAAATATGAATTTACTAGAGAGCGCTCACATAGGTGACAATCGGCCAAACGGTTTAACAATGGGAAATCCTTTAAACCCATTACTTGCAGAAATTTTCCTAGATAATTTAGAAAAGAAAATTAGTAAACATCCTCTATTTGATAAATGTTCATATTGGGTTAGATATGTAGACGATATCTTACAGGGTAGGATTCAAAAGTAATGAGCCTTCATTTAAAAAGACAGATTTATTGAACCAATCAGTACAACTGACTAAGACTCTTCAAAATAGGAACCTCCTGCATTAATTTATTTTTGTAGGCGGCTTTACCATGACTCGAAAGATTCTGCGAAGGCCTGTTCCGGGATGGCTGCAAGGGCTGCCTTGACATTTGCTTGGATGTCCCCGAGCGAGTCGAACATTTCGCTTTCAGCGCTGATTTTAAGCATGGAAACAAGAAGTCAGAAGGAGACACGTTCGGACTGTAGGGAGGCTGGGGGATCACAGAAACGTTGATTCGGACCAGGTAGTCGGTGACGATAAAGGCGGTGTGGCTGTGGATGATGAAGCTTCTAGTTGTCCTTGATATCCCCTCGCTTGCGCGCGATGCTTTTTTTCAACCTATCAGGTCTTTCTGGTAGTAAGCAGCGTTCACAGCCTACCTGGATGGGACAAACTCGTAGTAGACGATCCCTTTCACTCCAAAAAACGCTATGAACATGGGCTTCGTCTTCGATTCGTCACTCAGAGAATATGACATTCAGTCCCAAACGCCGGTTGAAGCTTTCAGAAGGAGACTTGCCCAACCGAAAATAAAATATGATCGCGTATCGTTGCTCTAACGAACTTTCCATTTCGACGTGTCAAGCACCGCCGTACAGAGGCTCTCGTTAAGACTAATGCAACCGTTTCGAAAGCTCGGAGGCAACTAAGCCGTATTGTGCTGCGAAGCAAACATCCCCCTCCACCGTCGCTGTCAAGCGGAGTGCGCAGCTAGGTGCGCACGCATCAGTATAAAGTAAGGCTCATTACTTTTGAATCTTACCCTGTAGTTTGCTTTCAAGGTACAAATAGGCAGCTAAATGTATCCTTAGCATATCTTAATGATATGATAATAACATTCAATTTACATTAGAGGTTGAGGTTGACAAAACGATTAATTTCCTAGACCTTTCCATCTCTCATAAAAACAATAAACTTGCATTTAATATCTTCCACAAGCCCACTCACACAGATACTTTAAGCATGTAACTCATATATCCACAGACTTCTTAGCATCCCTTTGTCACAACCAAATTTTGAAACTAAACATAATTTTAAACATCGTAATAATGGCTTCTCCAAAAACTTAATAATGAATATTGTAAATTAAAAACGAAAACAAAAAATGACAAATATAATCTTTCCTTCAAATAATAATAAATTAGAAACAAATTATTGCTCACTAACTTATATTGGCACCCTTACCGTCACAATAAAAAATAAATTGAATTCAAATAATATTTCGGTAGCTTTTAAGACTAATAATACTTTACACAAATGCATTAACAATTACAAACACAAAATTGACAAAAACAAAAAATCAGGAGTCTACTTGCTGCAATAAGAAAATAATGTCTACATACGCCAACCACTTAATTGAATCGTAACGGAAGTAGATAAATTTTGAAGCAAATAGTGACGTTATAAAAAATGGGCAATATACGAGGAAAACACCCCAAAAAAATCGAGGTCTAATCAAGGAGAACCGTTCCAAACGATCGCTAACCCCGGATTAACGTTAAGTTTGCTGTGCTTTTGGTGGCATTAACAAGGAATCATCGATATGAGCTGCTTATATCAAGCCAAAAACTCGGATCTCTTCTGTCAATAACTAACCAGATTAAAGCAGACAATCGACCAGAATTGGAAATAGAAAGGGTTTTGTGTTCCATCAAGACAACGCCAGTTTTGAGAGCTTAGATAGAAAGTTCTATCGCATTATCCGTATAGCCTAGGCCTGGTATCTTTTCAAGGATTTGCAAAATATTCTTGGTGGTATAATACTGGTCTCAAAAGAGTTGTATACGATTTTTTACCAATTGAGACAAGGGCACATATTTCATTTAAATCGAACTACGTTATTTCCATCGTCTAAATAAAGCAAATGAATGCTCAAAACTTTAAACTTTATTTAATAATACTTTAAAATGTGTGCCATATAGTCTATTAAGTTTTGTTATACTCAATTTAGTTCAAATCAATTATATGCAATCTAATTAAATTCTCAAAGGATGTCTAACAAATACATAAAAATATAAAATTGAAATAAATAAATTGATTTACCTTATATTTTAAAAGCCTTCTATAGATTTCTTCTACGGAAGGATAGTCGTTATCCAAACCTTTATAAACGAGATAATTCTTCTCCGGCACCAATTTACAAAAATCATCAACCTTGGCAACTACACCAGCCAGCTTTCCATCACCAGCCACATGTAATAAGGCATTAGTGGCAATTAAAACAATCTTCCTCGAATGCCTCCTCCAAGACAACTCTTTCTGGCAAAGGATTATCTGCATGATTGCATCCAAACCGGCTTCGTAATCATCCAGATTAGCTGTATGCTGACTAGCATTTACCTACAAGAATCACTTATCAAAAAACAAAATTAAAAATTAAATTTCAATGTTCAAAAAAATATACTGATTTATTATTAAATATTTTAAAAATAATAATAATAATATATCAATTAATATTAAATATAAAATAACTTGTAATGACTTTCTCCACAGTTTGTTGTGTGAAAGATATTTTATAATGTATATTGCAACATCTTCACGTAACTCATGAATCAACATTATAAATATATTGAGCTACACTTTTGTTTTCATAATTAAAAATAATGTCTAAGCATTTATAATAATAATCATTTATTTAAAAATGTATTTTTTTTAACGTTCAATATTAATTAGATTGTTTAAAGTATTCAATATATTGATTATATAAAAAAGTACTTGTTTGGTAAATTCCTCCAAATCTTGACTGAAATTGAACGCGTGATTGAAATTAAATCCGGGCACGCACTCGATGTCATTCTGCCGGCAGGGATTCTTCAAGTTCACTTCTTCCATTTTGTAGTAAGGGCTGGCCACCTTGTCGGAGTAAAAGCCGAACGCAATCTTGTAGTTCGTGGTCATGTCTTTCAATTTCTCCGCGAGCTTGATACCCAGCTTGCTCAGGTTTTCCTTGTAGGGAAGCATGGAATACGTGAGGTCCATCAAGAAGTAGAGATCGAGGGCGTAGTTTGGGGCCGCCTTATAGGTTAGCGTGAATGATATGGGATCACCTGAAAATAACATGAATCGATATTGATTTTCAAAAGAAGATGTGCGATTAAAATAATTAAAATATTAATTGTTGTCGAAATAAATTTTTGTTTAATTTTACAAAGAAAAAAGATATACCATAAGGAATAAAAGAGTGATTTCTTTGCGGACTGCATTTTTGAAAACTTTAAAGTTTTCTTTTTTCATAAATCTACGTTTTGGACATACATGATTGTTTTTGATGAACATTATGTTCTTTAGGCTAGGGTAATGAAAAGTATTGGCCTAAATCAGGAGCACAGTTAGGACAATGATTATTTTATTGGGATAGGTCAAGAGTACGCTAGGGCAATGATTTATTGATTGGAATAGGTAAAGAGTTCGCTAGAGCAATAATTAATTTATTGGGATAGTCCAAGAGTACGTTGGGACAAGACAATGAATAACTTATTGAGATAGTTAAACAGTAGGCTAGGGCAATGATTTATTTATTTATAAATGAGTAATGAATTATTTATTGAGGTAGGTCAAGCGTACGCTAGGGTAATGAATAATGGTATAGCTTAGGTCAGGAGTACGCTAGAGCATCGAATTATTATTCGAAAAAGTAAAGAGTAAGATGTGACATTAAAATATTTATTATGAAGGATGCAGACTATTCTAGATGCTAAATTCGGTAAATAGTTTACAAGAAAGAAAGGCAACAAGTCAATATTTAGATATACATTGCGCTATATTACTGTCGCGAGACGCGTGGGGAGAGGGGATGTGTCATGGACGGGCCGACTGGATCGAAATAAAAAAAAAACAAGTGTCAGATTTAAGTGTCAGATGTAAATGTCAACGTGCAAAAACGTAACATTGGTGTCAGGTGTGGGGTGTGAAAAATTGCAAACAAAATGGCGAAGTGCGTTACAATAACGGAAAAGTGGCTGAATTAAAAGTGCAACTGGAAGAACGGGATTTGGATACGAGCGGCAAGACACAGCGACACAGCATTAATTATGGAGCAAAATTCCGATAAAATGACAGAGAAAATGTTGGAAATTTCTAGGAATCTGGAAGAAAAATTAACGGAAATAAAGAAATTATCCTGTTCACTCGATAAAAATGAAACCACCTAATTTTGATGGCCAAACTTCTTGGAATAATTTCCTTAGACAATTTGAGGCCGCAGCATCAGCCAATGGATGGAACGCAACAGAGAAGGCTACAGCTTTAATTCTAACACTGCGTGGGGATGCAACAAATGTCTTGCAGAGAGTGTCCAAGAGCGAGATGAATTACGACCAATTAATCAAGCATCTGGAAATAAGGTATGGTCAAACACACCTTGAACACGTGTACCATTTACAGCTTAAAAATCGCTGCCAGAAATCTGATGAGAGTTTGCAAGAATTTGAAGCGTTGAAGGATTGAAGGATAAAGACATACATCAGGCATTGATACTCGCTCGACCAATTAAATTAGTAGACGCACTGTCTCGTGGGCTCGAGATAGAAGCAGCGAAAAGTACAGTTAGGAGTCAAGGCCGTGTTCGGAAAATGGAAGATTCACGAGAAGGATTGGATGATCTTAGAAAAATGATAAAAGATATCATCAAGGAATCGTTAGCAAACAGGAAGAAAGTGGAATGCTGGAAATGTGGAAAATACGGTCATATACAACGTCGGTGCAGAGAAAGATCAAATAATCGCACCAATGAAAAGTCGGAAAACTAGAACAAGCCGACCTCAGGGGGTGTCCGTCGGTTAAAAACATCAAGCCCCTAGAAAAACTGCAAAAGTAGCATACTTGTCACACCACGTCGATACGGTTTTTTGGATGGAAACATTGATGGAAACTCTTGTCGACTGCTACTAGACACGGGTGCTACTAGGACAATTATAAGACCTGATATTGTATCAAAACCGCAAAATGTACGACTAACGACCTGGAAGTTTCGAACAGCAACAGGAGAACCTGCTAATATTCATGGTGAAATAAAATCCACGATTACCATAGGGAACACATCATTCCAACACCAACTCATAGTAGCTGACATTGAAGACGAATTAATTCTCGGTATAGACATCATGAATACTAGAGGCTTCCTATTGGATCTTAAGAATGGAATCCTAAAAGTTAATGGAGAGGAGGTGGTACTCCACAGACGGAATATTGGTAGAGTCCGGGTAACCCTTCCAACGGAAACATCAGTTTCGGAGAGAAGTGAAGTAATTATTGAGGGCCAATTGGAAGAAGCATCCCATCACAAAAACATTATGATCTTTGAACCTATCGTTGATGACGATAAACTGGGACGAGGAGTAGCAATAGGAAAAACACCCGTTTGCACCGATAACAATGTATTAGTTAGAATAATGAATACTAACTATTACTCTGTTCATTTGAGGAAGGGAGTGCTGCTAGGACATTTTTCTGCTGCTTCATCGATATTGCGGAAAACCACAGCAGAGAATAAAAACAATGAAATGAGTTACCCGGAACTAGAAAAGTTGATTTCCCTTTCGACCCAAGATTGTAATCCAACTAAAAGAGAAAAAGGAAAAAAAGTTGATCATGGAATACCAGGACGTATTTGATATTGGACAACAAGGAAGAACCAATATCGTTCAACATAAAATTAATACCGAAAATTCTCGACCGATTAGGCAGACAGCCAGAAGACTGCCACTGGCGAAGCGGGAGGAAACTGATTGGATTGTGCAGGACATGGGGAGCGAGGGCATTATAGAACCATCTAGTAGTCCGTGGGCCTCGCCAGTGGTATTGGTAAGGAAGAAGGACGGATCAACTCGCTTCTGAGTTGACTATCGTCAACTAAATAATGTGACCAAAAAGGACAGTTATCCTTTACCCCGAATTGACGACACATCGGATACCTTGGCTGGATCTACTATTTTCTACACACTGGATCTTAAAAGCGGATATTGACAAGTTGAAGTAGCTCCCGAGGACAGAGAAAAAACAGCATTTACAGTAGGCAATGGATTATGGCAATTCAATGTTATACCATTTGGACTATGTAATGCACCCGCGACGTTCGAGTGACTAATGGAGACGGTACTAACAGGACTATCTTGGAAAACTTGTTTGGTTTACCTCGACGATATAATCGTAATGGGAAAATCCTTCGAAGACCACATGAAGAACTTAGAAGAGGTGTTCCGACGATTAAGGGATTCTGGACTGAAACTCAGCCCAAAGAAGTGTCACCTTTTTAAGAAAGAGGTGCAGTACCTAGGACACATTGTTTCAAGCCAAGGTATTGCAGTCGACGGCCGAAAGATCTCAAAGGTGAGAAAATGGCCAGTTCCAAAGGATTTACACCAACTTCGGAGTTTTCTTGGATTATGCACGTATTACCGTCGTTACGTTGCGGTATTTTCAAACATCGCTAAACCATTAACCCGCCTCACTGAAGGAAAACAACGGTTCTTCTGGAACGGGGAATGTCAGGAGGCGTTCCAAAAACTGAAAAACGCACTTACCACCGCACCAGTTCTAAGTTATCCGTTGTCAGAGGGAAGGTTCTTGTTGGATACCGATGCAAGCAGGATGTAGGAATTGGAGCTGTTTTATCACAAATACAGGATGGACAAGAAAAAGTGATCAGCTATTTTAGCAAGACTTTATCCAAGCCGGAGCGGAACTACTGCGTAACGAGGAAAGGGTTGCTTGCAGTAGTCAAATCAGTAGAACACTTCTATAAATATTTATATGGAAGGAAATTCTTATTGAGAACCGATCATGCTGCTCTTAAATGGCTTCTTCAGTTCAAGAATCCGGAAGGACAAGTCGCAAGATGGTTGGAAAGACTTCAGGAGTTTGACTTTGACACTGAACACAGAGTTGGAGCGATCTACAGGAATGCAGATGCTTTGTCGCGAAGGCTATGCCCAGAAAATTGCAAGCACTGTAACAACGCAGAATCAAAGGAAAGTCAAGTACTCCGAACAGCTGTAGAAAGCGATGACTGGAATTTAAAAGAAATCCGGCAGGACCAAGACGACGACCTTATTCTAAAGCCCCTGATGACATGGAAGGAAAGTGGAACCAGGCCAACTTGGGATGAAGTCTCCAAATATTCGCCTGAATTGAAGTCATACTGGGCTCAGTGGGATTCTATTGTACTGGACAAGGGACTGCTTAAACGCATATTCAAAGATTCAGTAGGCCGCGAAGAACGAAGGCAGATTATAATTCCAAAGAGTAGAATACCTGAAGTGATGAAAGAGATTCATAGTGGATTTTCCGGTGGACACCTGGGTATGTCAAAGACTTTAAACAAACTTCGGGAGAGATTCTACTGGGTGAACTGTAAGGCAAGTAACGGTCCACAACGACGAAGGAAAGCACCTATGCGTCAGTACAACGTTGGTAGTCCTTTTGAACGAATCGCAATTGATGTCGCTGGGCCATTCCCCGAGTCTCACCAAGGAAATAAATACATCGTGGTGGTAATGGATTACTTCAGTAAATGGGTGGATGCCTATGCGTTACCAAATCAAGAGGGTTCAACAATAGCGGAAGTACTAATTAAGGAGTGGATATGTCGTTTCGGCGTTCCCTTAGAACTACATTCTGACCAAGGAAGAAATTTCGAATCGAATCTTTTTCAAGAGGTATGCAAAATCCTCTCTCTGCATCCACAATCAGATGGTATGATGGAACGAATGAATAGGACCATCAATCGCTATTTGTCAAAAGTAGTCTCTGACCATCAAAGAGACTGGGACCAACATCTCCATCTTTTCTTGCTGGCGTATCGATCGGCTCTACACGAAACAACCGGGCAGACTCCAGCGAGCATCGTCATGGGTCGAGAGCTACGACTTCCATGTGATTTAAAATTCGTTGTTCTTCTCTCGTTACATCAAAATGACTCTTACGTCCATCAGAGTGCTGAACCATGAAGTCTTCAAATGCTTTCTCGTCGCTTTGTTCAACCACCGCATGAATCGCTGCGCCATCTTCTTCGCCAGCATAAGGGGTCAGACGATTGAAATGGACAACTCTTGGTTTTCCTCGGGGTGGTTTCTGAATCCTGTATACGATGTCGTTGATTTTCTCTATTATCTGGTATGGTTCATCCCATGATGTTTGTAATTTTGGGGAGAGACCTCGGCGTCTTTGTGGGTTAAATAACCACACCATATCTCTATCTTTATAACCACTGTGATCCGTTTTTAGGTCATAATTCTCTTTCATTCGGTCGCTAGCACGTTGGATGTTGGATCGCACATGATTATGGATTTCATCCATTTTTCGTCTCAGGTCGCTCACATAGTCTTCCCCTGCCAAATCTTCTCCCGGAGGGCAGCCGAATTTTAAATCACATGGAAGTCGTAGCTCTCGACCCATGACGATGCTTACTTGGAATAGATCTATTCCAAGTACCTTCGGACTATTGTCTGGCCCATTATGTGGCCCAAGATTTCAAGATGTCACGAGGAATTGCTAGCGTCTTCAGGAAGAAATTTGGAAGGTTAGAGGAACTACGCACTCAATGTCCTAAAGCCGGAAGCATAGTCCACCTAGATGGTAGTAGCCACCTACCGAAAAGGATCATTTACTATCTGGTAACGAAGAAGTACTCTCATCAGAAGCCAACCTACAGGGATGTATGGCTATCATTAAATGAGTTGAAGGATTCACTTCTACGTGAGGGTATCAAGAAATTGGCAATACCGAAACTAGCTTGTGGGTTGGACCAATTGGATTGGAGAACAATCAGAAGCATGGTGGAAGTCCTTTTTGCCAATTCTGGGATCGAGATTTTGGTATGCTGTTATAATTCCAGTGGTATACGACATGAGAAGCCCATAGACTGCTATTTCTTTCGAACGTCAAAATGTACAAAGGGGTCCCGGTGGGGGGATCGTCATAAGGTGCCGGAGGACTCATTTCGGGACGAAACATGCCTAGGGAGGGGGCAGTGTCGCGAGACGCGCGGGGAGAGGGGATGCGTCATGGACGGGCCGACTGGATCGAAATAAAAAAAACAAGTGTCAGATTTAAGTGTCAGATATAAATGTCAGATATAAATACGTGCTGGTAATATTAATTGACTTCAATAAATCATTTGCAATTATTTACACACCCGTATAACGTGCAAAAACGTTACATTACTATCGCATAGTTGTGTTACTAAATGTATAAATAAAAGCTGTTATTGTACAGATAACACTATAATATAATTGTTAGGGATATCTTTTGTTACATATCGAATTGCAACAGTTGTAGAAATATCAGTACATGTATCAAATAACAAATTAAACATAAAACTGAAACAAAGTCCTTGGATTTCATTTTAATTCCATAAGCAATACTAATACAGTTAAATAAGCGAAAACTAAATCAATTTTAAATTGAAAACTTCCGCAACAATTTTGCAAATTATTGATTATACACAGAACAAATATTGCACCAACCTCGCCTAAGATAAGCCTTAATCTTTTGCGGCCTGATTTGCACCGCCGGCTCGTCCTCCATGGGGGAAGACACGGAAAAATCGTCATTTTTCGTTATAATAAGCCTAGACTTTCCACCAAACACCACATCTTTGATTCCAGGAGGGATATCATCTTTTATAATACATCTCGGAATATCTATGGCCTAAAAGTAAATAAAAATGAATATAAAAAAGATCAATTTGAAATATTAATTGATTAATTTATATAGAGAACGGTTGCGACCGTTACTACATGGTAATACATAGTTATACTTAATTGAAAAATTCATTATGTTTAAACTACAAATAATTTGTGGTTAAAACATAATGAATTTTTCAATTAAATGATTAATTAATATTAATAATATAAATATGTTTCACTACTGGTGCACTACTGTATTTCATTTATGAAATAATTTATTTAAAAATTGTTATTGGGATATAATTTATGGTTGATTAGAGTGATGGGGTAATTCTTTAAATAACACAGCTGAAGGACCACGTGGTAACCAATGTCTACAACTACTGAAGTGTTTATACGTTTGTATTCTTTTTTAATTGTTCATAAAATAATTTCGTAACGACCGTTACTTTTTTCGAAGCTCAACGCAATATAATACCGCAAAATTATTAATATAACCAATTACCTAATTAGTAATAAGGAGCAACTTAGAAAATTGTTCTTTTATCACCATACTTTTATTAAAAAAAACCAGTAGAAATTGTTTTGACATACAACATTCTTTCACAACTTTTGGTTTTGGAACAGATTTTGTACCAAAATACCTAGAATTTATTATTATTGAATAACTATTCAAGATAGAGTAGAGATTTTCCTTCGCCAGGATAGTAGAACAACACTGAAATCTTCTAAGAACTTCAACATAATGTTCTTCTAAAAGTTATCTAGTGGTTAATCAATAAGAAGCTATAATAACAAAATGTATTTAAATCCTTTACGTAAATACATTTCAATAGTACTAGTAGTTTTTAGCTACCTACTATGTCGGCTTCCATCGTGTTACTTGTGTATTTATATGTGTGTAAATGAGATTGTTACTATAAAGGATTGTGATCAAAAGTTCTATCAAGTATATACCAATATCAAAGGGTACCGGTCACCCATCAAATTACAGACCCTGACTAACGATGCTGCACTTTCACTATCACTAGTTCGTCTGCAAAACAATTGAATACAATTTTATTAATTAGTTTACCTCATCGAATATCCAAACGCAGCAGTAGTGCGCATTTATGCATTGTGCGCAGGTGTGACTTGCCTCTTCGTTGCAAATTTTTCGAAATTGAGAACAATCGTTGACGGCGAAAACTGTACCGCACGCAATTGCCAAAAGTAGAACGGCGATTCGATTCGGATGCATATCTGAACGTCAATAAACGCATTGATTGAACGTTCTTTATTGCGCTGATAAAGAGATAAGATACGAATATTTGGTTCGGTCGTTTCGGTGTTTTCTGATGAGCAACACACATTTCCTGTTACATATTTAGGGGCGATGTCCCGTCATTACAACAACAAAAAATACTTGCTCCGCTTCTACATTTACTGTCGTATTTTGCTTTATATATAATTTATGAAGTTTTTTGCCTAATCAGAAGCCATAACCGTTATTTTAATGAATTAATGTGTATTTTATTCGGTACGGTTAATAATCATTCTAGGTCCATTGGAAAATGCGTGAAGCTTTACATATGTTAAGCAATCTGTATAAAAATACCCTACAGAAGAAAAAAGATTACGAAGCAATAACCTAGCCTTTTAATAATATCTCACTAATAGATATCACTTCTTATTATACCGGGTGTTTTCTAAATGACAAATTCCCTCATGTGTCAAATTCAAGGTTAGAAGCAATATGGTGGCACTTCAAATTACAGCAGATTGTTTATCTCGATAAAACAAAAAATGAAGAAGTGATAAAAAATGATAAAATCCCAGTAGGGTGATAAAATCCCAGTATGGTGTTTGTAGGTGTTGGTGGTATTTGTCAAAAGTGACAGTACAATCGAATCTCCGACGTGCATTCATTTTATTTCAAATAATGAATCGTTTCGGCACTTCAACATCAAATGAAATTGATGCAATTATTAAAAACAACATTCCAACTAATACACGGAATACGAGAGCCTCCATATGGAAACAATTTATGGAATTCTGTGATTCAAGAAAATACCGCTTGGAAAAAGATTCGCCGGTAGAAGCATTGTCAAACATATTAAAGGACTGGGCTATAAATATGAGAAAAATTAACGGGGAAGAATACAAAGAATATTCAATAAAAACTATTTGGAATTCTACGGCCAAAATGCTTCAGGAAATGTATTTTAGTGAGTTTGAAAGAAAAATAGATCCTTTTAATTCATTAGATTTTAAAATAGCACGAGATGCTCGAAATTCAAAAAGAAAATGTTTGCAAATGTTGCCAGAAAAACGTAAACACAGTGCAGCGATTTTAAATATTTCTGATTACGAGAAACTAATAAATTTTTGTAACGAAGACACACCTGATGGATTGCAAAAAAAATTTTACTTCATTGCTTCATTAGAGCTAGCATGGCGAGGCGGCGAAGCAGTTAACTGCAAGACGCACTATTTTCAAGAAGAATTGGATGCAGATAATACAAAAACAGGCAGGATTTCTTACAATCCAATTTTTTCAAAAACATGTCATAAATTAACAGACATAAAGTGGTTGACTCCTAACGTTAATAAATTAGAAAACTGCCCCGTCAGAATTTATCATAAATTAATAAATTGTCGCGGAAAACATATAACAACCGATAGGTTTTTTCTAACACCCAATATATTTTTTCAAAAGAATAATATTTGGTACAAAAATATTCCCATAGGTAAAAATCAATTATCCACTTGGACCAAAACTATAGCCGCAAATGTTGGTTTAAATACAGAAAAATATAAAATTTCGAATCATTCTGCAAGAAGCACAGCAATTTCACACATGGCTCACAGAGGTGCTCAAGAACAGGAAATTGTGGAAATAAGTGGACATAGTAATTCATCTTCTTTAAAACCATACATACAATTGGGAAAGGAACACCATACCCAAATTATCAATAAAGTACGGACACCTGGTATATCATCAAATCAGAATTCAAATCAAACTTCAATATCATTAGGGAACAAAAATAATCAACACACAAGTTCCTTCATTAATTGTACGTTTACTAATTGTACCTTTAATTAAATATTCATGACGTTAAATAAATCTTATATAACAATTGTTTATTCTGGAATTTGTCTCACCAAAAATAACTCGACCTCTCGTTTTTAATCGGAAAATGGCATGCACTCAAAATGTATTTCTTTTAAGCAAAACCCCTCATCAAAAAAAAAAATTAAGTGTCAGAACAGAGGTGACATTGACAACTGAGGCGAATCGATCCGTGTACAGCCTAGTCTATTTTGTAACATCTTTGTACTTGTTAACAAAATAACATAAAATTTACACTTCCTTGCATTTTGGTCATGGCAGTACCTTTCTTAGTATGTCAGAAATCATGTCTTTGGTTCTTTTATATGCAACATTTATCTTTCCAATTTGTATCACTTCCTTTATAAAATGTTGCCTAATATCTCTATGTTTTGATTTGGCGCTGATTATAGGACTTATGGCTAATTTTTGTGCAGCTTGATTATCATTATAGATGTTTTGCTTATTTCCTAAATCAGCTTCCAACTTTGCCAGTTGTATTGCTTCTTTTGCACATTCTGTCAGAGCCATGTATTCGGATTCAGCAGTTGATAGGACCACTGTCTCCTGTTTTCTTGATTCCTAGCTGACAGCACCACCATTCTTTATGAAGCAATGACCAGTGTAGGATCTTCTATCAAGAGAACAGGATGCCCAGTCTGCATCAATAAACCCTTTCAATTTAGCATCTACATTCCTTAAGAATGTTAACTTCAGATCTCCTATCCCTTTTAGTTACCTGACTACTCTTTTCGCAGCTTTCCAGTATTCTACACCATAGTAAGCATTGAATTGGCTGAGATAATTCACCGCATGCGTAATATCGGGGCGTGTCGTCACAGATAAATACATCAGAGCTCCAATCAAGTTTCTGTAAGGAAAGTTAATATTTAGTTTTTCTTCTCTTGTTAGTTTTAACCCTGTCTGTAGCAGTGTTGTAATAGGCTTTGAATCTTGCATTTTAAATTTCAATATATCTGTTCCCTTGTTATGTAATCTTTTTTTACATTTAAACTCTATTCCTTAACAGTATTTCAGTTCACCTACGTCTTTCATATCAAATTTTGTTTTGAGACTTTTCTTTATTTCATTTAATTTCTTTTCATTTGAGTAGGATATTATTAGGTCATCAACATATATTGTAGTTATAATTTCATCTCCTCTTTTCCTCAATATGTAAACACAAGGGTCTGCCTGGGATGGTTCAAAACCAATGTTTCTTAGTTCAGAATCTAGTCTTTTATACCATTGCCGTCCTAATTGTTTTAAGCCTTTTTAAGCTTCATTTCCTTTATATTTTCTCAAAACCTCCAACATTGCTTTTGCTTTATTGAAGACGGTTAGGTTATCTTCGGCACTGTCTTCTACCATAATCTCGTTTACATATTTTTTCCAATCAAGTTGGCACCTTCATTACTATTATTTCGTCTAGTTCTCCGTTTAAATGTGCTGTTGCCGCATCCATTTGTACCAGCTTAAATCCTTTCTCTACTGACTTTTCTATTTGAGATCTGATAGAACTTAATTTTGCTACTGGTGCAAATGTTTCATTATTATCAACTCCAGCTTTTAGGTTCAACCCTCGTGCCACTAGTCTTGCCTTTTTTGTTTCAATGATACTATTTTTCCTTTTAGTACCATTTTCTAGTCTATGATATTCAAGATAAAGATAAAGATAAAGAACATATCTTTGTCCTTTTTTATTATTTTCCAAATTTCGTTTTTGATATGTGCCTTTATTTCAGCTTTTATTGCAGTGTGCCAAATTTCATCATTTTCATTTTCTTCACAAGGATTATTTGTATCTATGGATAGTATACTTTCTTCTAAGCCATCTTCTAAATAGTAATCTTCTGCCCATATTGGCTTTTTATTTTCTATTTCTTTCAGGTCGTGTTAGGGTGTCTTCGTCTTCACATTGATCGCATTCTTATAATGGTCACTTGCTCGATCTTCATGCCTTTCATATGATTCTTCATTTTCGTCAAAGTTTTGTTCAAGAGAAGGTTCGAGAGTCAGTGGAATGAAAGTATGAGTATATTAATTTTCTTCTTTTTTTTGATCAAAGAATATTCTTTTCAAAAATTTCACATCTCTACTAATGACTATTATATTTTTACTGTCTACCCAAATCCTGTAGCATTTGGTATTATCTGAATACCCAACAAAAGTTCCTTCTGTTGCTCTTGGTGAAAACTTTTTCTTGTTTCTTTTATTTAGTACAAAAACTTTTGTACCAAAGCATTGAAAATGTTTTACTGAGGGTGTGTATCCAACCCACATCTCAAATGGGGTTTTTCCGTTCGTTGCTTTTGATGGCACTTTATTAGTAATATAATTTGCAGCATGAATATCCTCTGCCAAAAGGATTCTGATATATTTGCTTCTAGCATCATGCTGTGGTGTATACGGGGGCGGGTAGACGTCTTGATATGCCATTTTCTTTTAGAAAATCGCCAATTTCTCTGTTGCAATACTCTTTTCCGTTTTCTGTTTGCAGTATTTTTTATTTTGAGGTTAGAAAATTTTATTGTCTCCTTCTATTCTTTGAATTTCTGTAAAACTTCATTTTTATTTTCAATGATATACACCCTGCCATAACGGCTATATTCATATACGAAAGTAACAAAGTATTTGTAACCAGCATTACTTTCCTCTGGCACAGGGCCACATACGTCTGAGTGTATTGTGTGAAGTCTTCCTCGAGCTTTTGTTTCTACTCGTTTTTCTTTCGGAGAAGATAAGTTTGTCATTTTTCCTTTTAAACATGGTTCGCAGTCAGAGAGTTTTTCTTCGGGTTTAAAACGTAATCCTTCCATAGTTTCATTTTGGAGAGCTTGCTTTAAATCTTTCTCATTCAGATGTCCTATTTTTCTATGCCAAATGTCTATTTCAGTATCTATAGGTAAAATGTTGCGCACCTGTTCTTTTTCTTTTGTGTACACATCCACATAATATAGTCGATCTCTTTTGATAATAATAATAATTTCTATTCCTTCTGAATTCTTTATTGTTGCAGTTTCCTTCTTGAAGATTGCTCTATAACCTTT
Source organism: Ontholestes murinus (assembly GCA_963969525.1). Lineage (NCBI taxonomy): Eukaryota > Metazoa > Arthropoda > Insecta > Coleoptera > Staphylinidae > Ontholestes > Ontholestes murinus. The sequence continues at coordinate 50,395,095 of OZ018393.1, read as the reverse complement.
TATAGTTGCTCAAGCCACAGATAACAAGTTTATTGATAATTTTGGTATATATAGTGTATTTTGTAGGTCAATGACATCTCCTCTAATTTTTATTTGAGCGTCTCCTTTCCCTTCAATTTTCTTAGTTTTATGCGAGGCCAGTTTTAGGATTTCGTCAGTTGGCTATATAGATAGGAATAAACTTCTGTCATAGTACAACAGCTGTCTATACACCACTTGTCAGTTTTATTAGTTTCTGCAGATAGGCATATTTGTTTTTCTTTGCAATATAGTCATTTTCGACCAACAATCTGATGTTTTGTGGCCTAGTTTTTTGCAATTTTCACATTTCAGGTTATTTTTATGTTTGTAATACTGTTTACTTTTGTTTTTAGTAGGATAATACTTTTGTTTTGTTTAACTATAGTACGATTGTTCTTCTTGTAGCTCATTTTGTTGTTTTTGCTTGCCTCACTGTCATCTCATGATTCGATTGCTTCACGAAAATTTTCATAGCTTTCTGGTAGGTTGTATAATAACATACTGCTTAGTAGGTCCTCGTTAATATCTATCTCTATATCTTTTAGTTTTTCGACAAGGTCAATCAACCCATTGATGTGGTCTCTAGTCGTTTCGCCATATCGCTTTTTTGTGAAGTAATTTCTTCAAAAGGGCTGCTTTTCTTGCGGGTCCTTTGCTTTCATAAACATTTCTTCAAATTATTCCATATGAGACAATTATTGTCATGAGAGACAGCTGCTGCCAAGGTAACCAAGCACCTTCTAGGGGTAAACGGCTATGTATCTTAATCAATTAAGAGAAAACTTCCATAGAAGTCTTCCCACAGATGTTTAGCGTATTTTAATTTCGGTCAACACAATAAATCAAAACAATTTAGGTGATATAGCAGACCAGATATTAGAAATACTAATACACATACAATCTACGCGATCACCTCACCCGCTCAGGTAATACAAGCAGCTTCATCAAGCACAGAAGACCACTTAATAAAGATACAATAACATATTACTGCTTTAACACAAATGGTAGCATAGTATATGAAAAACACCTGGGCAAACGGGCAACAGGGCTAAAGTTGGCCCTTGTTCTGCTATTGCCCTAGATCTCCAATTCTGTGACTACATTCTTAGTTGAAACGGGTGTCCAGATCAGCATTTTTGCGGTAAATCAACTTTATGCTAATACTCACCACCGCGCACAAATTCTTGTTAACCACCGCCAATGGTAATTTCATACCCACGTTCGGTCACTCAAAGTTAACAGTAAACATGGGCCTGGACGTGAATTTTCACTAGTTAAACATTCAATTCAGGGCGCCGATTTTTTGTCATTCTTCATGTATGTTCGACAGCTTGCAATTCCCTTTAGATCTTTATATTTACATTTGTCCTTAAGAACTTGCCTTACAACGCTTATATTCCACAGCACTATACCAACGATTTTATCATCTTGTAAGTAGAATATCACACCTTTACAAAAGTTTTTTCCGGGACTTGCTGCTACAAGCTTGCGTCGCTCTTCTGCTGCTTTAACTACTTCTATATTCTCCTTGTCATTTTTCTACTATCACTTCAGTTGGTTTAGTTTTTTGGAAATATTCCTACAGTTGGTAACTACGCCAATTGCTTAATATCCGACATCTGGTCCTAAATCTGACCAGAACATGGCTTTGCTGCTTCTGCCATATTTTCTCCAACCAATCGATGAGAAATAGCATAATTGTCATGTTGTTCAATACGTCATCGACTAAGTTTGGTATCATAAAAACAAGCTGCGTCGCCGGCCACATATAAATGAGATCTAGCTCGCAGCTCAGTATTAACTAGAAAACCTCAGTTCTGGATCAGATCATATTTTTTTAACTTCGGACTGGGTTTGTTAACTCTAAACTCAACTTATTTAAGACTACCACTTTAACTTCGGACTGGGTTTGTTAACTCTAAACTCAACTTATTTAAGACTACCACAGAAACGTCCTGATTTAACATTACCTTTAAATTTCTCAGATAGTCAAACATAATGTTGTACATCACATGAAGACCAAACCATAACCTTCCGCCAAAATTCCAAGCAGCGAAAAAGTTTGTCAAACTACCCAAACTCGATTTCATTCAACCGTCAGCTAATTGCAGACAAATGCGTTTTCGGTAAAACAAAATTGAGCTTTTTAGATCACAATCACAGATCAGTGGTGAGGCAATAGAACATTTGCAATAAATAAGGTTGATACAATCTTGTCTTTCCTGCAACCCGCTGACCCAAAGCGATACATTTCCTTGGCCTGATCAACATTTATCACCGTTTCATCAAATCATGTTCGAGTGTACTGTCACCACTAATAATAATAATAAACTTTATTTAGCACTGTTGCTATATAAAATATACTTATAAAATTCATAACAAATATATATATATATGAAATGTCATGTTATTAACTTATAATATATCACTTAATCTAAAAAATACAAAATATGCCACACTTATGCTACTAAAATAAAAATATAGTATCTTAAATATAAAAATATATGACAAAACACAACATAAAATATAATATATGTAAATATGTATAATACACTAAACCAACTTGCTGCATCAACTTCACACAACAAACCATTGGTCTGGACTCAACCTGCGCTGCATGTGTTTTCAGTAACAACTCTGCTATGCTTGCGCTACCAGACCCTATTGCAGAGTTAAGCATCTTGCGGTAGAACGTGGCGTTTAACGACCCCTATCTTTCATTTTAAAATATTTCATACCAACTGAGGACAAATACTGCACGTTCGGCTCTGAATTTTTAGCCATAAGGAAGTTCAAATATTATCCTGAGGGTAGAGGATTTATTGTCTTTACGGATCATATCTAATTGCCTGTATCTGTTCTAATTTGAATCGTTTTTCGTGACTAGAGCCCAGACACTTCATCGAGCTATTCACCATTGACATCTGGCACATTCCTGAAAAGGACCCATAGCTAATCCACTGCGACGAGATAAAATTAACACTTTAGACCTCAACACTCTAGCAAAATTACAATCAGTGGCACTACTGCACTCAAACTGGAACAATTCATCCCTGCCGGCTCCAGCACGACATCTACGTAGACATGTTGCTTGCAACACTACCTAATGTTACTCACCCGAGTGCCATGCTACGTCTCGTAGCAGCAAGTTACATGCGGCTGAGGATGAACCACTCATCGTCAAATACTGTTTTAGGTATCAGAAGAACAAAATTTATCACCAAACACGGTCACCCGTTGCGAAATGTTAACATCCGGAAGGCTGATTCACCGACATAACCGGCCCTTTGCCCATTCGCAACAATTTCAGATAGGCACTGGCCAAAAACAGGTCCTCTTACTGAAATAACTAGTTTGCAATGCATTTCTAAACTGTTGGATTACACACTTTGGAAGTTCAGTTCTAATCTAACATTTGGAAGAAATTCTATAGGACTTTCGGTATTCATCACAAGTTGCTGCCACCGCACTGCAACTGTCTGGTAGAGCAGCTAAACAGACAAATTAAAGACTCAATCCGAATGAACGAACAATGATCCTAAGAGGTAAGGGTAACCCATCTCTTTCGATAACTACCTACTGTAGAGTTTGCCGGGTGATTTTATATTTCCAAAATACGCACACAAAAAGGTTTCTTCAGACTCAACATTCCTCAAAGACTTGGTCCTACGGCAACATGTCTAACCACTCATAGATGATATTACATTCACCCCCAATTTAGACACTGCACGCATGTTTTCTACCACTGGTGAAAGCAGTGAAAAATATCTCACATCGGTGTAAATTTTACGATGTCCCAATTTTTTTACTATCAATAACAAACCTGTATACATTTCAACCAATTGCATAGAAATTCCCAAAAAAACTTTGGTTCCTCTTCTCTACCTGTTCTACTCTAAAACGAAACAAATTTGTTACTAGACGTTCAACCTGCATTACCACCGAGACGAAAATAAGTTAACTTTTTTTGCATAAAATTGGTTTAACTGTGCATAATTGTATCAGCTATTAACTTTCACAAAAGCTAAGCTGAATTTTTCTTAATTATTTATGTTCCTGTATATCTCAGACCAGTAAACCCCACAATTTTATTCTGGGTAATATGGACAGGGATTGTAATTATCAATATATACTTACCAGTATATACAAACAAAGAATGATAGATACTGTCCTATTTTGACTCCTACTTCTATATGATTTACAGTGCAGAAATTTCCCATGTGTTTGATGAAGCCTAGAAATGATTTGTCCTCTTCTATTTTATTGTGTCACACATCCTCACAATTTTCAATTAATTTTACATGTTCAATTGATATCCTATCTCTACTCTTCATACCTTTAGTAGCATGGAAACTATTTATTATATAGATGAGCAGAAGGGTCTAGCACCAGCACTTTTGAAAGGCTTTGAGATTAATAATAATAGCACTTTTTGATTTTTGATAAAAAATCTGTGGATAAATATAGTCCTTTCTATATTGATAGCTAAAACAAAGTCTGTAAATAAATAACATATAAATAAGGTAATATTTTGATTAAAACACTTAGAACCTTTCTTCAATATTTTATTTTTATCCAGATGCACATTTCGGACACAAAGTGTCCATTATCAATGCTTTGTGTCCGAAATGTGCATCTGGATAAAAATAAAATATTGAAGAAAGGTTCTAAGTGTTTTAATCAAAGTTATTATTATCTTCAAGTAACTCAACCAACCAAATTAAGGTAATATTTATTTACAGAAACAAAAATAAACAAACATTATCATAATTATATATAATCTTATTGAATACTTTCACTTAGGATACACATACGCCTATTATATACACAACATAAATACTATAAATACTTCATTTATAAAATTCGAATGGTAATTTAAAATAAATGCCTGTTTGCATCAATCGGAGCTAATTTCATTAACTCTCATTCGGCCCGTCTGAATTTACAGACCCATTATCCGAGTCATCAATGTTTTCTCCTAAATCCCTCAATCGACTCTTGAATCCGTTCAATTTAACGTCCTGGTCAGTCAATAATTCCAGCAAATCTTCCTGATCCTTTCTTAGCTGGGTCAACTCCTCCGACTTCTTGAGGTTGTCAGACTCTAATTGTTTAATTCTTTCTTGGACATCGTTCGAACTAGGATCTGCTACTAATTGTGCTTTATAGATTGTGTTTTCGTCCTTGTATTGGGAGTTTAATGACTGGAGTTCTTCTATTTGTGCCTAAAATAATCAAAAATATATATTAATAAAAATATGGTTCAGAAACATTACTTTCTGTGTAAGTTAACTAATTGATTGGTTTAAATAATTTTGAAAACATAACCTTTAACTATTGCAATCATAAGGATTGTGGTGACCGTTACTACGTAGTAATTCATGATAAACACTTAACTAAGTGTTTAACTATTGTAATATAGAAAGTTTAACTATTGTAATATAGAAAGAACACAATTTACGCTTGGTTTGTTTCACAAGAAAAAAAAAATTAACTATTGATTGAAATATTTCAATCAACACTTTAGATGTTATTAACTATCTGAATTAGTCAAGTATAACAATTTTTGTACTGAAAACCCTGCTCGTCACATAATCAAATATTATTAAAACAGTAATAGAGAAAATGTTGATAAAAATAGTGAGATAATAAAAATTTAAGATACAAGAGAGACTGATAAGCTAGTTGGTATATTTGCACATACTACATGATGACATGTATGTATTCTTGAGTTATGTGAAGATTATATTAATAATAAAAATGCAGTTAAATTCCTTTCCTCAATAATAAAAACAGTGAAGAAAGGAATTTAAGCATATTTTTATTATATGATGACACATTGACAAATCAAAGTAAAAACAAGAAAGATTTGGGAAGACAAAGTACATGAAGGAATTAAAAAGAGACAGATTGTGGAGAACAGTGTGGAAAAACTTAAAAACCATGTCCCAAGACAAGAGGAAACCAAATTGTAAAACTCATCCAATACCCAGTCACATATGCATTTATAGATTTTAAACAATATATTTTTGCTTCTACAATTCAATTAAAATAAAAATTTTAAATAATAGTTAAAAATTACATAACACTCAATGAAAAAATAATCAAATAAAATACCATTCAATTTTATTTCAATATTAAGAACTAATTTATACATACAAAAAACTTTAAATATTTTAATTATATTTACTCACCAGTAACTGTTCCTTTTCTTTATTAACTTTATCAAATTCCTTCTGAAGTTCCTGGAGCCTCTTATCCTGATCCCTAATCAACTCTTTGTACTGCAGAAGCAGCGCATTTTCATGTTCACTCAAACTAAGCTCAGACATGCCATTCGACAAATCCCTTTGCACACCCAGAGCATTCATAATCACACCTTCTAGAGCTTTGAATAGTTTACAAAACTCGAACTCCAAGAGTAGCTCTCCTGTAGTCTTAGCGCTGATCTGTGGTTGCTTAGCCGCTTTCGCATAAACCTCATGCCTTGAAATTATTCCCAGCTTAGAAGCGTACGTTTCGATCCCCACCCGTTTTTCAATCAATTGACTCAAATTCTCCCTTGAGTAGTTTTGAACAGTATTATCATTAAACGCCACACAAATTCCCATCAGGAATGCGCATAAACCTTGAAGTAATTCCTCGTTGTTGTCATAATCATCTGCCGAGGTTTGTGCCGTGAGGAAAGCTACTGAACCAGGTACATTCAAAAATAATTGAACAGCTTGAGGACAGTGAGACATCCACATAGAGAGGAACATTAGGATGCCCAGTTTAGCTTGGAATTTAGTTGTATGTTGTAAAAAGGTCACAGTCTGATGAATTAAAGTAACTGGTTGTGCTCCAATATTAGGAGCTAAAAGGACTCGAAGTAATTGCTCTTTTTGTGCGGGATTTTCAATTAAGCAATGTGAAAGTGCTATCGAAGAAAACCAGTTGCTTAAACTATCATGACTGAATAATCCTCCACATAATAACTGACCAGTGGTTAAAGCAGTGCTACCACTAGAGCTTGGTAATAAAGTCTGTACAACTTGTGATTGGCCAATTTCGTTTTTAAAAAGGAAGCACTGGAAGCAATACATAACGGCACAACGTAGACCAAATGGTTGTTTCTCATTAACCATTGACATTAAAAGTACTACAATAGCAGGACGTGGAGGGTTACTGGGGGCTGTAACATTAGCAAAATATTCTTGATTTGCCAAATTCCCCCTGATCACCTCACCAACTGCATTTATTGTTTCTGTCAGGATATCTGCTGGGACTCCTGAAGCCATTAAAATATTACATAATGACTCTAATAAATTAGCATTTCTCATGGCTTTTTGGCAGGATGATATAATCTGTACAGGATTATTGGGAGAAACTAGGCAACGTAATAAATGTAAAACACAGTGAAAATTTGAAACCTTTTGTGGACTCCATCCCACGTCTTCAATATTATCAGGTATATCAAACATCGGAGTCAATCTACTGATATAAGATCCTTCTTTAAAAAAGTTAATATTACTAGTATTATTTTTTAGCAAATTAAGCATCAACAGTAAACAATCCTCAACCACGATTCCACCTTCAGTGTAACCCTCCTCACGAATCACCTCAAACAATTTATCAAAAGCATTTTCGAATGCTACTATTTTCTGAATGTTAGGGTTACTCTTAGTTAACTGAATCAACAGCAAAAGCGCATGATTTCTAATAGCCTCACGGTTTTCCTGCAGCAGGTCCATTAATTTTGAAACGGCCATCGGGCTGACTAAAATAATATCTTGAATTTCTTTCGGCTTGTTGGCGAGTAAGGAGGTTAAAAGTTTCACAGCCGGCCACCTTACTCGGAAGTCGTATTCTTCCAAGAAGCCTAAGACTAGAGAGACACTGTCAGGGGTCTTGACAAACATTTCCGTGAACTGTTCGCCCACGTTCAAGTGGTTGATCTGGTTGTCGTTTTCCTCCTCGAAGTTTTCTACTGATGTTATGTTGCAGAGGGTGTCCAGAGCGTAACCGATGATTTCGCAGTCGGTGCGGTCAAGTTCGAGGACTTGGCGTAAGGCCTCCATGCCCTGCGCCCCCACTTCCAGGCGGTATTTCTTCGAGAGGGCTTTGAGCGCTCGGCAGGCATCTCTTCTGTCGTCGAGTAATGTGGATGAAGTTACACGATTAACTAGTCTTTCCACCTAAAAATATAAAACATAAACTTTTTTAAAACGCTTATAGTCAATCAATGTCATTGGTTAACACTAACTGGCTATACGGCTTTAATAAAACTAAATAATTCAGTATTTACTCTTAATTTAAAATAAAATAAATAAACTAAAACACTGCTTTATTATTCCTGCTTTAAATACTCTCAATGAAATTGAATGACAAAGCATATCCAGAAAAAAAAAAGAAAATGACTGATTTAACGAAAACAAATAATACCAAAAATAATTTATCTGTCATATTAACACAAAATGATAATGAAAATATCTTCAAACCCAAAGAGTTGAAACAAAAGCTAGTTTATATAGATTAAACAAAAGTGGAGAAAACCCTCAAGAAAGCCTTTGAAGAAAACACAGATTATAACAGAAATGAGCCTATTTATTTCAAGCCAGAGGATGGTTAGTGATAGTAATAGTGAAATTAAAAATTAATCTGCAGAAGAACATCCAGAAATATTAATTATTTGACAGCAAGAAGCATCATATTTGGCCACCCTGTTTTTGGCCTAGAATGCAATACACTAATATAAATTTTAATTAATTCAAAATGGTGACCCACTTTGAATCCATTTTAAAGAGAGCTATAATATGTTTTATAAATAATTCATTTAGTGGATTTTACGTCTGTGAATTGTGATTAGTAGAATTACTAATACAATTAATCTTTCCAAAATATGAAATATTGATGATCTTTTCAATAAATTAATAAATCTAACTTATTTAAAATATCATCAATTATTTATCACAGCATTTTTATCTACCTGATTAAAACTGTTTCAGATTTTTAATGTACAAACAATTTTTAAATATATTAATCATAAAAATAATGATTTCAATATTTTTATTAAAATGTTAAATAGACGGAAAGAAAGGCAATTAGTAACAATAAATAATTATATAGCCTATGAATAATTTGTTAGTCAGTGTTTAGTGACTCATTTCAACACAACAACATCAGAAAATAAGTAGATAAGCAATTAGTAATAGAAAAGGTAATTCAATTAATTTTACAATAGAAATAACTAGTATGCTTATTTTGTTTGGCAATTTAATGCAATAATGAGATCGTTTAAAATATGAATAATAAAGGATTACCTAGCGAGTTGAGGTCTAAATTTAGCAACCGATTTTTATTTTTATGCATTTTGATGGCCTCAGCCATATTAAATTTGTAATGATTTGCTTGTTTCAAAAGCTTTACATTGTTTGCCGAAAACGTTTATATTATACAGGGTGGGCCACGAATAACGACCATTAAAAGTTTTCGGGGTTGCTGCAGGAGGAAAAATCTGAAAAAATTCAATATTGTATGGTTGATTGCGATCTTCTCATGGAAAATATTTTTGACTTTCATCACTTCCGGTTGTACCGGAAATGGCTACCAACTTTGTTATTTTAAATGGAACATACTGTACATTATTTTATTTTTAAATTCCTTGTTCAATTGCCTACCTCTCCATATGGGTTTATGTCCACTTAACTTTTACAATTTTTGATTTAAAAATTTATTTGTCAAATATTGACCTCAAATAGGCGTTTAGAAAAATGCTTATAACTTCTAGTAGGTACAAGATAAACACACGAGCGGCATCTCAAAATGGACATGTTTCAATTTTGACAGTTGGTATTTCAAAAATATCAATATTTCAGCGCCCACTTAAAAACATCATATTTCAATTTTTTCAAATGGAATGACCAATATTTTATCTCATAGTGTTATTCACAAGACCTTTTGCTACAAAAAAGTATTATACATCCCTATATCTAGAGCCAGTAGTTTTTGAGTTATTTCGAAATTAGTTTCCTCTCAGAATTTTTATTCGAATGGTTCCTGTTCTATTTACACGGGCACTATAGTAGGCTTCTGTCAATATTTGTTGAATCCAACGTATTAATATTTTTGTACGCTTCTTTCGAGTAATAATAAAATGAATACCTATACCAATAAAGAAATTATGAATTTATTTGTCATATATGGCCAGTGCAACAGAATTGTTGAGAGAACTTGCAAAACTTTCAACGAAACTAATCCACACTTACCGCCGATGGATAGAAAAAAGTTTCGAAGACTGGAGTCAAATTTTCTACTATTTGGAAAACAAAACGCAGAAAAAATTAACCAAAGCTAATAACCGAGAATGAGGAAATTCAAGTAAATGTTTTGACTTATTTTCAAGCAAATCAACGTGCATCAGGTTGCTAGGAGGATTTGAGAGTAAGCAGAACCCCACTCCAAAGAATTTGGAAAATGTATCGGATGCATAATTATAAATATAAATTATTTTTGTGAGTTGTTGCTTAAAATTAATATAATTTGGACGAACGAATCAAGTTTCTCTCATGAAGGTATTTTCAATAGAAAAACCAATCAAAAATAAAGTTTATGCAAATGCCGACAATACCCGAGAAGAATTGCAAGCTGCATTCGCGGAATCTTAATTCAGAAAAAAATAGGCGAGCAACATAAGAGGGTGACGCAATACGTGCAAACAGTGCACAGTGTTTACATGTTAATGGTTATCATTTTGAACAATTGTTATAATTTTTTTTCTGACAACTTTCTTTAGTTCCTGCATTTAATTACTTATTTAAAAATTATTTTATTCCAGTCTTCTTGCTTCAGTTTTATTTGTAAGTTGTAACTGGGGATAACTATTCATTTTAATAATATTCGGACGAATTTTTCCTAATTCGATTCAATAAATATTGACAGAAGCCTACTATAGTGCCTGTGTGAATATAAGAGGAATTATTGAAATGTGAGAGGAAATAAATTTCAAAATAACTTAAAAACTACTGGCTCTAGATATAGTGATATATAATACTTACCCTATAAGATAAAATATTGTGTGATAGAAAGTCAAAAATATTTTCCATAAGGAGATCGCAATTAACCGTACAATGTTGAATTTTTTCAGATATTTCCTCTTGCAGAAACCCCGTAAACTTTTAATGGCCGTTATTCGTGGCCCACCCTGTATATATATCTTTGAAAAGTTTTAATGAAATAATTAATAACTAATCAAAAAACACATTTTATACAATAAATTAAAATTGATGATAACATTTTGCCTACTAAAAGAAACAAATATAATAAAGAACTTTGCATTTACCACCCTAGAATTTGCCACCGAATTACTAAACTTTAAGCAACTTTAACTTTTCTCCTGCCTTTTACAGCAACAACAAATTAAAAACCATGCATGGAAACACTTAACCTAAATATAGTTGATGCTTGAAGCCATTACTTTGTGATACATTTTGAAAATTAGGACGATAAATAAAATTCACTTTGTTGTTATCACACACGGTTTTTATTATTAGTGACCGGTTTCGACCATTACATGGTCATTTTCAAACTACAATTAAATTACAAATTTTCTTTAGGCGGTATTTATAACAAGCAGGTAAAACATAGATTACATATATAATTAGGCGGTATACAAATTAACAAAAGAGGATTATATTATTATGGCGTTAAAAATAGATGAGTATATTGTCTCCGTCTGGTCGTTGATTAGCAGGTTTTCCAGATTACGGTGGGCTTTATGTATTTCCAGTGATTCCAGTAGATCCAGCTTAGGGCCTTTGTCGCAAAAGTGAAGGATTTCCAGGGGGTTAATGTCCGGTGTATGATTATTTTCTAAGAGGTGGTTTGCAAATGTTGAATTTGTTTTTTTATTAGTATATGAACTCATATGTTCCTTTAGCCGGATGTTGAAATTTCGGCCAGATTGGCCGATATATATGCATGGGCAAGAACCACATTTTAATTTATACACCCCAGATCTTTTCATATTGTCTGTTTTTTGTTTGGCATTAAAAATTAAATTATTAAGTTTGCTGGGGGTTTTTGAAAATAACTTGAATGTGTGTTTTTCTAGCAGCTTTTTTATTTTGTAACTTGGAGTGCCGAAGTATGTTAATGTTACGTATTTTTGATGTTCAAGAACGACAATTGAAAACATTGCTGTACTATGGGATACCTGAGAGAGAGAAAGAACATCAAAAATACTTAACATTAACATACTTCGGCACTCCAAGTTACAAAATAAAAAAGCTGCTAGAAAAACACGACATTAAAGTTATTTTCAAAAC